>VWYH01003685.1:75141-657404 GCA_013399365.1 Pampusana beccarii | reverse complement strand
ACGTCTGCTCCCCCCATCCCCTCCTTCCTTCCCTCCTTCCTTCCCTCCTTCCTTCCCTCCTTCCTTCCCTCCTTCCTTCCCTCCTTCCTTCCCTCCTTCCTTCCTTCTCTTTCAACACTGTAGTTCATTTGGGTGCTTATTCATGCACAACACAATAGCCCTGGGGTGCAATTAATTTTAGCATCTACAGAACTCAGAACGAGAAAAAAACATTAGCAGTGTCATGTGCTTAACTGAAGGTTGTATGATATCACCTTTACTGAGAAAAAAAAAAGTAAATTAGCCATGGTCATAAGCATATTAATTAACTTAATAATTTAGTAATGAAGTCAGTTATATTTTCTGATAATGCATTCTACTATTCTGTCCTTGTTCCAAACATTTCAAATTTTTGGAGGATTGCCTAGCAGGAAAGGTGTTCAGTTCTGAGGAAGAATGGAGCATAGGAAACTCCACCAAAAAGCAAGCATAATTGAGTTTGACTGTTACGTTGTTTAACATAGGAACTTGATTTACATGTTTCCTATGCAGATGTGGAAGAGATATTCTATAATTTAAGCTAATACATGAAATACAAATAACAGTTGTCTCTATGAAAATAAAGAAAACACATCTACCATTGCTAAAATTTCAAATTTTACACTCTCAGATTAAAAATATTATTTTCTTATCTTTCTTTTGGTTACCAATGACAGCAAAAAAGGCCCAGCTTACTTAATCCAGAGGTTCTTTGCAAAATAATAAATTAAAATGATGAATAAAAAACTGATGCAGGTATGAATTCTTCTTACTCATTATGGAGAGTGTACCATGGTCATGGTCATCTCAGAGGATGGTTCTTCCTGATTCAGAATCTCCAGGGTCCTCATTGTTACTCTTTTAAATAAGCAGTTCTGTTGCGTGATGTCTGTCTACGTGCAAGATTGGCTTTTTTAAAAATTTTCAAAGTGTTTTACAAATGTGTCTTTTTTATGCATAACAGTGGTGAAGGAACAAACAAGGAACAAACTGTGATCTAAACCATCTCAAATTACCTCTCCTGCCTCTTTTGCCAGGAGACGAGAAAAAGGCAAGGAGCCTCCTCATCTCAGCTAGATGTTTTCCTCCACCATCCTGTTGTGGACACCGAAGAGGTAATGTTTGTTAGAACTGCTCCCTTTTTTCCACCCTCTGCCATAATTTGTAATGGGAAGGTCCAGCCATATGAATTTATTTTCCTTTCCTTTCTCGAGACGTAGGAGGCCATGTAGAGGGTTGTTTCGTACTGTCCCGAGTGGACATGGTAGGATTAGTCATCTTTTGCTCTACTATTATTTGCAAGGCCATTGGGAAGATACTTTAAAAAGAGAAGAAATAATCTCAAGCTGTGTATTGAACTAGTGCAGTTACTTTAAAAAAAAATCATTGTAATAACAATTTTAATTATTTAAAAAATAATTAAGATTCAGTCACCTTTAGAAAGACTAAGAACAAATCAATGATATCATACAATGTAGTAACACTTCTAACTCTACCTTTTTTTTTTTTTTTTTTTTAATTAAGAAACAATTATTGCATGGTTAGCGCTACCTAAACTATACGGGCCAGATGGAGCTCTTCACTTGAGTAAAGTCTGAAATACAAAGACTTAAGTAAACGATACAGTAAAAGCTTGTTAATTTTCATTCTGCTAATCTGCCCACTGCATTATTAACACACAAAAAGACATTCTCTTCTCAGCTTCTCAGCAAGGACTTGATGTTTCAGTGGTATGGTATGGTTTTGAATCATGAAGAATTTGTTAGTGTTACAAGTTATAATGAAGAACATTTAGAATGGATTAGCATTATAATTAGTATGTGGTAGTCTACATTATATTATTATATTACTACGTTATTACATTTTATCATTATATACGTTATAAATCATATGCATATATTATAGAACTAATATTATTATAAATAGTAATTGAAATGTTAAAGTTTTTATAAAATCTAATTGCTGCTTCTTCTTTTATATAATTATTTCCCTGCTGTTAAATGCAGGCATGGTGTACTCAGAAACTCCATCTTCTTCCCTGTGAATCCCTCTCCAGTTTTCACTAATGAAATTGTTAGACCATAGAGCATATAAGTGTGCGGTTAATGGTGACTATTCTCTCATGCTTTCTTTTTTCCTTCCTTATGAAAGATGTGAGAGGCCACTAAGGAACTGTGTTTCCTGTGGCCCTAAGCAGACATGGTAGGACTAGGCATTCCTTGCTCGACTTAGTTATTGTTGGTAACTGTTGTAGGTCTAGGTTACTAGCTAGGATATTGGGGAGATCTTCAGAAGTAAGATGAGAATAACTTAGGTTACCTACTGAACTCTCATAGGCAGATTTGAAAATCATATCATTAAAGTCTGGTAATCTTTTGACAATGTAAGGAAAACTGATTTACCAATGTAAAATATAACTTCCGTGCTCTTACGAGACCTGATTATTATTGGCTTCAATTCAGAGCACACTTCTTCCCAACCTGAAATACTTTGATAATTTTCATTAAAAGAGCTCCCTCCAAAGAACAGGTCTGTATTCAGAGAGCTCAGTTACTGGACATAGTCCTTCCTCTGCATTTATCTGGTTTCAGCTGATTACTATTATTATTATTATTTTTCAGTTCAAATAATTTCAGCTGATGTAAAGCCTGAAACACGACTCTGCTTCTTCTACATCAATTGGTCACTTATTCATTACAGTCAGCCTCTCATTTTCTCAAGAATAACTAGAATGGTACTGAAAAAAATCAGAATTATTCTTCATGATTGTGTCATAAAATTAATTTGAAAATACCATGCTATGATTACACACAAGGTAAAAAAAAAAAAAGTGTCTTTGTCCACCATCCAGAAAAAAATGTCTTCAATAGCTCCACTTAAAATCGATGACAACAGGATAACATTCAGTGTGGGCTAAACTGTCCACTTTTCCAAAGGAGTGACATTTTGAAAGCACAAACAGAATATTCACTGACATAAGGAAGAATTTTGATGAATTACAATGCACCTTGTGATGCAGTTCCAAATGCATAAGGCCAAAGAGCATCAGTAAGTCTGTGTAGTCATCTTCTCTCTAGAGAACCAAATGCTGCTGGCTTGCTGTTAGAAGAGAAGCAGCAAGAAGCTAGAGAGGCCACTGACCGACAGTGACAATCTTACTTGCTACCCACATTTTATGCAGAAAGAGGTTGTGATAAGACAATCTATTCAGCTCAAATGCCCTGAGTCTCCATACTCCTCAGAAAGCATTTTGACCATTTTGGTAGAAGACAGTGTAGAAAGCATGCCTGATGTTACCAGTTACTTTTCACATGTGACTGGAAAAAGGAGCTGGAAAAAGTCTGTTCTGTTATGTAAGCAAGGTGCATTTTTTTGTTACTGAATCAAAATTAGCCTCTGTTGGTTCCAGGATGGGAAAGCCCCTCAAGGGCTCCATTGCAAATTTCTTGCCAAATACTGTAGTGCTCTTAGGGATCTATTCAGCTGAAATTATATGCTGGCTTCTACGGATCTGCCTTTTGTACCTAGATGAGCCATTCAGCAGGGACACAAATACGGCAAAAATGCATCTTTGTTGAAGCAAGATGGTGCCTCACTGGATGGGATATGTATGTGTATGTATACATATATGTATTCTGCCTTTTGCCAGTGATCCGGGAATCTTCTGCAGCATTGCAAAAGAAATGGTGTTCCCAGGTAGCTACAGGAAACATGGCTTAATTAAAAAAATGAATCTTCTCCTTCAGCTGCCTTAATGATGGTATATTCCTTTAACCATTGGTACAGAAGCCCAGCAGAAACACTCTCGTTCCCACATACTTAGATGAGAGGCTGACCTATTGTACTCAAACGTGATGCACATACTGATTCTCAGCATGCCAACACTCATGCCCATCTGCTAGGATGGCACTGTGCCCACTGCAAAGGTGGGACACCATTCTCAGGAGGCCTAGGTGCCAATTGTCTATAGATTTAAAGGGATAGTTAGAGAATAAAAAGGAGACACTTTCTTCGTGTGTGTCTTTTCTGATGCCATAACCTAGTTCAAACATTGTTTGTCTGTGCCAGGCAAAATTTTGCTAATTCTGCCTTTTAGCAAGCATCACCAGAAATATGGTCTTTGAAATGTTTCATAGACAAAATTCCAAACAAAAAAAAAAAAAAATTTGAAAATTTTGCTAGGCAGAGTCAGCAATCATAAGGTAGAAACTCCCCCCAAGTTGCTGCTACTTTTGAAGAGAAACAATTAGGAAACTGCTGAAGGCATAAAAGCCAAGAAATAAGTATCTGGAGGGGAGGGGACCCACCACACCCACTGCTGGGACATTTAGCTTCATACAGCTGTGTCTCTCCCTTCTCAGCTCTCCTTGCTTTATTTTGGAAAATGCAGTTTCTTGCAAATCAAAGCGGTTGCACACAAAGCTCAATATGCAATCAGTCAGATTTGCAAAAAGACTCTGTATGTACCAAAACAAACGCCTGTATTCCTCTTTGGGAGAAATAAAGAAGAACTGGGATGGGGGAGAGGAGGAATATGATTCTCAGGTTACTTAAGCTTGTTTCACCTTTTTGTTTTGGCTTAGTCAGCTTTCAGGGATAGGAAATTTCAGTTTACTAAAGTTTTTTTGGACTTCCAAAGCCTTCTTCCTAGAAGCAAGCAAATACCATGATCTGATACTAGGTGTCTGGATATCAAAAAATTTGTATCAGAAATGCTCTTCTGTGGAAAACACGTAGGTGATGGCAGTGGGAAATCACAGAGTTTAGGGCTCTGCTGGAGGCATCACAACCTAATGTGTAAGGAGCCCTGAATGACAGGTGGTAAATTCAGCACTGGTGAAAGTGAGGAGGGGCAGAGATAGACGAATCTTATTGCTGAGTTTCATCTGTTTAACAAAACCACCGTACCTCAAGTTGCCATGCAGATCACTGCCTTATCCAGCTCAGTATTATTGGATTTCAGTCCCCAAAACAGGTCAGTTGTGTTTGACTAGCCAGTCACTGCTGTGGCAAGAGTGACATCCCCCAGAGGGTCAGTGACTTTAGAAGGGGTGCCCAGTGCTCTGCAGGAGCATGTTTGCCAGGGCCCAGGTGTGTGCTGTCACATCCACTGCCTGTGTCACACATGTGTGTCACTTATGAAATCTGAGGAAGCATAGGTCTTCCTCAGTATTACACTGTTGGTGAAAGTTATTCCTTTAAAACCTACTTTGCAAAGAATTTTTGTCAAGTGTGTATTCACACTGAATGCAAGAAATGTTGCTGTTCTTCAGGCTGAGTATTTTGTTAGGATTTAGTCTGCACACAGACACATACATGTCAATTTTACAGTATTTTACACATATGTATTTCACAGCAAGCAGAGAAAGAAAAAAAAAAGAGCTTGTTTCTGTGGTATGACTTTTAGAATAATGTTGAAAAGTTTGCACTACACAGTAACAGAACAACATCCTTAAAACTCCAGTGCCTTAAATCCTAGCATTTAGTTTTCGCTCAAATCTATGCCAGAACATAAAAGCAGAACCCCAGATGGCCAGTCTGTAAAGATATTCATGTTACAACTTCAGCAGAGAAGACAAGGGATCTGTTCTCTCCAGATAAAAGTCTTTCACATGTGACACAGAAAAGGAGAATATGTCTCACACATCCATGACAGCAGGGAAAAATTCTACAGTCTTCTCATATCTCACTGAGAAATTAATTCTGCTTGGAAAGTTTCAGGAACAAGTCTAGTTTTCTTCTCACTCTCTGCTCATTATACTGTACGCTTCCAATTTTCCAATTTTGAAAGTATGGCTAGATGTGTTTATGGAATAGTTGCAATGATCAGACGTTAGCACACATTATTGAGCTTGATACAGGGTTAACTGGATCAAGTGTAATGGCTTGTGATTTACAGAGGTCAGACTAATGCTTCCTTCTGGCCATCAAACTTTATCAATCTGATTTTCTCTGAAAGGTTTTGGTCTCCTCAGAACATTACTTATAAAATAAACTAACTGGAATGAGAAACAAGTTTGAAAAGAAAGTGCTTACCTCTCATTTCTGTTTTGGCTGCCTATCTTGGCCATAGCACGATCAAGATATGGAAAATAATCTGCACATTAAGCATGTATACTTAGCTAATTTTACAAATAGCTTTGAGGTTATGTTTGTTATGTCTGACTTATATATAATGAATGGTTTTATTTTCCTCTCTTTCTTCCTCTTTGTTTTCCTGCAAAGCAGAGACTGCGCAAGTGGCCTCTACCCCCAATCAATGGTGTCTGCACAATTAACTATTAGGAAAGAGCCAAGCCCACTAGGTAGCTGACAGCTGCTTGAATTTAGGCTGACACCTTTAAACAGGAATAGAGACAGCAAACGTAGATGATGCTGGGATGTCTCCATGGGGAATACGGCAGATTAGCTAGTTCAGAATGTAACTTCTGTTGCATAAATATAAACTACTGAGCGTTTTATGGGCCTGATCCTTTGAAGCACCAGGCTGTCAGCACCTCCAGATCCCACTGAATGTGCAGGCAAAACGGAGACGGTTCCGTTATCCGTAGCATTTCCTTACAATTTCTGCTTTTGTGGATCAGGTCAATCACTTTTAAGTCCACTCTGTGGAGTTAATGGGAGAGTCTTTCAGATGCTTAATTACATAGACAAAGGAAGAAAAACAGACAATGGGCAAAAAGAGCATAGAAATTGATCCACCATCTAACCACAGTGAAGTAGAACTGTAGGACTGAATTGAAGAGCAATAGTATGTGACTGGATGAACTCCAGAAGGAACTCAGACATTAGCATGAAATAATTTAACTTCCAATAGGTTCTCCTTCCTTCCTCTCTTCATTTACTCTCCTTTCTCCCCCTCGCTACTTCATGGTTTCTTCAGAAAAGAGTTCGAGAGTTGAAAGACATAAGTACAAATGAAAATGGTGTCAGACATATCTGTTTATGTTACAGATCTTTTCAGCACCCAATGAGAGATGTAAGGACAGACATTAAAAACAACGAACACCTAAAATGACCAGCACACTTCACTGAGCTGTCATTTTAACCTTTTCAATAGTCCATTCAGATTAATTGTCTCAAGAAATTTCTGGGATTTCCTGGATTGTCGTGATACATGCAATGCTGAGTTGGGAACTGGAACATGTTTATTTATCTTACAAGTGTGTGTAACATATCCTACTAGGGACACAAGCATTTAATCGATACAGGAGAATCAGTTTTTTCTGTGAGGTTTTTATGCTCTGAGGTAACAAGATAGTGAAAGAAAGTGAGAAAAAAAAATCAGCATCCCCATCTGAGAGAATGGAAGGCAAGGCACAGAGATTTTGAGCATTCAGCACATGGCCATGCAGAAACAGGTGGCAGTTGTAGGATTTAAACCAGATCTCCTGACTTTCCATCCAATCCAGCTCTATAATTATTCACTTTATCTGAAAAATATGCCAGCAGAAAAGTCCTGTGCTGCATCTGGTAGTAGACTGAGGATGTACATCTTTAAACAAGAAGGTTTGCTATCATTGGCATCCAGTGAATGGCATCCATTACTGAGTGACAACAGTTTTTCCTGTCCTCCAGATTCAAAGGCTGAGTACATCAGTCCTTCAGCCCTTACTGGCAGCAAGGGTGGCTTGGCTTACCTTTTTTCTTTTTCCCCCTGTAAGAATGCATGAGAGGCTAAATCTGAATTACTTGGTGGTCAAGGGCATAACCAAAATATATATAATAGGTATCCTAGCTGTTCATGGCCATGACTAACTTTGTTAGTCCTCATAATTTTTTGCACAAAATAGTCTTTGACTGACACTGATTAGTATGTCCTGGTTTTGGGCACACAAAACAAACTAAAAGGTTGTAATCAATACTGAAAAAAAAATCTTCAAACTAGAACAACTGCTTGGAATAATTTATTCTTTATTTAACCAATATGCATCATTTTTCCATGCAGCTTACTGTTCTAAAAGCTGTAATACCCATATTTTAATGCATTAGTCTTAATTCCATAGTAAATTGAAGTACTATGTAAAATCACATCTCACTTTTGGTTTGTAAGTGAAAACCTAGAAACAACTAAATGCTGTTTTGCCAAGTGATAGGAATGAAGCATGTATAGAGAGGATGAGGGTACTTATTATGTATGTGGTTGGATGATTTATTTGCTTTCTTGTATAATTTCATCTACCCTGGTTGCTTCTAGGTTCTCTTTCTCTTTTTTTTGGACTGCAGACCTGCCCTTTTTTTCCTGCACTTCACTTCCCCTAGTCTAGAGCCATGAAGATCTTCGAAAGTGTCTGAGGCTGGTATTTGCAGTAGATGGCACCCTTCTCACCCTGTCATGAAACAAGATATGGATCATTTTGAATTTAGTGTCATTAGGGGGGTATCCAGAATGAGCCCTGGATTAGTGCTGCTAATTTGGAATCCAGTAACATTCCCAAATTGAGAAAGAGGTACCAAGGACAAAGTCCATCTTGTTATCGTTTTGCAATATCAGCTTGACATTGTTCTCTTTACTCTTATTTTTCTATCATGAAGAGACAGTACAAATAGCAGCTACTTTTCTCTCTTCTATTTCAGTAATAGATAAATGTTGTTACATCTAGTGTATTGAGCAACTCAATGTGTTTCACAAAGGACAGGTAAAAAGCCAAATTGTGTTTTGTGTCTGCTCTACAACATACAGCACATAGGGAGAAAGTTTGGTGGTTACAGGATTTGGATGAAGCTGGTGTATTTGGTCCTGTGCTCAGGCCTACATGTGAAAAGTGCCTGGGCAGGCTCCTTGAATGCCATTTTGGGCTTGAAGAGGTAATTTCCGTAGAACTGAATGTAATGATACTGTCATTACATCAATATCCTGGATAGCATAAAGCCATCTCTGCTCCGCACTGTGTGGCTATACCTCTGTGACATTGCTCTCCATTGTTCTGTATTTGTGTGGCAAACCAAAACTATTTTTTAGAACCTACCATTTTTAATAAGCCTAAAAATACGTAGCAGAAAAAGCTGTGAAAAGACAAAAATGCCTATGGGAAAAACTGACTATTAAAGCTATAGAAGATAGTTTTTTAAAGCATAAAATTTGAAGATGGTGGAAAAGCATTAGAGGAAGAGTCACGTTAACAGGAAGACTCAATGGGAATCTGTGATGGGACAACAAGCCTAGGACTTGGGAAGGCTGGACTCAGCGCCTTGCACTGCTACTAGGAGTTGAATTGGTGCTGGGCAAGTTAACAGTCTCTCTGCTGTCAGAGAGCAGGAGATGGGGACAACAGCACTTCCCAGCTTCACAGGAATACTGTTTGGGTAAATCAATGAAAGACTGTGAAATACCAGTGTGGCATGTTTTGAGGAAAGGCCAGAAGGAGAGGGAGAGAGGGAAGAAAAGAGAGAATCCTGGTGGCCATATACTACAAAATGGCAACAGGGAAGCTCTCATACAAAACCTGCCGCAGTACAGATGAACTTGAGTCTGCAGGTTTGGAGGATTCCAGGGCATTCATTATACCATACATAAATTGGCCTCTGAATACTGAAAAATCTACACTTTCCACCTGAAACCGGTAACAGTAATTTCCTGGGCTCTGTTTCCTCTCACCTGATCCTGTCCTGAAGGCACACCTAACAGCTGCCATCCTGCAGCTCTGGCTGGGGAAGGTGTGACAGGAGAACAGGAAATATAGGCTGAATCAGGTTGACAGGGGATGGGGGCGACAACTGCCAGGTGCTGTGGTGTAGGGTGGAAGGGTGCACAAAGTAGGAGTCATAGGACTCGGCATCAGACAGGAATATGAGGCATTGGACGGGCACTCAGACCATTTGTTCTCACCACAAAATGTAGGACCACATTTCAAATTTTTCATCAGGAGTTATTATAGCTAGCTGTGGGATAATTACCTAAGAGAAAATAATAATAATTATTATTATTATTGCCATCTGTGGCAGTTGCACTTTCCCCCCTCCATGCCCTGAGATCCGGTGTGGCAGTTGCACATCCCCCTCTCAGAACTGGGCCTTCAATGGGCAGTTAATGGCTCTTTGTGGAGACCCAGAGCCGGTGGGTGGGGTCGTCAGCAGAGGAGGGNCTGAATATCTGCTTTAATAAGTCCTCGCCTGGTAGGCGAGTGTAAAGTCCTGTCTGGGACAGACGATGTAAATTCCTTGCCTGGCAGGCAAGCGTAAGTCCTGGCCACAATAGGCTGGTGTTTCTCCCTTATGGGTAAAACGGGCCAGAGAGGCCTCTGGTTTGTTTTCTTGTGAGTGCGTATATGCACGCTGTGGATCTTCATTATTCTTATTTCACTCCACCCCAAATAATCTCCTAACCTAACATCCGAACCTGTATCTTATGTTATTGGAGTGCTAACTAATTGTATAAACCCCATTTCCAATCGGTTTATCGGCGGTACTTTTCCGGCTGGAATGAAGTTTGCTTTGGACCTTGTTGTCCACCTAAACTTATTTTTGGGGTGCCTCCGTGACACCCTCTATTGTCAGTAACAAAGTCATTTTTCTTTCATGCCCTCATGCCCATTAATTGAGTCCTAAGCAGTGATGCTTTCCAGAGGTAGTAGTGGTGAGAAGTGAGATGCAGCAATTTTCTAGAAGCTGTTTCTGAGACCTCAAGCAGCTTCCTGGCCAGCTGAATGCTGCTCCTTCACTGTCACCCTGTGAGGGTGGTCATGAGTCGCAGGACACTTGGCCGCTGCACAGCCTGTGCAGGGGCTCTCTCCTGACCTGAGCTGTCCGATGATGGGACAAGCAACATTTACTGGTGCTGCTCTGAGAAAAGCACAGAAAATGATTTGTCTCAATTCTTGGTTCCAGTGAAGGGGGACAGGCTGCCAAAGGAGGAGGAAAAAGCAGAGGTGGTAGCCAAGGGGGACAGTGGTCCTGGCTTTCCATCCATGAATTGGTTTATGTGCCTGTTGGAGCTGTAGCCTGACAGGGGTGTAGCAGACTTGAAGGCTGGAAGGAGCATTCTGCTTCTGCAGCTATGAGAAGACACTTGAGTTAATTTGTAGATGAAGGAAATAGGAGCATGGGGTATTCAAAGGCCATGATTTTCCAAATCAGGTTTCTAAAGGTTTGTGTCCAAATTTGTTCTAAGTGATCCAAGTAGAGACATTACAGCTTGAGTCATGGCTTTGTGCAAAAATCATGGTAGCAACACATGCTCTAAAAACCACAGGGATACATTTTCCTGTTAAGATACATTTTGGGAAAAAAAAGCTTATGCTTTCCTGCTGGGATATATTTACAAAATAGATGAAGATTTCTACCTTTTTGGTCTTCAGGAGTCTTGAAAATTTACATAACAAGCCAAAGCCATAGAAAAAATCCTTTTTGGGTGTTTGAAAACAGTTACAATCCCTAAATATGAAATCTCATGTTAATTTCCAATGAATAGCACATTCTGTATGTTATAGCTCTTAAAAACACAGGAAGAATGTCTATATTTATCTTCCAAAACAGTAGTTAGGTGAGGGAAGGAAAAACTCTTTCCACATAATTTGAGTTTAATATTATTTTTTTCTGAATTCAGTTTCATCCTCCAAACTTTCAACAATGAATTTGGACCTTGGTCTAATTGAAAGCAAACTGAACTTTTTCTTTTCTGCCTGCAACAAGGTCTGGCTTTTTCCTTCTGTTTTGTGGCTGCATCTAACTAAAACGTGATTTTGCACAGATTCCTTTTGTCAGATGTCCCCAGTTTTCTATCTAAACTGATCTGTGCATTCACGGTGAAGCTTCGTTAAAGATCAGGCCAAACAGTCTTTAAAAAGTACAGGGCTTCAATGATAGACAGATGGTGGCTTTCATGATGTCAGGAAGTGTCAAATATTATGGTTGGCTGCAGAATGATGGCTACTTTCCAAACAGATTGAGAAACAGACAGAAAGAGTAAGAACACCATTTGTTGTATTTAGATACATTGTGAACAGAAGGAAGCAAGACAGAGCATACTTTTACACATCTTTTTTCCACTCCTTGTGAAAACAGTTTAGGATTTGTTATGTTATATTAGCCCTATCATTATGCAAAAACATGTGAAAGCCAGAGATGCTGATATATATATAAAGTTTCCATTGTGACTTTCTGTGTTTTTTGTTTGCATTTCCATGGGTAATTTTTTTAACATTATGCGTAGATAGAGACTTTTTTTTTTTAAGGAATAAAACTGTGCTATTAGGAGAACAAGCAAAATATAATATGGATAGTGGTTTTTTGTTTGTTTGTTTTTTAATTAATCTATGTGCTCTTCTGAGCTCCTGTTTGGGGAAGTACTCATTTAAGTACTTCAACTTAGTTGCTTTGGTGTTGAATAGGTGTGGATTTTGTTCAACATCTGTGTTGATGCTTCTGGAGCTGGGATTCAGATTGGGACAGTTTTGAAATATAGTAGGTGTCAACATATAAGTAGCAAGGATTTTAATACAAATATTGAAAGACAGAGGTCACACAATGGTCCATGCCCAGATGGGTGGCTTAAGCTGAACAGAGCCTAAATAGCATCAGCAAGTCAGAGGTCGCTTGTGTCTGAGAGATGGGGCAGATTTTGTCCCTAAAAAAAATAATTAAAACCTATAATTCTTTACTACAGTATTTTTGGCCCCATGGAATTCAGTGTGAAATACGCTGAAATGCATACCCTCGGTGCACAGTATTTTACCTTGGAGATCTATGTCCGGTCAGCATTTTGGTAGAGCAAACTGACTATTCCTTATGACTGCCATCTTGAAAAGTACATATCCTTATGGATTGTATGTGCCTAGCACAATCACTGGAGCATCTGTCTTCCCCTGTGGCTGTAAGGGTGCTCATCATGCACACACTCATGGACTGACAGAACGACTCTGCAGTTGCTGGTCGCTGGGCAGGACCATGCCCACGGCTTGGGGGACACGTGGGTGTGTTCCACAGCCTCTCAGGGGCCATGGGGACAAGAGTCTACAGGAAACACAATGTACAACCTGGAAATGGTCGGACAGAGCCCAAAACATGGGGCAAGCCACTGAGGCATGAGTCAGCCTGCACCTACTTACACTCTTGGTTAGGCTGGTCTGTCAGATGGCAAAGCAATGGTTGATTTAAAGGTAAGGGAAGGAGCTTACCTCAGTCAGAAGAGATAAAGAGGATGAGAGGGCCTGTAGGGAAGAGACATCTAAGAAGCTGGGAACTAGGACAGCTGCCCTGTGTGTGTTCATGCTTATTTTATTTATTTATGAGCTTTTCCATGATGCTATTCACTATCTGCATGTAATCACTTCTTTCTTCCTCATTGCTCTCACAGAAAATCTATTTGTTTCTCCAAACTATCAAAGTACTTCAAGAGAAAATACATGCTTACGTTTGTAATAATTAATCCCCCGTAAAAACAAATGACCACATTTGGGAATATTATTTTATTCTTTTTGCTTGTTCTCCATTCAACAGTGAATCCATGGAGCCATCATGTGAGAATAATTTTCATTTACAAGTTATATCAACATTTGGAAACAACATAGCAATTATGGTCCACAAGGAATCCCCTTAACCAGAATCCTGTTGCTCTGAGGAAAAGAAAACAAAACCTGTAGATTGGACCTTATTCCTGGCTTGTTCAAGTGCAGCTTTTGATAAATGGTGCACAATAGAGGGATTGAATTTTTCTGTTTTTTTTCTTTTGCCAAATTTGCTGTAGGACTCAGCATTTCTCCATTTGAATACTGGATATATTTATTTTTAAGCTTTTTCTTGTTTTGGTCCTTTTCTGTCTTTTCTAAGGATGTTATGTGGATTGAAGGCATTTTTAAATCTAATTCGTTCTTTGTCTATAAACAAGCACAGCATGAATAACACAAAAAATGTCCACAAGTAATCGTTAAAGCTCTTAATTGAATTTTCTTTGCCCATAGTCACACAGTACTCATTCACATTTACTTCTCAGTGAAAGAACAATACATTGAATTTTACTTTTAGCAGAAGGGTTTCTAAAAAGCAAATTTGTTTCACACAAGCTTTTATGAAAGACTGATTTTGAGGAGGAGCACACAACTGTGTGCACGGGAAGCAGTGTTTCTCACACTCGTTCAGTCAGAGAGAACCAACAGTGTGACCTGAATTACCAATCTCAAAGAAGCGGTACAGCTTGAATTTCAAATATTTGCAATCAGTTCGCAGGGTAAAAATTCAGATATATTTGTTGAGCACATTTAAATGAGAAAATCATGATCTGCTGATGGATATTGCATGAGAAGAAAAAGAGGCTAATTTAGTAAAAAAAATTACAGGCAGAGAATTACTCACTCAGTGCTACTGGCAAATAGTAAACGAGTGACACCAAGGTTTTAATTTGAACACTTAACAAAGAAAGCAACTAATAGCGTCTTCCTTTTTCGTCTGAAGTACTATAAAGCGGAGGGCTAGCCCTTCTGCCAAATTGCTTTTACAGAAATGTGACTTCCGCCTTCATTATTTTTACTCAAATTGCCTTAATTAAGAAACTAACTCTCCAGCCCTGGCTTTGATCTTGTTTTCACACTGGGTGTGTCCAGGTTCCCCTTTATGGACTTGCTGATTTGCTGCTGAATTCAGGTCAGAAGTCACAGTCTGCTTATCTGCAGAATATTCGTCCATATATCTGTCTAGGGGAAAAAAGGCATCTGATTTGATAGTTTTCTTAGCATTTATAACAAATCAGAAAATTATTAAACAATTTTGCATGTTGGGAGACATTTCCGCAAGTTCCTACCTTGTTTCCATATGGTTAGTAATGAGATTATTTACTGGTTGCATTAATTCTAAGTAAGTATTGTGGATAATAGCTACAGTGGCATGACAATTGGATACTAGCAATGTTTGGGTCAGGATTTGGAAGCCAGTTCAAAAGCATGACTTGCTCTCCAGGCTAGTGGTAAAAATAACTGAGACTAGCCTCTCATCTGTAAGGGAATTTCTCCTTCAAGCTGTAAGCTCACTACGATACGAGGCGTAAGAAGAGCTGAATAAACCTCTGAAAATAGCTAATCAACTACTGGGGAAAAAAAGAAAAGTCCTATCTGCTGTCTGAAGGGGGAACTTCCTAAGGGTATTCTATTAGCGCCCTTGAGTTTTGTCCCTTTCTGAGGCATGTTGATTCTCAGAGGGCCTCTCTTATCCTGTCCTCTTCATTGTTTTCCATACCTGGGAAAAGTCTCTTTTGCAGGGAAAGATGCTCTAGAAGTGTTTGCAATCTGTACGTTGTAGTGCCCGTCTCATCACTTGACGGGGTGATGCCTTCATACTCCTGTCAGAGCCATGCAGCTGGTTGTGCGCATAGACACCCAATAACCTCTACTTGCATAACCTGTCCCAGTTATTCACTTTCAAGACAAAGTAGGGGTCATGGTGTAAAAAGGTCCTCATTTTATGGAAAGAAAGCCTGAAGAGCCTAGTTGCACACGACTGGAAGGCCACTGGGAGCAGGCTCAGGCATCAGATCATCACCTAAATATATCAGTTTTCTTACAGACCATTTCTGTTCTCCTGTATATCAGCAAGGTCCCCTAGCCCTAGGAAATCCGTAATGGCCGTACACAGCCTGTGGTCAGAAAACATTCTGAAGTATACTTGGCATCTCCTGCTTGTGCCACTTGTGTATTGTCCTGGACACTGATTTCAGTCATTCTGCGAAAGTTGTTCTCATGGACCAGGGAAAACCATTCCCTTCTTAGGCCTCTTCCCGACCTGTTGTGATGTAGAACTTTTACAGCTTCAAGGCAGTAGCAATATTAAAAAAAAAAAAAGAAAAAAGAAATTGTCTTGTAAAATACCAGAAACAGAGGGGGCCAGAGGGAGAGGGGGGATGGGAAGAGGCATTTGTGTATTTTAAATATTTGACTTGTGATATTTCATAGAATCTTCAAACTTTTTTTTTTTTTGTAATTCCTATATTCTGCATTGTGGTAATGGGCTATACAAATAGAAAAAAAAACAGTAGATGATTTTGGTAAGGGTTTTTGACAGTCTTGTATGTTTTTTAGACAAGACTTCATAGTCTTGATTTAATTACTGGAGAGCAGCTGTAAAACTGAGTGATAAATACACAAAGAGAGTAGTTGTCAAAGATTGTGGAGATATGTATGAATTGATTACTCAAAGGTCTGTCTTGGTTATGGTTGTGTTTAGTAAATTCATAAATGAGCTGGATAAAGGACCACAGTTTACTTTTGACCTCTGCTCATGATACCACGATGCATAGCAGTAAATGTACTGAAGTGCAGGGTTACAAACCAAAGTCATCTTGGCACAGTGAGAAGCAACTAGAAAAAGCAAACCATAATTTCATCAGAAACAACTGCAAGGTATTGTCCTTGGGCAAAAATAATCAACTGTGCAAACAGAGGATGAGGAACTTGTTCAGTAGCAGTTCAGAAAAAGATCTGGGAACAGTAAACAAAGCATCAGTCAACAGTATCATTCTGTTGAAAGCAGGAAAACATCACACTATGCTGTGTGCTGGGTCGCCCCTGCCTGATATGCAAAATATGTGAACTCTCCACCGTGGTTGGAATGGACAGAGCTTCAGCTTTACCCATGTATAGTTTCAGATAACAGGATTCAAATGGAAGGGAGCCCAGATAAGCTGGTTACAAGTTGGTAACAGAAGAGTGAACAAATTGAGTTCTTCGTTCTAGAGAAGTCTGGGGAGAAAATAGCCATGGCAAAATTTTTCAAATTAATTCAGGGAAGAAAACAGGACAGACTTGGCTTAAACAGATTTTTCTAAATGAAATGTCCACTAAGGACAGTGAAGTCCACACAGATTTCCTGGGGTGTGGTTGTAGCGGCTTAATGATCTCCCTTTGGGAATAATGAGGGTACAAGTGCTTCCCTCTCAAATGGAGTGGAAGGTGTTCCATGAACACCTGAGAGCCCCTCAGACCCTACTTTTTTCTGAATGAAAGTACTGTCTTGCCCCAACTTGAATATACCACAATATCACTGAATATTATGGAGTTTTGTTAAAAGGAACTATCTGTATTAACAGATATTTAAGGTTGCTCAATTTCATGTTATCTAATTAAAAAAAGAAATAAATTGCTTAAACAAATTCAGAGGCTTTCAATATATCAGCTGCTTCCTCTGAGAGCTTATTTCCTTGCAGATTTTTTCAATAGCTATGAAGTTTGCACAAAATATAAATAAATGGCTCTCCACGAAGATGGTGCCATTCTTTATGGAACAGCATTGCTGATAGGTCAAATTTATATTGCTCTGCAGCACAATTTTAATATCATTCTGGCCTGGTTTAGGTATAATCAAGTCTTCTGTTAAAAGAGCTCTTGTAAGGAGCAATTAACCATTAGTACTTTAGCTAAACCCAGATTAAATTATGTCTTGCTATTTAAGTATCTGAGAATCATCCTAAATCTCAGCTCAAATTTTAGGTGGTATTGTATCTGCAATTTATATTGAGATATAAGACAATCCATTTGCATCTTGATTTAGCATTTATAGCTTGAAATGTTATTTTATTATTAAGTGTTCTATGCAACTGTTAGTAAGGCCACTAATAGATTAAGGTACTATTATTTATGATTACAGCTTCTGCTTTTCAACGAGAAGCAAAGCTGAACATTAGGAGGAGAATTTTAACATGCTTTTTGAAAGCCTTTAAGTAAATCAAGGCTAGTTGGGTACTCTGCAGCAAGCGTGAGTGGCAATTCCAGCCCTTCCAGTGAAGACTCATGACCCAGAAGAGGCAAAAGGCTTTGGACTGTTGTAACACTAAGGGCTCAACAGGACCTTTCCTTTAGGCATAAGCAGAAGATTATCTGGAAAGTATTTAAACTACATTTATCTCACCTTTCCTTTGATGTGGACTGGCAAGACTAGCACTGAGCGTTCTCATGGACAAAATGATGTGTGAGTCTGAGTCCTTCAAAGCAGATTGTGACAGTAAGAACAATAATTGGGAGTTCCACTTACCCCCAAAGTAGACCTGCAACAACAAGATTGACCCTGTACTAAGAGGGGAGAAAATGATGCCTTTACCTTGATCAAAGTAGATCACCATCAAAAATTTCTGAAGCCTAGGAGAAGCTTTATGTATGTGATGGTAAGTTAGTCTGTAGATTTATTTTAGCATTAAATATGTCTGTTGTTTGTGTTTTAAAGAGATGTTCAATTTATGTCAGTATAATTTTAGTCACTGATGGAAGATTACAGGTTACTTTCCCTGTCAGCAAAGAGATGTCTCAAAGCATTAGGGAAATAAATACTTTAAAATCCAAAGGAATAAAGAAAAATAAATTACGGTATTTACATCATAGGAAAGACAGGTCCTCTGCATAAATATCTTGTGTTGAATATGTTATGTTCATTTGGGCCAGACTGAGTGAGTATGAGCTGCATAATTTCCTTTTTACTTCCCATGGAAGACACAGTTCAACGGCCTGACAAAGAAAAAGCAAACTCATACTTGCTATGGCATACACATGCTTTGTTAACATAAACAGTAAGGAGAGGTTATAGCACATGATATTGCCTAAACATCAGCTCTTTGGTTATGAGAAATAACTTCTCTATACCGAAGGCCTGTTCTGAAAACTCTTTTGTGTTCTAAGAGGTATTTCCCCTTCTCCCGGTTTTGAGATTATCAAGGAAGAGATAGAAATGGGGAAATCAACCTTATTTCTGTGTGTTCCTACAAGACATGAACACTGATGTTCTCCTAAGATCTACCTACATTTTTGAGAACTGGATTGCAAATAAGAACTATGAAATTATGATTCAGCAAGCCACATGAGGACTATTGTTAGCTTGAAGACTTGGGTAAAGACAGATTGAGCCTATGTAGTTTGTCTCATACACATAAAAATAGTTTTCAGGAGGCTGGACGGAAATCATGGTCTTCATTTTTCTAAGAAACCTATGCTTGTAAACGAAGCTTCTTTTTGTATGATCAACTGGACCAAAGAGCAAGCACAGCAGTTATTAGATGACATCCTAATCATATGAATTAAGACTGTTTCTGATTTGGTAATATTTAATATCGTCTTTCCAGTAATTAGAAAGTTTATGCTAGCTTCTAATAAGACCTTAACAGAAGACAGTGCTACCTACTTAATTTTGGAAGGTGGTATAACCAAGCCTGTGACTAGCACATCATTCAGGGACAGGCTCAGAAATTGATTCAATGCAGGCAGCAATATTCAAGTCTGGGGTGGAAAAGACTCTATCTTGTCTAATGTATTCAGTATGTTTTCTAGTGTTTGAGCTGCCTATGTTAAGTCACCAAAGTAACAATGTCTCTAGAAGCTCTTCTAATCCTATTGTTTGGAATTATTCCTCTCCCATTCCATATATTCAGCTTGCTTTTTTTTTTTTTTTTTTTCCCTTTCTTTTTTTTTTTTTTTTTTTTTGTTTTTTTTTTTTTTTTTTCCCCCCCTGGGTATCATCCCATTTCTCTTAAAAATCTATTAAATCTGATCCTTTTGCATTTTCAATTAAGATACACCAGTAATGTAGCTACCTGGGGGCATGGGATTGAGAACAGGGGTAAAAAAGGACTTCTTCCTGGTGAATTTACTATTAGAACAGCTGGAGAGAGACATAATTACTGTAGTCCCATCCAAGCTTAGCATTGCCACAAGACACCAAGGATGGCACTTAGCTGAAACATTCCTCTGTAGAGTTTCATTGCTTTACTTTTGTTCATAGCTGAGAGCTTAGCCTATAGCAACCTGTACCATAGTTAATGAAAACTGAAAAGTTACATTACATTTTGTCCTTTGGGGTAAAAAAATTAAAACATCAACTTTATCTACAAAGACGGTTTCATTCCAGCTGCTGCATTTAGGGAGAGAAGTGCATGCAAGGCATATATATTATCCAAGCGTCTCTCTCCCCAAAGAATGGATGAAAGAATGTTTTCTGGGCATGAATCTCTGTTTTTTTGGAGAAGTGTTATGATAATTTGTTGTTTGTAGTAGACTACACCATAAGGAAGGTTTTGCATGCAGTATGCAGACTGAGTGAAAAAGTCATTCACAAATTTTACTGGAAAGGGATAGATGGATGGAGCAGATTCTTAACTTGAGTAATATAAAAAGCACAGGATAATGGCAATAATTTCACTGTCTGTGGGAGCCATCCCTGTCTTTTGATACCGTGGCTCTGGTTCTTGACTGTGTCTGACATAGCAGAGGCAGCAATAAGCAGTGGTCCAGGGAGTGAAGTGCAACTTCCTGAAGCAATTCCAATCACAGAACAATCCTGCATGATTGGTCGCTGGTCAGCTACTCTTTATGTCACCAAGATAAATTCCTATATATTTACATTAATGGAACAGAGCGTACAGCTGAGCTGACTCCAATAAGAGTTCCTTCCCTTGTGCCTCTACTTTTGGAACGAACTTTGCATTTCAAGTTCTGTGAAAACAAAGTGGCAGCAATAACATTTATTAGTCACCTCTTGCTGAAGGTGCATGCAAAATACCCACTATAGTCTATGTGCAGCTCCTGGGAGTTCTCCTTAGCCACCAAAACTCCCCAGTGTCCCAGCGACAGTTTCTACCAGAAAAACTCAGGCTTAAGTGCACTATCTGCAATATAAGTATAAATCAATGAAAAAGAGCTTAATAAAATGGAGAATAAAGTATATGAAGGTGGTGTAGGACCCACACATGACGTAGTATTCACAAAGATGATACGCCTGGTTACAAATTATGCTGCTGGGATAGCAGCAACCTTTTTGTTTTCTCATTTTTAGGGATTTCTGCGTCCTACCTTGTGTCTGCTTTCTTTTCATGCTTCAGCCATGATATCCTTCCATAAAAAGTGATATGCATTTAGGATTCATCCCCTTGCAGTTAGTTTTGTAAAACAAAACAAACCCCACCAAGTATGCAGGCATAAGCCATACTCAATTCCTGTTAACATTTATCGCACATAGGCAAGGTGGCCTTAGGATTAAGGAAATGACCTGGCATTTGGAAGACCTAGATTTAAACTCTATTAATGATTCTCTTATTTACTTCTGCTGCAGAAAAACACTTAAACATGTGCTACAAGTTAAGGACATGCTGAAGTGGTTTGCTGAGTCCCAGGCTATAGACCTTGGGCAAACCACTTTGTCTCTCAGAGTCAGATTGCAAAATCTTTTATTTAGCTTGGTGAGCAGTTTCATACACAAATGATGTCATTGATGTTAATACCGTTAGTCAGGATAGCAACCATTCACAAACCTGAGGTTGATACCTCAGCTCTCTATCTGTAAAACAGGGTAATTAAATTTCTGTGCCTGCCAGAAGTGGTAGCATGTTACACACAGGTAAATTTCAAAATCTTGCTCTTTGTAACTGCACAAAGTATCTTCACCAAATCTCTGCATACATACATGCTTTTAGCAGATGAAACATTTCATTGTCTTTTATATATAAAAAGTTGTATAAATGATAGCATATTACCATACTTAAGAAAATTGAAGTGATATGAGAGATTATTAGAAAAATAATTTCAGAGGAATACACTAGTTCAGTTTGCTATAAGTCTACAGCATACTCAGGGAAAATCTTCTCCTCCTGTCTTCCTTTAATACTACCAAGTCAACATGCTTTATGTGTCATCTACTTCAAAACAAAGCTTGGAGAAAGGTTATAAAATGGAAAAGAAATAGCATTACTATTTTTTTCTTGTCTCTTTTATCTATTATTATTATTATTTTTAATCACTGCCAATATTGCCAAACCAGGTGAGATGTGCAAGATAAGCTATTCTGATCTCCTTCATGTTCCATAAACAAGGGTGTGTTCTTAGGCAGTCTGTGAAAGAGGAAAGTCATAGGGTAGTTGCAATTAAACAGCAAAAAAATGTATTAAGACGAGAAAAGGAAAGGTTGGAATCTGAATCAGAAGACTTCAACTTCACTTAGCCTAGCATTTGATATCTCAGTAGAAATCAATGGACATGAAAAATAATCAGCAAACAAGCATCAATTTATATATATATATAGATATATGTACATACATGGACACACACATATATTTTTATATCTCATATTTGAATTTCATCTTCCCCTTTTTAAATTTCAAAGCCAATGGGGAATGTTTGATTGCAGGCTTGTCTTTCAAATCCATTACTAATTCCTTCAGTGCATGCAAAATAAAGGCTTTTTCCCCCCTCTAGTATTGCTGGTGGCCCCAGAAAGAATTTTTTTAATGTTGAAACTGTAAGAATAGAGTCAGTCATTTGTCTATCCATTAGATGCTTTGGTCAAACACAGTAAACACTTGAGTGAAGCTGGACAATTATGTCATAGCAGGGCTGGGACTTTAAAGGATAGAAATACTCTGATGGCATAAAAAGTGTCAAACGTCATGGATGTGTTTTTGTAGTAAACAAATTATCCTTGTGAAGCTGACCCATTTCACTAAGCTTTCAAAAATGTTGATCGCAAGGCTTGTAATGAAATTTGTTCCACTGTGTGCAATCATGTGTAGCCCTTCAGCTCGAGTCCACTGGGCTAGCGGGCTCCTTTGTGAGGCTGAGCTCCTGCTCTCTATTAACCTCCCAAACAGTGCCTAGCTCAACTTCACAGCTCTTAATTACATTTGTTCCACTTTGTGCAATTAGGCTCACTCCATGCACCCAGTCCGCTGGCTCTTATGTAGAACTCCAGAATGTTGCGAGTCATGGATATTTGTCAGAAAGGTATGAAAATCATGGAATCCCAGACTATCCTGACAACCATGAGAAAACGACAGCCCTTGATACAAACACAGTGCCCAGCTCTACGGCATTTGGCAGTGAAGGATTTTGAGTGCAGAGCAAGAACAAAACGACCAAGAAGATCCGTACGCATAGAGGAGAGGCTCTGAGAGAAGGTAATAGGAGTTGTGGTTACCCCTGTGTGTTGGTACTGCTCCTTTGCATTGCTTGCATGGAGAAGGAACGATATTAGCACATTGGTTTATGCCAGCCATATGCCAGCTTTGTTAGATGACTTTTGCAAACATTTCTTGTTATATGCCCTGCCTCCCTTTATTTGAGATAAGTAAGATACAGTCTGCATATTTTTATATATATATCTAGAACATTCAGTACAACAGTTCCTTTCGGGATCAAGAATGAAGTTTTTATTTTGTAACCATGTTGGTATGGGGTCAAATCAATTTACAAGGATATAGTGCTAAGGAAAGATGAGATATGCAGTCACCCTGTCTCTGTGTATCTGCATGTGGTCACCTCCTATCCCTAAATTTCACTGAAATTTAGTATATTAGTATATATCTCAACCCTGATCAAGGTCCTTTTCCTGTTTCAGGAAAGGACAGGAGGCTGGAGTCTGAGACTTGGACAGGCAAAACCATAGCTAAGCTAATCCTGAACAAAAAAAAATAATGAGATTTACAATGAGCCTGTGGGTAACTACACTTCCACATACAAATTCTCTGTAAATGTTATTGCTATGTAAATGAAAGCTTTCCAGGCAAATCTAATGCAGACAATCCAGTGTCCTCAATCTAGTTGTGTCTGCTTATACTATAGCTGATTGTGCCATATTCTACTTGCTGACATTTTGCCTAACACAGCACGTAAAATGTAAAATAGCAATTATTAATCTAAAACCCAGGCAATACCTGTGAAAATCCTAAGTAAGATCAGTATAAGCACTATTAGTATTCACCTTCGTTCATTTCAGTAGTTAAAGCATCGTTACTCAGATCCCCTCTCAATTTAAAAAGAATTTAGTGTATTTGGAAGGAATGAGGGAATATTGTGCTCCTTTGAACAACAGACAGCGAAAGCCAAAGAGTTCTTGTGCCACTAGTTTAACATTTTCTGCACAGCATAACCTCTGAAGCTGCACTCACTGGCCACTTCCCCTTGTATGTTCATCTGATGAGCGTGGCTCTATCATGTTTGTAGCTATCCTTCATGCTGCCAAAAAAGTGGCTGTAATATATCTGGTTTTAAATACCTTCTGCAAAATACATACTATCTAGAGAAGACTTTTTTTTCCTAGTCACTGAAAAAGCATGTGAAACTCAGACCTCAATAAGTCAGCATAGAATGCCACTGAGCAAAGCATGAAGTATTTACTGGTTGTTCTCCCACTTTTGTTGTGGCAATTTTCTGTACGGTGGCAATTCAGAGTTCAGTACAGCGGTGTTTGCAGAAGTAATAACCTGTCACCAAAGCATTTAATTTTAGTAGCCAAAAATAATAAGCCTTGTTGGGGCTAACTAATAAGCTTCTCTGAAGTCCCTGAGAGAATGAACCTCTACGCATGCATCGGCCTGTTGCCAGACAATTTTCAGAGCCAGTGGTGTGACATCTTTGAAGTCTAAGCCAGAAAGAAAGCTTAAAACATTTTTTTAGCTTTATCATGGCTCCCCAATAATTCATGGTGTACGCTATAACTACTCAAGGCCATTTTCTAAACTAATCTAAACTAATAAATTATGAACTTTTTTTAAAATTAGAGATCTACAGAGGGACCCCACCAGTTCATGGCAGCATAATGAGAGGTAACACATTATCATGGTTTGTAGGTAGGACACACATAAACCAAATACCATTCCTTTTCACTGGTAAAAATTTTGGTTCAATTTTTTTCCTTTTAAAGAACATTTTTAAAAGGCAATAGTCCTCAAAAACTTGTGATGACATCCATTTTTGCAGTAAAATCCCATTCTGGTTATATTCAAGTGTTTCAGATAATGCATGGGAAAGATTTTAGTCTTCTTATGAAACATCCAGGAGGCTGAAATTTAAAACTTCACAGTAACTCCACTGTACTCAGAGGCCTCAGATATACATCTTATCAACTGTTAGAATAATTTCAGTTTGCATCACTTCCAGAGCCTAACATTTATGCTATTCCTGGATTTCTTTCTGTGGTGCCAGTGAGATATCTGTGCCTAACTTTTTTGTGCCATGGGAATCTGTCCCACTCAACTGAAATGCAATATGAGTGCAGCCCTTCAGACACGCACTCATGCCTACAGATGAGGCAGTCGGAGGTGGGCTAAATTTTTCCTAGATGAGAACAAAGAAATGTAGTCTGAATTGATGGGAAAATAGTCAGCATAGTAATAAGTCTTTATAACTTTTAACCTGAAAGCCAGTAACTTCCCCTCCCCAACCTGCTTGTACTCTGCACTCACCAATGACAAGGTCCACTTATTTGTACTAGAAAAGAAATCTCACCCTGATGCCTTTTTTATTCTCTTTCAGACAGAGCCTTCCTTAGAATATTGCTCCTTGTTTTGTCTTGTGCCAACTTTCAACTGGGATAGTGGTTTCTAAATCCCCATTTTTAGTAATTCCACTTGCCACTTTTGCTGCTTATGGCCAAGTATATCTGCTGTGTTGATGCCAGCTGTCTGTCGTCCATTTCATTGTTCTTGTATCTTAAAACCAGTCACCTTACCTTATGTTCTTTGTGAATTCTGTTCTTTACTTACTGCTGTGCCGTTTCTGTGCTTGCACTGTGCATGGCTTTGGCCTTGAGAATTTTAGGGACAAATTTACCCTATAATCTAGTCATCCAGTACGAAATACGAAACGGGCGAAATTAGGGCATCATCAACATTCCTGACAGTTATATAAGTGATTATGTATCAGGGTATAGAGTGTTTGATGGAAATGGTCTGGAACGTAATGAGCTCTTGGGGAAGGTCTGGAGAACACTATGACTTGCACTGATGAATAAGCATGTTCAAGTATCTCTTGGGCAAACCATTGCTGGACAGAAGAGTTTGAGTGAGAATATTTGAAATGCCCCAGTGTCCAAGCACATGTTCCATTCCTTCCTGAAAGTGCCATCATGAGTGGAAAGAAAGAGGGATGCTGCCAGCCAAAACTACTCTGACAGGAGAAGGCTGCATGCTGGATTTTTTTTTTTACAGTTGTCACCAGGTGATGCTGTTCATATGTTATTCCCTAATGAATAAATAACACATATGCCACTTTCAAATGTGTATATAAATATAGTATAATATTTTGATGTTTAGGAATCAACTGTAGTAATAAGTGCAGCAGCTTCAAGATGTCTCTCAGTTACCATGTTTATAATTTACATGGGGCAAACAAAAACATCAGCTCTCTCTCTCTCAGCATTTCAGTCAATGAGAAATTTTCCACTATTCAAAAGGTCTTTCAACTCGTCACCCAGTTTTAGCACTGTAACCCTTAGGCGTCAGTATAAACTAACTGGATAGATACTTATATCAACAATAATGGACAAAAATGAACACTTTCAGAGGGAGATTTGCCTAAATTATTTCAGGCAAAAATTTCATAAAGGATTGAGGCCACTCAAGCTTGTGCCATTAAGAGGGGCAGTTTTGCCTTCTACCACACTCTGGCTTCTCATTTTCAGCCTTTTGACATCCTCTCCTTCACGTTCTGCACGAAACCATGGGTTACATCAGAGAACTGGTCGGGATTAAAGTTAACCTGTTTTTTTAATAGACTTGTTTCAGTCTGAGTCAGTTGCCTGGCCTGTTCATCACATTGACAGCACAAGGAGAGGGATTTAGAGCAGGAAATGAGCTACCCGAAAGGAGTAACCTTAAAGAGTGATATTAGGCACCTCAGTTAGGATGAGATGAATGATTGTCTGCATGCCACCTCTCCATTGGGTCACAATCAGAGCTTGCCCAGTACACAAGGCACTTCAGATGGCAAATTTCAGCAAGGTTAACTCTACCTGAAATTATCAGCACAATGCAAATTTCTGGAGAGCCCGTTTTTTCTCAATCAGACAGTTTGACCCTGCACACTGGAATGTGTGCATCCTCCACGCGGCACCTTTTGGAAACCCTAAAGTTAATTTCTTTGAACTTTGAAAACAAGGAGTTATTTAGAATGACATCTCATTAGTATCTTCTCACTGAGATCAAAAGCAAACAGACAACAGGCAGGGAAAAGAGTTCAACTGAATGGTCAAACTTCAGCCTAAGTCTACAGTTACAAGTTAAGAAATTATCAGTAGTTTTATAACTTCTTAATCGAATGCCACAGATAATGAGAGGCTGTTACGCAACAAGTTGTGTATATTCAAAATTATGACTACTTTTCAGTTTTCTACTGCTAGGCTTATAAATGTTTGTAACAATGATGAATGGTTGTGTCAAATTTATGGCTCAGAATATTGCCTTTTTTGTTAGGAGTTACGTAAATATCAAGAATATTTTTGATCACTACTGTGAATTTATTTCAGCCATAACTCAATCCCAAAAGCTTGCATACTCTTATTTTCTCAGGACCATAGTGTCGTTGCTTCTACTGTGCCATCTGGTGTTTCCTTATTCCAATCTTTTCATATATCTATGTGCCAAGCCTTTCTTTCGTTTTGATGACACTTTAACAAAATCAGTGCCAAAGGAAATCCCTGTATTCACAGTATAGATGGAAACAACACTTAATTTATTGGGTTTGTAATGGACCACAGTGTCTTTTTATTTTCCACAAATAAAAGAGAGTAGTTATTTTTGATTCAATAACTTCAAGAAAGTGCATTCCAACCTAAACAAAATCATGTTATTAATGTCTCTGTTTATATAGAGGTTAACATAACTTACTAATAACAAACAAGTGGAACTTCTATATGAATTATCAAATGCATGTATTACAAAGTTCTCTGAAAGTCATAATATACAGCAGGAAAGATAACTATGAAGACAATTAAATATCACACCAAGTAGAAAAATTTTTAGTCTCTAAAATTTACAAGAAAGAGTGAAAAAAACCCTATAAAAATACAAGAAATTTCATAAACCAGTTCTTGCAAATTTGTCATGTGTATTGCAATAACAGATTATTTTCTGAAAGTTACTGATCAGTAGTACTTAACTTTTATTCAGAAATGAAATATATTTCTAGATCTCATAATTGCACAGAAAAGCCTGAAAAAGTGAGCTGATTTCACTTCAACATCTCAGAAACCTGAAGTTACAGATAAAAAGGAAGAAAGGAGACTTCAATGTTAATTTTCTGAGATTCAAAAGGTTCTCTAAAAGTTAAGGTTTATTATATTGAAGTAATTTGAATATTACTTCTGGTTTTAACCTTTAGAATATTGGAATCTTCATGTTAGACTACTACAATTTTAAGGCTGGGAGAACACAGAATGAGAATCATAGGATCATATAAAAATTTAGGTTATAGGGAGCTTTTGGGGGCCATCTGGTCCAGCCTTCTGCTTGAATCAGGGTTAATCTCAAACTGGATCATGTCACCCAGGGACTTCTATAACCAAGCTTTGAAAAATCTCCAAGGACAGTTTCCCACAGTTCTTGGACAACCTGTTCCAGTGCTTGACCATTCTCATTGTCCATTTTTTTTCCCCTGAAGTTCAATTGCAATTTTCCTTCTGCAAATTGTGACTATGGTTTCTTTCACTGTGTACCTATGCAAAGTATGTGTCTCTGCATTTTCTACAACTCCCCTTTAGCCAAGAGGATGCTGCAAATAGATACCTCTTCAACCTTCAGGCTAATTAAACCCAGCTTCCTCAGCTTTTCCATGTGAAGTACTCCAGCCCCCTCTAAATCATGGTTTCCCTCCCCTGGACTCTCTCCAGTTTGTGAGTATCTCTTTTGCTTTAGGAAGCCCAAAACTGGTGTATGGACATGGCTTCACAAGGGAGATGGGGGATAATCGCAGTGGGGGATTATTGCTTCTCTTGAGCTGCTGGCCATGCTCTGGTTCATGCAGCCCAGTCTTGGCGGAGCCCTCCTCATTGCAAGGAGCTTGGCTAACTCATGTTCAGTGTGCTGCCCACCAGAACCCCCAGATCTGCTTTCGCAAATTGGCCTTTCTAGCCATCTGGGTCCCAGACTATATTGTTGTATCTCAGGTGCGGGACCTACCATTTCTCTTTGTGGAGATTCAAGGAGGTTCGTGTTGACATATTCCTTGGTGAATCTGTGCTGAGTTATCCAGATCATTTTCTTCTCCTTCATGGATTCCAGGAGGACTTGCTCCATAAATTTCCTTGGGATTAAAATTAGGCTGATCACCCCGTATATCCCCAGATCATCATTCTTAGTTTCCTTTAACCACAAGTATAACATTTTTTCCAGTAATTGGGCCCTTTCCCATGGACCTTGCCACAACTTTTCAAAGATGCCAGCCAACTGCCATCTTCCTGAGTACCCTCCTGTGTATCCTTTGTGATCTTAAAGTCTTGCATATGTCTACACATTAAAGCAGGCCCTAACTTGTGCTTTCTCTGCTTTGGATAGTATTTTGTTTCTAGCTTTGCTGTAGGCATGTAGCTCTGTGGACTCTGAGTGCAGACGTTGCCACCAAAAGTCAAATCAAGGAAGCACTGAGTTCCTCAGCCTTTTCCATAACCTTTAAGTCAATTGCCTCTCAGCAGTCGCCTTACATTTTCCATGGTCTGCCTTTTATTTTTGACATATTTGTAGAAGTCCCTTGTACTGCCTTCCACATGCCCTTCAACAGTTAACCTCCAGGCAAGCTTTGGCCCTCTTAATTCCACCTTTGCATGCCATGGCAATACCTCTGTTCTCCTCCTTGGTAGTCTGTTCCTATTTCCTCATCCTATACACTTCTTTTTCACATTTCAGTTTAGCCAAGAGTTTCTTGTTCAACCATACTGCCTCTCCTGCTATGGTTGCCTGGGGTGTTTTTGTGAGATGAGGATGAATTTTTCTTGTGAATCAAAAAGGTCGTCTTCAATGGCTGATCCCCTCCCCCGGACTGCTTTGCCCTTCAAATCAGTATAATGTTTCGTGCCAATTTATTGAATAACCCAAATTTTGTTAACTTCAGGAGGCGGTGTTAGGACCATTTCTTCCAGCTGCTTATAGAAGACATAATCTACCCCCTCTATTCTGCTGGGAGTTCTGTAGCACATATTGACTGCAGTATTCCCTTTTCTGGCCTCCTTCCTCATCCCTCACCCCTAAGTGCTCCACGTGTCTCACCCATGGATGGAGGAGCTGCATGCATGCACTACAGCCTCTTTGGTATGAAGAGCACAGCTGTTGCTACTCATGCTCACTGTTCTTTCCTAAAGAGTCTCTACCAAGCTATTGCAGCTGTTTAAGGTGTTCCACCATATGTCTGTAATTCCTATGACATTGTAAATCTGTGACTGAATGCAGACATTGCTGCTCCCTAAGCAGTGCTTGTTAATAGATGTGCACTTGAGATGGGCCCAGAATGGTCCTGTTTCACCAAAAGCTGTGTAAGGGCCTTCTCTGTTGCCCTGTCCTGTGCCTGATTCCCCACCCCATGTTCCTTCACTTTCCTTCACCTTTAGTCTCAGTCCCCCCCAAAAAGTCTATTTTGCATAGGGTTTAACTCACAGTCAGACCAGATGAAACCCTGAGACAACAAGCGAACAGCATTTTTACTCATGCATGATTAAATGAATCTAACTCATAAAGCACTGAAATTTGATTGCCTAGCTTTTTAAGAAAAATACTATAACCTGATAAAAAGAGACCCGAATTTGTCTAAGGTAAGAAGGAAAAATGCTTCTGTTATCAGAGCAACTATGCCAGGTCAGAATCTGACATGATATGTTGAGTAACGAAGAGGGGAAAAAAAAAAAGGTAATACATTATATATTAGAAAACATATACTGGAAACCATTATTCTATGCTTGGAAAGCTTTGGGCATTTTTAAAAATGATGAATATCTCTGCCATTTTAAAAAATGATTTAAAACAAAGTTTACTTGTAAGCTGTAACTTGAGACTGTTGTGAGTTATACCACTATTTTATTATTCCTAATAGCACCAAGTCAATCCACAGATATTTCATCCTGCAATTTTCTTCTGTTATGAAAATGCATAATGTTAATCTTCGTAATACTTTATAAACTGACCATAAACCAGTGTTTATGGTCAGTTAATCATTGTATTACTTTGCTTTAGGTAATTTAGTACATTACCATAATGTAACAATCTACTTAATATAAATTTTAAAGTGAGCACAGTGCAAGTTGCAGGGCATTAATATATTATGTCTTCTGACCAGAAATTCAGAAACACAGCTAAAGTTTGGATGCAAGTCAGATATTTTGTGCTTTGATTGACTCAGTGTTTTGCCTGAGGAGTGCTGTGATTCGATAGTCACTACATTATTATTTATTATTATAGTATGCCTTACAGTTCATTTAGAAATCCCAACAGGATTGGAGCAACCATTGCAATAATCACGATAAAAGGACATCATCTAAGAAAGCCCAATTGAACACCAGACAGGATACAGCGTAGGGTGTTGTTTCCACAAACAGTGAAGCATGTAAAATCCACTGAATCCAGTGGAGATTTAAAAGCTGGTGTTAGTGGGGGTCCAACTGGAAGACATTAGTGCTAAGACATGATGACATTCATGATTATATGAAACAAATGAATACAGTGCGTGGAGGATGATGTAAAATTAGTAAGAGCTTGTGCTTTTGAAAGTTAATCCCAGAATGGCTTTTTAAACATTTTGAGTATTGTTAGATGGTGAGTTAAACATAATGGAAATTGGTGGGTCTCACCACCAGTAACTTCTGGAAACTTCCTCCTTAGAGGAACCAGACATCTGAGACTAAGGAAGCTTCCAGCCAAACCAAGAGACCTTTCACAATCAAAAATAAAGTAAATGCTCCTAACATCACTTAAGAATTTGAACAGTAGTGACAGCAGTTTTTATTGGGTATTGCATAATAAAAGCTCTGCATATTTAAGTGATGTAGAAAAGGCCACACAGATACAGACTGAAGTCTCCTCTCCCTGAAAGAAGGAAAAGATTGTAGGCAGAAAACACAGAACATGAAAGTGAGAAAAAGATTAAGGGTTGAGTATTATCATCTAAATGATCTGGGTCTGACTTCTGTTGTGCTTAGGGGTGAAAAAAAAAGTACATTTTTTTTCGTAAGATCCCTTTATCGCCATTTTCTACTGCATAGACCACAACTCTTAGGCACCAAACTTTAGCGAAGTGCTCTGCTTAAAAAAAGGGTTGTATTATGGATATCAAGAATACTATTCCTCCTTTACGTAGCCAGTAACAACCAGTAATTTAATTTTTTTTTGTAATTGCATCTATAGTTTGCTCTATACGTAATCTGATATATTGTGTGCTCACAAATCTGTGTTTTAGCTTGAAGTAGCTGCATTTCAATGTCATGAAAGTAATTTGTTCATCTGCAAAGCTAAGCCTCAGCTGAAACTGGAACTGTTTGCAATAAAACGCAAGGTGGGAAATAGATCCAATCTCTTCTGACTACTACATGAAAAAGAATGAAGTTTATATATTGGACTTAATTGTTGAAGACATGACACCACCAAAAGCATTGTACTTAATTATGAAGGATAATGCACTGGTATTAACTTGGTCTTTCAAAGAAATACCAATACTACCCATAGAAATCAAACACTTTTCACAGAAATAATTGCTGGAGGGTTATGACTGCTCTTGAGCCCTGAACAAAGCCAAGCATATTTTTGCATTGCCTTAAAGAAAATAGAGAGGCAAATTGTGGCTCGAAAGATACAATGAGTCTCCCGGTTTTCCTTTTCAGTGCCCGAGCTCTTACATGCTGGTGCAACTAGGTCACACAGTGCAAGACTCCCTATTGTGTTTTTTCTTTTTATTCGCCCCTTACACTCCCTTTGGTATTCGTAATAAAGGAGTGTTTTATTCCTTTATGTTCCCTCCTATCTTGCATAGCCATGCAAACTGGGTCACAATTTGGGACTATAATTTTTAAAACATCTGTGGAGCCCTGCAACACTTCATAATCTACATATGTTCGACCTGCCCAGAACGGCATGAACTTTGAAAGCATTTTATTTGGGGGCAAAAAGGGAGCAGTGCAAAGAGAATGTTTTTTTTTTGTTTTTTTTTTTTTTAAATCCTGTAGGAGAACAAGAGCTGTACATAGTTTCATTATAATCATATTAGCTACATGTGTGTCACTGCATAGCAACATTAACAGGCCTGAGATAATCAGTATAATTTCATATTTTAATGTAATAAGATTACGTTGAAGTCTAACCTCTGTTCTGATTTCCCAGATTCATTGAAATTTATCCTATTTATTTCTATAATACCTTTTTCTATAAGTTACTATAGGTATCCTGAATTTTAAGTTTATATAGTGTAGTTTTTCTTTGGGATGGTATCCACATTTGATTTTATTAATATAACATAGTATAGCATCCTTTTTATTGAAACAATGACACTTTTAATAGACATTTAAGTGTATATATACAACAGCCTCTAATACAAGTCGGTTATTCAAATTCGATGAATAGAAAAGAAAAACTATGTTCAAAAAAGTTTACATAGTCACATGGATAAAGTTAATTGTAGGCTAGGCACTGTTTTATACTTCTCATTTTTACTTCAGAACACCATACCCTTCAAAAAATTAGATACATTATTAAATGGTATAAAAGGAAAGATTCTGTGAAGATATTAAACAGAAGTGTAAGTAGAATGGGATATGAGCTCTACATTGAAATATGTCCAGTCAAAGCGTGGAAGTAGGAATAGTTCAGATATATCATATAATCCAAGTACAAACAGGATGGAGTCAAAATCCAGGACTAACAGGCTATACTGAATATACCTTATCACTCTTTGGCCTCTACCTCTCAGACATTCACAGTAGACTCAAACATACTGAAGACATTGTCAATCTTCAGCTAATAGGTCTTGTACCAATAGGCCTCTTTTTTCAAGAGGATCTGATTCCCTTCCACACTAGGTTAATTGGCCCATTTTGCTACTGCTTCTGGGCTTTGCAGCTGTGGCTGGGAAGCCACCACTTTCTTCTCTTTAACCCCTAATGCAGTGCTTTGGGCTCTACCCACAGCAGGACTTACTGAGAGCTTAGAGGTCTTAGCTGATATGCTTTTTGAAGACTTTCCATTGACTTGTGGTAACAAATCTGCTATTGACCTGGGCCAGATAAAATCCCACATGCCTGTGTAACTAGAGAGCCTGGAAATATTTCTTTTTCCCAGTTAAAATGTCTCAACTTCTTACCAAAAAAAAAAAAAAAATTGAAAACAGACATATTTTCATTAGAAATAGCACAATTTCTCGTAGGAGCTGGAGGTTGGATGATATAATTTTTGGCTTCAAAAAAATCCCCAAGTTTTCCATCAAAAGAGCAGTTTAAACAAAGCACTGGAGACCGGACATTACAGTGAACAAGAAAACCAGACTTAACCAACTTCTCTGTGCAATTATTTGCGGGACACTGTCTACAAAGAATGTTCATTATTCTTGAGAAGGCTGTGGAAGGCAGTCTTGGAGACTGAGCATCAGCCTCCATTCAGAAGACTGTGTGTTGGCTTAGTCCTGCCATCTCAAGAACTGAACAAAGGGCCAACTGTACCCTACTTCCTGCACATACTGCTGCAACTTAGAAATAAAACTGGCATTTTTTTTTGAGCTGCTTAAATAGTCTGAATCCAAGACTAAACATCCTGCAGATACCATCATTCCCCACCCCCCGCAATGAAAATCAGTGTCTACCTCTCTCTTCACTACTTAAAGATTTGGCAAAACAAATCCTGTCTCTTGTCCATAACATAGCAGTGGAATAGTTCAGCAGCTGTTACCTAGGAAGACCCGTCCAGTCATTGCTACTGAATGTGGGGTCCCTCTTTCTACTTCTGATACCTCTCCCACCTAGTCTTTCTTGTATAGCTTCATATTAGACACTCAGCCATGTCACATATGCTTGCTTTATGCTTGGTGTTAAGTTTCTTCTTACATTTGCTTACAAGTGTTTGGATTGAGCTTTCTGAACTCAGTGTTCTTCTTGTGGGTGAAAATTTCAGCTGTAATAGTAATGCCATTTTCAAAAACTGGGTTTACAGAGACAAGGGCAAATTCGTAAAAGCATGTACATGACAAAATTCAACATCACCTTTTATTGGAAAAGGAACTTGACATTTCTGAGGAATTGCAAAGGGCTATGGTTTTTGTCATCTGTAGAGAATTTTTGCCCCAATGCATTCAAGTTGTGAAGCCAGAAAAAAACCTAGTTTGTAGATGCTCAGTAGCAATTTGTTAAGAGTTTGGCAGCAAAATTTTCACGATTTTCCAATCACACTGAGCCTCCCATCTCCTGTGTGACAAACAGCTTGCACACCATCACAAAGCTGAAGAATTTTGTTACCCTAAAATATATTATTTATTTTAAATAATAACCCTAGAGACACATGACATCTTAAAAATGTGTGTCACCAATCTCTCTCCTGTAAGAAAAGGTGGCACACTGACTTTAATTTACCTAATAAAACAATAGAATATGCCACGATCAGAGTTGTAGCAAGGATGGAATGAGGGAGGAAGTAGAAGAGTCCTGTCCTGAGCAAGGTGCCAGTCAGCTCACTTCTCGTCACTGTGCTATGGTGAGAGTGAGAACACCACAGCGGCAAATATATGATTTTTTTTTTTTCACTCCTCTTCTTCCAGTACTTGATGCAAACGATCAAATCCATGGTACAATCCTACTGTGCTCAACTGTGTAAAGGAATCTGGATGTACAGAACTGTATTGTTTGTCCTAGAAGTAGGATGTACTGAGTGTGGCCAACAATGTACTCATTATCAATAATTTCCAAATATGAATGGCAGCTCTATTGGAAGAATATTCCTCTAGTTCACTTGACAAGACAAAACACTCCATCTTAACACAGGAAGGTATAGATCCACTTTTTGTATCATGCAATGAAAATAGACACAATTTTACTGAAAGCAGTATTTATCCTGCTGTATCTTATAAATGTCACATATAAAGGCCACTCTCCATGTGTGTACGTGCAATTACTTAGTGCCCAAGAAATAAATCTTTGCCTCACAATGTTAATAATAGTAATAATAGTGGGATCCTTATATTCCATGGAAAACACAGATGGTCTATTACTTTCAGTAGACACTGGTAGGGCACATGCACAGGTCACACTATATAAACTATTAAGATTGAAGGCATCTGCACAAACAGCCTTGACTGCTTTTTAAAGGCTAAGCTGCACAATTTGTCTTTCATTAAGAGCTGTTGTGCAGTTCTGTGATTTGTAGCCAGCTCAGTTGAGCTTCCAGAGTGTGTACTTCTATTTTGAGATCTTGTCAATAAACAAATAAGACATATGCTTCAGTGAGTCATCTGAGCAGAGCAAACTATCACAAGAATCAGTTGACCTGCACTTCCTGCTACTGAACCCTTCTCTACCTTTTCTTGTTAGCACAAAGTGTGTCCCTGTACACCTCAAGGAACGGAGAAGCCAGGGAAGGGAAGACAAGGTCTCTTGCATCCATATGGTTTTGTGTTCCGCTGGCACCGTTATAGTCATACAGTAACCAACATAAATTTTTAGTTTTATTATCACCTCTAAAAAGAGACAGAAATGTGAAAATTGAAGCCAGAAGGTTTGTATCACAAGATTAATTAGGCAGGGCCAAGTGGAGTCACACTCCTCCTGGCAGTGAGTGCCTCAAGAAGGTGCCTGCCTTCAATTATAGAGCACACAAAGCAATTAAAAACCCTGTTTCTTTTTCCTGAGGTGTTACTTGTTACTTGATAAATCTTTTTTTTTTTTTTTTTTTTTTTTTTTTTTTTTTTTTTTTTTTTTTTTTTTTTTTTTTTTTTTTTTTTTTTTTTTTTTTTTTTAATATTTTTTTTTTTTTTTTTTTTTTTTTTATTTTTTTTATTTTTTTTTTTGATAATTTTTTTTTTTTTTTTTTTTTTTTTTTAAATTCTCTGGAGATCTGAACTGGCTTGAGGTGTAATCTACTAGGGTAGATAATCATGAAAAATTGATTCAGCTGGAGCCTAAGTGCAATAGGTTTAAAATAAACCTGAAAGGAATGAACAGTGTGTTTCTTGGCTGACATTTTATTGGTCATTTTTTTAAATACACACATGAAGACCAGATAATTAAGAACCCAGACATCATGAATCTCCAGGAAAGAATTTTGTCACTGGGATATATGAATCAAAACAGTCAGCCACCCCATGCATTTCCTTAAGCCGTACAGCACTCTTGATTAACCTTTTCCTCAGTACTATATATGGAAGTTTTTGAATGGCAGGGTTGTGTGCACGTCAGTTTTAAACGCATTTCAGGCAGCCGTCCTCGCTGGCCCATTGGAAATTAGTACTCTGTTTCACCTGTACGTAGTTTATAGGATGTGATAGCCTTCCTCTGGATTTATGAGCCTCTCTGCTCTCCCGGTATTACCAAGATCTCTACCGCCATCGCTGACTCTGACCCTTTGTACTCGGACTCGACATCTGATTTTGTGCAGCTGGACCTGCACGTTAATGCTTTTGCCACATTCATTTCAAGCACCCAGCTAACTCCTTCCTCTCCTGTTACTTCCCATGACAGATAAATAATTCAAAATATGATATAAAGTATGGTCTATATCTGGTTTGAATAGTGCTCTATCAAGGCATGTGTTTGAGCTATAACAATGACCTCATACTTCCTCTTGAGGAGGGAGAAGCAAAAAGATATTTAAATCAATAGAAAAAGGGAGCCATAGCTGTGGATATTGCAGTGTGTGTGAGATTTCTTCATAGGTATTATGTGAAAAAACATATAATTCGACATTGTAAGGATGTAAATAATGACCATTGGTTTATTATTGTTTCTAACATTGGAATGTGTATATTCCCAGGCTTCCTCATTAATGCTGCCTAAGAAGTAATTATATTTTTTTAAAAAAGGAGAATGGAGAATTTTTTCTCCCATTGTGCACTTTATTTTTATTATTTCCTAGTTTAAATATAACCCACAGAAGAATGAGAAAATTCTTTATAAAGGTCATTAAATGCTGCTGGAACAAATCTTTAAACAGGATCATCACTGAAATGGGAAGTTATGCATATGGAACACTTTTACTTGTAGTACAGATTAAACAGTTGGCAAAATAAAGCTTTAGATTGCCAGACATTATGTGTCACCAGAAATCAATTTTGACAGATTTTATTGAGCCTTTTACCCATATTATTGCTGCTATATTTTTTCGCTTAAAAAAAAGGTGGAAGAGGATTGACTTTTTCATTACAGGTCAGCCCACTTGGCAAAGGCTATCCTGTCACATGGCACACTTTTATATCAATTTTGTTTTAATGTGCATAGCATGTTTATCAGAGGCGAATGTCAAGATGACAATAGTTCCACATTTCTGAGCCAGTGCCAGAAGAACTCTGGCACATTCTTCCATGGTTATTTCAGAACATTTTAAAAGTTTTAGTTATTCCACCATAAATATAAAAGAAAATCAAAACTTTTTTCTTTCTTAAGTTACTTGTCTTTTGGTTTATGAACCTTGACTATCACTTGAAATTAATTGTCAACTGGGGGAGAGAGTCATATGTATCCCTTTACTCTATCTAGTGTATTGTCCCAAGAAAGATTTACCACTTGTATAAAACCGCTTAGCACCAGTGGATTTCGGAGTTGGGCTGCCATATTATCTACATATTACTTTCTTCACAAACTCATACCTGTTCATATGTACATGCATACAAAATTTTGCAATGAGCTAGCAATTTTCAGATCAGTTAGAGGGTTACTGATGCAATTTCTTTAAGAAGGGAAATATAAAAGGACAGCCACAGGAAAAAATTATGAAATACATTGTATTCAAATTACAAATCTCATCCTGGTATTTACTGTGTTTCTTACTGCAAGAACTATCTAGGATTCAGTTGAAATGCAAAACTTATAGAAATAATCAGGAAGGGTTTTATATTCTTAGTATATAGCTACCTCGGACTCTGCATCCACAAGATATGTCTAAGGCCAGTTTTGTAGGCTACAGAAACAATGAAAGTCATACTGTTAGCAAAAATACTTCTAATAGACTGAAAAAAACCCCCAAAGAATCAACAGCTGTACAAGTATTTTAGGATATTCACCAACAAATAACAAGCTGGAAAACAGGCTGTGGACCCTCTACCAGTAACTTATTCACAACTGCAGCTGGGTCAAGAGTGAGTTGAGTATGGTGTGTTTCACCCACTAACATTTAATCTTGGCTTTAAAAAACTATCTTTGTACTTGGAACTGAGGTCTCGTGTGAAAATGATCAGTCCTGCTGGCTTTAAGAAATAAGAAACACATTTTTAGGCATCCTGCTTAGTTTTGATCATATTTCTTCCCCTCCCTAGGTTTCTTTAGCTCATCTTCAAGAATGAAGTATCAGCTCAAGCCGTGCTGCAAACTGAGGTCCTCTGTGAGAGCCACCAATGGGAGCAGGGGACAGAGGCATTGCTCGAACCTCCTTGCTGCTTCTTGCTGAGAGGCCAATACTCTTCCATTATTACATGACAGCAGAGGTATCCACTATGACACCAAACCAGAAGTCACTGCTGGCTTGCCAAGCCATCACATTAGGCCACTTGAGGAAAATGTGAGCATACAGTGGAATATGTACCGAGTGCACAATGTGAATCGCTTTGTTTTGCTTATGTTGCAGGAAAAAGTGTACCTTTGCTACCGCATACCTGCCAACAGTTACAGTCATTAGTTCTTCCTTTTATACTTAATATTGCATCGTAGGGCATTACGCATTTACAATATGTGCTTTTATCTATCTAAATGAAGAGATGCTTTTCTCTTGAATAATGCTACCAGAAATTAGACCTCATACAGAGATCTGGCTTATTTGCATGCAGATGAACTTTATAAAGATCTCCTGTGAGACCAAATTTTTAAAAAAAAAACTTTTTTTTTTTTTTTTTTGGTGATGACAGTGATGATGTCAGATTTAGTAGCTGATTCATGACAAGACGGAGATCTATTTGTGCTTATGAGTGAGAAAGGGATAAAATGAACAGAAAGAAGTTAGAAGTGCAAGACTGCTCAATGGGAGATTCTCCCAGTCTCCTTTATTTCAAGTATTGATAAACTTCAGTTGAACTATAGATCTTTAACAATAAAAGAAAGATGCAAGCCTTGGGAACACAGAGCTCCAACTGGACATCTGTAGGGACTTATGGCAGGGAAAATTGCGAGGTATTCTGCTTTTAGCAAATTTTTTTGAGAAGTAATCAGTGTGAGCCTGGTAATTTTGGAGGCTATTTTAGAATAAAAAGAATTGTTCTTTTATCTTTTGAATTCTTTCAATAGATATTTTTTAATATAATTTTTTTTGAGGACAACACTAAGTTGAGGCATCCATCATCTGCTTTAAAGGTCATTATGAGCTGAGAATTCTCCTGTTTGTTTGTGAGGAAGAACATCCAAAGCCATAATTACTTCCAGAAATATTTTTTCAGGACTTCACTTGCATGACAGCCTTTTTTCTCACTTTTGTAAGAATGGAAAGCAGCACTGTGAGAGCATAAAAGGCAGTTTTTATAAAGTACATGAGTTTACACTAAGCTAAAAAGTCACCTAACAAGGTATTTAATAAATCATACATGAGTTTAAGACCAGGTTAGATAATTTATTTCTAAATATTAAAAACTATTATATTTCAGAAATATTTTTATTCAGTCAATAAGACATGACAGAACTGCTTATTAGAAAAGTGGAGGGATCTGTGCTCCATGGGAAATTTCAAAGGTGCTTTTGGAAAAGGTGCAGCTTTAAGGACTCCCACTGTTTTCACTGGGCTTCAGCACAAAGTGGTCAGGAATTTCTAGTAACAAATTTACCAAAGCATAATGACTTTCACACTGTTGATTTGCACAATAATAGTTGTAAATAAGTGCAAGACATGCTGCCTTGTACTATCTCATTCTCCACTCTTAATGTAAGTTGATAAATTAAAGAGGCTGGAGGAACACACCTGAGCATGGTCATTTTGATATACTTAATCACATTTTAAGGGCTTCCTTGGACTGTTGAACGAAATATCTAGAAAGCTAAATTCTGCATCTTCTGGTAAGCATTTCTGGTACCATTTGATGGGTGGGAGAGCCAGATATAGCCCTTATCACACTCATAGACAGAGTGTTTCAATTAGTGACAATGTTTAATAGTGTTTTCAGCTAGGGATCTCTAATTACAAGATGGTAAATGTGTCTACTACATACTATTAATATCGTTTATCTATTTAGTCTCCTTGTGAGGAGCTATTTTCATGTTCTGAGCTATTGCTAAGGACAAAACTAAGCTTAGTCTGAAAACAAGAGCAGATTTTAAATCATCCCAAATCAGTCAACAGGAGTCAAGAAAAATACAAGGATTATTTGGTTCCCTGACCGACAGGCCAAACATTCTTTAGTTTTTCCTGCTTTTCATTAGCAAAACATGGTGTAAACCAAATTATTTGTTAATCATCCACTTCTAGGATTGCTTTATTATTTTAAATTAAATTTAAAACTTAGACACATCTTGAGATCTGTAGAGTGCAACAGAGTATGTGTTTCTTTCATCATCCACTCCAAAGATCATTTAACAGTGCACTCAGAGGTGTTCACCTACTTCAGCCGTAGCTCATGATGTTAAGTGGTGACTAACACCACATTTTAACTGTCCATTATCTGTTACCACCAATTTAAATTCTGGGAAAGTTGCCTTATAAATGAACATCCTTCCTTGGCTTATATATAAAATACTAGTGCTCTAATAATAAAGCAAGTCCATCTTCTTTAATAAATTAAACAGGACCCTCATTCTCCTTTAATAGCAAGACAGGAAGTCCGAAACTTATTCTTAAGCCCTTAAATTTAGGGGACCACTGAAGTAAATGCAGATTCTCAAACATAACAGTATTTCTGGTCAGCTACAGAAAAAATTTCGTTAAATGGCCAACACAGGAGACCACATTTTCTAACTAGATCCAGATAGGTCAAGGCTAGCTAATAAATTTTGATCGACTGGTTGTTCTTTGGTGGGGAATGAGCAAACCATAGTGCTGTGAAAGAGAGACATAAAATAAAGTAAAACCATAGAATTGAATGGTTTATTCTCATGTAGCAACTACCTGATGGATTAAAAAATGATGACTTTCTTCAAGGTTCTCATTGTAAAAAATCAATTTGAATGAGACACAAAGTATTGTTTTTACTATTTTTAAACAAAAGACTTATTGACAGAAGTTCACTTGATAATAAAATACCTTATAAAAATTATACTCGACAAAATAAATATCACAAAGGTGAGTCTTGTGTTACATATACTTCTTAAAAGGCAATTACAAAGTTAAGTCATGACACACAGAAAATGGCCAAATTTTTGGGTTTCCACTAGAAGCATTTTTAACAGAATTTTTATGAGTTTACTCAATAAACAAAAAATAAAAACTGCCAAAAGACACAAGTATTTACAACTTGTCTGATACCTAGCTCACTATTTTCGTCTTTTAACAAATAGAACAGACTTATGCAAAAATATCTCAACCCAAAGCACAGAGACTACAAGTTTTCGTTATCGTGTATGGCACTCCCACAATTTCTAGATGACAGAAAAATGAGTTCTGTATTAAAGACTAATGCAGTTATATATTGTCTTGCAGTTATGAAAGTATGCTTATTATGAAACCATTGCTAAAATAATTACTGGGGAAAATGAAACAACCTTAGAAATTCTTTCCACAAATTGAGTTGGGGAAATGTAGAATGATTACCTTTTTGAAGGTAAAATCATTACATTAATGAAGTAAATACAAGTATTACTACTCATTTGAAAAGAACAGAACTTTGGAATAATTTTCTGTGGAGTAAACCACATTTTTAGAGAAGATGAAAATGAAGATAGATAATACAAATAGAGGACTTTCAAAAGCAAAAAGCTTTCTGGCAAGACCTGCTTCAAAAGCACAGAAAGTGTTTCCTTCCCTTCCACATTACTGAGGATGATGATTTCCCAGGCTAGCTTTCACACCTTGGAAATCCAGGTAACCAGAACAAAATTACTCAGTACGTACCTACAACCTCATGTTTAAAAAGCCATATTTTCCCTTTTTGCCATATTTTCCCTTTTTGTTCTATGGGTTATCTGCCATTGCAATGGTGTGATATAGACATTGAAAATGTGTTCATGAAGACTTGCATGTTGCTGCCTAATGCCATTTTTTTTAATGTGACTGTGTTTAAGAGTATTACAGCCTTCTGTCACACTTGACGCAATGCAGAGAGACCTCGTTATACAGTTTTGTTCCATATTCTTCAGCTGACTCTTGACAGGGCTGAGTAATCTGCCTGGAGAAGTGTTGGCTTCAGCAAAGTTTTCCCCGCACTGGCAATATTTACATTCTCCTTTGAGCACACTTGAACCCCGGTTACCCTTTCTACCCCACTCCTGGAAAGGCACCAGCTGTGCTGCGGGGAAAAATCACGGGGCAGGGGACACCAGCCAGCTCTTTTGACAGTTGCACCCTTACTTTATGTGTGAATTGGGTGGCCGTTGATGTTTCTGCCCAGCAAACTCCTCTCCTAATTTGTGGCAGTGTTTTGCTGATGGGAAGGAGACAAAAGAATCAACATCCCTTTTACAAGGCTGTGTAGCACAGGCAAAGGAGCAACAGGTGCCCACGGGGCTGCAAAGTGACATGCTTGACTTTAAGCACAGGCATAATGTCAGTCATTTGCAAATAACTGAATAGTAGACAATGGACATTAGTGTTGTTTACAAGCTACAGGGAAGGAGTTATTTTATGTGTGTTGTGAAATACTTCTGCTTTATTTCAGGATTTTTTTTTTTTCATGACATTTCATCACTTCTCATTTCCCTCAAAATTAGATTGTAAACTAAATTGTTCATTCTTTATCCCAGTCTCACAGAAAAGAAAAACAACAAAAAACAAGCCTGTAAAATAAATATTGCTTGTGTCTATGTAATGCATATACTTCATTGTACAGTTTACACTTTTTAGTTCATAGTTATGATATATTGGTAGAAATAAACCCAGTAATGTTGACAAGAGAACATGAATATTGTTTAATATGTAATCAGATAAAACTAGATATGAAGTTTTGAAAATTATTATAATTTTTCTCAGAGAAAAACTTGGATATGTCCTTAGTTTCCATCCCAAATCTGGAAAATAAAAAAATATTATAAAAAATTATGAGAGATGAAACATAAGCCTTTCAAGTGCTGGCATGATTTCATCCATGGATGTCTAGATTTTAACTGAAAACAGGTCTCTAGTTTAACTAAAAACTTATGCCAAACTTCTGTTTGCTTCTTATTTTCTCCTGCTTTTGAAGACAAACCTATCTGTACACCTTAAGCCATGTCACAGAACATTATTGTGTTGTGTGACACACGTCACTGAAGGCTTCAAAAATATTTGAGANTTCTGCTTTATTTCAGGATTTTTTTTTTTTCATGACATTTCATCACTTCTCATTTCCCTCAAAATTAGATTGTAAACTAAATTGTTCATTCTTTATCCCAGTCTCACAGAAAAGAAAAACAACAAAAAACAAGCCTGTAAAATAAATATTGCTTGTGTCTATGTAATGCATATACTTCATTGTACAGTTTACACTTTTTAGTTCGTAGTTATGATATATTGGTAGAAATAAACCCAGTAATGTTGACAAGAGAACATGAATATTGTTTAATATGTAATCAGATAAAACGAGATATGAAGTTTTGAAAATTATTATAATTTTTCTCAGAGAAAAACTTGGATATGTCCTTAGTTTCCATCCCAAATCTGGAAAATAAAAAAATATTATAAAAAATTATGAGAGATGAAACATAAGCCTTTCAAGTGCTGGCATGATTTCATCCATGGATGTCTAGATTTTAACTGAAAACAGGTCTCTAGTTTAACTAAAAACTTATGCCAAACTTCTGTTTGCTTCTTATTTTCTCCTGCTTTTGAAGACAAACCTATCTGTACACCTTAAGCCATGTCACAGAACATTATTGTGTTGTGTGACACACGTCACTGAAGGCTTCAAAAATATTTGAGATTATTTTTGATCTATAGACAATTGACAAGATTTCTTTCTTGCCCCCTGTGACGATTACAGAAGTACTGAACTTTTCAGTGGCAGAAAAACATAAACCTTCATTTTATGTAAGCATATGTAACCATTTTATTACGATGTTCTCAGATACGAACATTTTTCCTAGTTCCAAGTTGAAAAGTTTATCTTAGAACTGCTTAGTGTCAACGCTCATATTAAGTTAACAGAAGACCAGAAAATTTCATTAGTAAATCACAGCCACAAAAAAAGAAGAAAAAAAAAAAGGTTAAAGTCACTAATTCAATGGAAACACGTATCTCAAAACATTTTTTTATTTTGTAGATCATTGGCACATGGAATATAATTTAAGTTTATATTAATCTGCTGTAACACTATCAGAAATTTCAGCAAAAACTTGAGAAACATGAGAGCAAAGCCACAGGAACATTCAGATGGAAAAAAGGATAATATACGTAACTTTATAGAACACCCAACCCTGATATAGTCCTGGTAAGTTGTAGTCTGAACTCACTGACCTACTTAACCCTACCTTAGTTTCTTGCACACTGTAAATATAATGATGGTGTAGGAATGTTAGATCAAAAGGGATGTTTGGGGAGCTTTAGACATGGATACTTAAAGAGAAATAGTAACTTAACTTTTTAGCCAAGAAAGCTCTCTTCTGGAGCACTCTGCTGATTAACCAAGCTGTCTGCGAAATTCATGATGCCACCAGAAGATCAGGATAGAAGAGGATAAAATGTCCATTTGGAGATCAGAAAATTTACTTTGCTGGCTAGAGGAATGCTTTCCTTCACTGAATAAATGTATTGTGAAATATGCTAGAAGTGAGTTATATTCTGCATGCACAGTCTTTTTTTTTTTTTTAGTACCAATTAGTATTTCATCTTAATTGCTTGCCAGTATAGCTCCTTGAGAATTTATATGAGCAGGCTTATGGAAAGTTGAGAGAGAGATATTGAAGACCATAATTTCTCTAACAGATAGTGCTGTTGTTATTTAGATTTTTTTAAAAGAGTCATATGAAAGGTCCCACACAATTCAGAGAGTATTAGGAGCAGCTGTCCTCTATCCTTGTTTTAAGCTGTTATGGCTGAGACAGTGATTACAGATGGACAAAAAGTTTCTTCAGCTTTTAATATGAAGCTCTGCTTGTAATACAAATGGTCACTTGCTAGTGAAGCTATTGCTCTCTTGGCTTACCTGTTTCTCTTATCATATGTCATCTCCTTGGTAGATGTTATAAACATGTCTCTTGGAAAATCCTGGAGGTGAAAACTGCCTTGCAGACCAAGAGGCTAATCAGTAATGAAATCTAGCACAAGTATGATGCAGTTTCTTGTCATCCTTGCAAACTGCCTGCAAACCCTTTATATTGACATCAGCTCTGTAAATTCTAGACGAAGTTTAGGATCCATTCAAAGATTATTCTTAACCAGAAAATTAGTTAAAAGCAGCCACAGTCTACTGTCAATAATATTGCTAAGAATTGTAGCTGAAATTGTAACTTGTTTTATTAGGCTCTAATTAGCCTAGTTGCCTGAGAGGTTGTCTTTGTTGTTGTTGGGGTTTTTTGTTTGTTTGTTTTGTTTTGTTTGTTTTTCTGTTTATTCAGCAAGCTTGCCTATTGTAACAGATCTTGAAAGTGGACTGGGAAGTCTAGGCACGGGACAGTGGAGACTACATTATATACACAGGTACATTATTAATTCTGCCACCATTTCCCACTATATAGCCAAATTCAGCCAGTCATGAGTGGGGTCTTGCATCAGAGAGGACCAGCTGTACCCCCTCATGCCAAGACATGCCTTGTCAGATGGATGGGACTCGTCTTCTGCTCCTCCTCTATTAAATACTGGGGGAAACAACACACTGCTGATAGAAAGCCAGTGGTAAGAGTATGGACCTTCAGTGCCAAGTGAGGAGACCAGGTAGACCTACAGCTCAGAAAATACACCTGTTTTTTTGTAACAAATGTTATTTCATAACAGCAGCTAAACTACAAAGCCCTCTAAGTTTACATCTTCTCTGGTGCTGCACTACCCTGCGTGATTTTACAGCTTTTGCAGACAATTATTTGTGATATCTTCCTAGTGACAGTGACAAAACCTGTCTTTTTTGCCTTATGGTGGGTGTTCTGGAAGGCTCTCAATCCTCAGATGCATTCTCCTCTACATTAGGCATGTTATTTTCTCCAGTAAAAGCCTGAAGAGTAGCTACTTTCTAACCACACAGTGTAATTTCAGTTTAAAGTACTACAAAAATTTGAGAAGCCGCCTCTATACATGAAGATGGTGGAGGCTTAGAACATAAATTGAAAGATGCTGCTGCAAGTCCTGTATGACTGATTTTGGGTGAACCCCTAAGTAAACTCAAGTATTTTTGCATTTGCTGCTTTTAGAGCACAAGGACTCTGCTCAGGGACTAAATATCCTTACCAAGCTTAGGATAGGAAAAATTATTGTATCTCACATGATCATAAGAATGTACAGGTGACCCAATACCTTGAAGGTTTAGAGTGCTGCTTCTTCTGGACTAGTGGCACAACAATAACCTATTATTTTAGAAACTGGGCAAAAGAATGAATGCAAACTTTGCTGTAAAGCTTGAGGCATCTTTAGAGAAAAAAATTATTACTATTAAAAAATAACTATATTTATCTCCAGTGATCTCCAAGAACTCTGCATAATAGAATAGTAGTAAAATGAACTAACTCTCAAACACAATGGATCACTCTTGGTTACACGCATGCTGAGTTTTATGTAAATAAATCTGCAAGAATTTTAATGGCTATGTCTGTTCTGGAGAATAGGATTTTTTTTTTTTTTTAATTTTCTCTGATCAATGTTGGAGAGTATAAGATGTCAGAACTATTATTTTTTATTAACTATATCTGGCATTGGCATAAGCAGTCAACTTTGCCAACAGTTGAGTGGGTAAAGAAATAAGAAGAAAGTGTCAAACTTAGTAAACACTTCACAACCTATGTAGAAAGACTCCATATGCTTGTACTTTTTTGTTTTAAAAATATTTTATAAAACCAAAATACTTTTGATATTGTTCTGCTGAAAAAAAAGGAAAATAAAATCTCACACATGTAAGACTTCGAATGTCTGGCTCATCACAATTTTAATTGTAAATCCCAGGAAATGCAGAATATGAAAATTAAATTAGGAAGTGCTCAATGGATTGCAGAGTAGTAAATTTTATTAAATTTCTTTACAAAATAACATTTGGAAAATAATTTAATAAAAAGCTGTATGTGCCTTACTAAGAAACAATGAAAAAGGTTCAAGCAGTTTTTAGTATATCTAGAATATTTTTACGACGTCTATGGTCTTAGGAAAACTGCAGTTCAAGCCAATGTGAATTGATCAAAATCTATGTACCTTTAATACATAATTTATGTATTGATTACTGAAAATACAGTTTATGACAAACAACACCATGATTCTTTAAAGCTATCTTATATGAACACTATTTATGATAATATAGTGAACTGTTAACAGTTAGTCTTTGAGAGTTACAAACTAGTGTTTGTCACAGACAACACATTTAATTTCAACTTTAAAAAAACTGTAGTACTCTGAAACTATATAGATGTGTGTAGTATTCTTAGCACAAGTCATAGCCTGCTGTCTAGATCTGTTCTGATGTTGAAATCCACGTTTCAAGAAATGGGCAACATATTACATATACTTTTTTTTTTTTTTTTTAAATTTTGAGGTATGTTACTCTCCACACCAAGAATGTTAATTTTTCAATAGCTGGTCTTTGCAAAGACAACTCAAACACCTTCTCTTCTTTTTGCTTCTGTAGTAGTATTATAAAGTAGGTATGAAAAGAAATAAAACTAGAAAAATACACATTTGCTATGTATCTTGTAAAAACTCTACAATGTTAGATCATATTGCTGAAATGTATTGGACTTCTACCATTTGGATAACTAAGATGAGGATTTCTGTTTTGATGGGAAGATAATATTAAAACTGTATTTAATCATGCTGGTCAAATCAATACTGCAATATTGCCTTTCCTGTTGCAGTTAATGGAAGAACCAACGACACCAATATGCCAATCTTCCTTTCAGGACAGTTACTATTCTTTAGCGTGGTTGTAATTTCCTCAGAGTAACGTCTCCAAATCCTCCAGTTCCAAAGTGTCTTCTGCTATCAACCTGTGGCAACAATTTTCTAAGTCACTTTGTCATGTGAGCCTACTGAGCCAACAGCACAACTATTTTTGACAAGACTGAAAAGTACAGAAAGTTTTTTGCCTTCAGATGAAAAGGAAATTCCAGTGTTAAATGGAAAAATTGCACTTTGTTTCTACAGGAACCTGTTCAGTACTAGCTAATTAGAGTCCTTCAGCTTTTGTTCATGGAACAGCTGGAGCACTGCTCAGATTGATCCACTTGATTAATTTGATTAATATGGCTCATGATATTAAGAACAGAGAGTTGACCAATACTTAATTATTTGTAACACTGTCAGTGTGTACACTCAGTTAATGAAATATTTAATTTAAAAAAAAGGCAAAAAAAAAAAAAAGCTTTCTTAAATCTTGTAAAAATCTCAATTTTTAGTACCTCTGGCATTGCCAAGAAGAGAAGCAGCACGTGAGACTTCTTGTAGATCATGAACTCAGAATGATAGCTCTGAGGACACTGATGTCATCAGCTCAGGAAAGTGTGTCACACAGAGAATCATAGAATGTCCTGAGCTGGAAGGGACCCAAAAGGATCATCAAGTCCAACTCCTGTCCCTGCATAGGACAACCCCAAATTTTACACTATGTGTCTGAGGGCTTTGTCCAATTGCTTCTTGAATACTGTCAGGTTTGGGGCCATGATTGCCTTCCTGGGGAGCCTGTTCCAGTGCTCCACCACCCTCTGGGTGAAGAACCTTTTCCTAATATCCAGCCTAAATCTCCCCTGGCACAGTTTCCTCCTTTCTGTCCTAGTGCCTTACTTAATGCCTGGATGCTTCTCTTTAATACAGTGAGCTGCCTTACATTCCTGAGGATCAGCAGAGAGTGAAGGAAAGCTTTTATTTCATGCCTCATTTCTTCCAATATCCTTGGAATGACTTACCCTCGTGCTCCTGGCAGCTGTGGAAAAAGAGAAGAGTTGCAAATTAATTGATATTTCCTGTACGTGGGTATATAGGTGTAAACATCACAGCACCAGAGATACAGCAACAGTTTCTAGCGACAATCTTTTTGGTGACGAACGTGGTTGTCTTAGCTAATTGACAGGCATTTGGCTACCCGGCTTGTAGGAACTGAAGGCTGCTGGGGGAGTTTTAGCCAGTATTGATGTGCTTCAAAGAAAAATACTATTGATTTAATTAGGGTTAATTGATGGGTCACCAAGGAGGAAGGTTGCCTGCTTTCTACACCCTGGACAGGCCAACATGCAGCCCCTGTCTGAGATACTGCTGAACTGCCAGTGTGCCACTCAGTCAGTATCTATATGACATTTAACATCCAAGTGTCAAGACATTTTGAATGTAACGTCTCCTCTCTCAAATGCAAAAAGGGGGCATCTATGCCAATTCTGTTTGCACCACGGATCTGACAAATCAGCAATTTTTAATGAAAGCAACAGGGGTTTTACAAGAGAATCAGTCACCAGCCAGTGAAATATGCTTCTCCTTGTATAGTCACCCGGTAAATCCTAACAGTTTGAAACTGAATTTTGTTCATTTTTCAGATTTTACTTAAATAATTGTACCTGGAAAGCACCACCTTTCTCCATAATACAGGTACCCAGCAAAAAACACCAATAAATTAAATCACTCTGTAACTTTAACAAGTGTAATATCAATTGGTCAATACGCATAAGTAATACAGGTACTGAAGAGTTCCACAGTGAGTTTAAATTTAGTAACTCACATCTTTTCACTTTAACTCGCAGCCATAGTCTGCTCTTCCCCCCAGCAGTCCATCCCATCTTTTCATTAGAAATGGTGGACTGTAGTACCTGAAACCACATCTTTTTCACAGCAAATATTACTTTGTTGCCAAAATCCCTCCATTGTGGAAGGGTCACAAGTTCCTTCAGAAAGTGACACTCTCGGCAGGAGTTTCTGCTCAACTCAGCTCGTTCCAAAAAGGGAAAAGCATGTTAAAAGGACCAAAACTTATTTTGTCTATTTGACTCTGTCTCCACCCCTAGTACAGACAGAGACATGGACATGAAAACTGTCTGTTGCCTTTTTTTTCCAGGCAGATGTAAGCTCACGGAATACACATAAAGGTGAGCAGTTTTGAACCAGTTCTGTATTTAAACATGCAAAGCTGCAATTCATGCAATGTTACTCTTGCACTGCACATCAGACTTCAACAGTAACATCACAGTAGTGTTTAGCCCACAGGAGAATGGCAGGTGATAGACAGGGGAGCTAGACTGAAACTCATTTTCCTGCAAGTCTGAAGTTAACTGTGATGTGGAACCTCAACCTTTAGGCTTTGACTAGAAATTCACAACTCCTATTAGAGAAAAAAGCTGTGAGGAAAAAAGATTTAAAATAAGGCAAACAAAAAGACAAACAAAATGCAAAACAGAACCACCCGTTTCCTTTTTCTCTCCAGCCTTCCACATCCTTTTGTATTCTGTGTTGAAACCAGAATCAACTATGTAGTATTTATAGTGATGTTACCCTCCTGATAAAGTATTACAGAGGCTCTGGCAACAATCTAGGGCTCAGCAGGGAAGCTGTAAGGCAGCTATTTTTGTAATGTTTAAAATTATACTAAATTAATAAAAATAAAATCTCCTGCTGGGCTTCCAGTTTTAAATAGCACATTGTGGTGTAAATGATCAGAGCATCAAGGTTCTGCTAATTTAGTACATATTATAACAGCGAAGACATTAAAAGATCATAGCATTTTTCATTTTAAAAACAACACTCTGTGAACTGTCTGAATAATTTCAATAGATTATGTTAGGAATTGCTAGTATATGCTCAATGGGATAGAAGGAAAGGAGAAACCTGCATATGGTAACTTTTAGGGGTTTGAAAGTATAAATGTTTGGAACTCTGTCAGGGAGGACTCTGTTCCCCAGATTGCAAATCTAACTTACTAAATTACCATCTCCTAAAATTAGAACAGTATTTAAAAAATAATAACTATATTTAATCTTTTATTAAAGCAAGATGAAATATTTCCTAATAAAGAAAAAAAAATATTGCTTTAGAATTAGAGAACTTCATTGTCTCATACCTGTCTGGAAAGCTTCTGCAAAGTGGCTTTAAAAACCCTGTCCTAAAGCATATATTAGGTCAGATAGTCACCAAGCATACATCTTTTGGAATCAGCTGGAAAACGCCCACTAACTTAACTTGTATAGTAGGTATGTGCTGAAAGCACTTAGATGTTGGACAACATGAAATGCTAATGTGTGTGCAAGACCAAGACCTAAGCAGAATAAAAAAGGAAGCTGATTACATAAGTTTTCACAGAAAGGATGTTAAAAATGCAAATATTCAGTTGACAGTAAATCCATATACTGGCTCCTTAGATACTTTACCCCTAACAGTGGAAACTTCTGTTTTCACTGGGACGATTTATCCCTGGTAAAAAAAGGATGAGAGTAATGGTAACCTAAATGGGCCACTGGCAACTAAGCTGTCTAATAGGCTTTCACAAGGTTAGACAGATGGATAACAGTTTTAGCGCTTTGCAAGTATGTATTGCTACCACGCATGGGTAGAACTATGCCCAGAGAAATGACAATAGGACATTTATAGGGAAAGTGCAAGCAAGAAAACATACACTGAGACATCTCATCCTCATTCCAGTTTTTCTCACTCTGTGGTTTTAAAATGCCAGAAGGTACATTTGAAAGCATGGAAGACTTACAACTTCTTTTAGCACTTATGTTTTCTCACAACAGACTATTTCTTTTCAAAAGTACTGGTTAAGTAAATAAAAGACAATATAATTTTGGTAATTATTATGTTTACAGGGAGCTGGCACAAGGTGAAAGACACCGGCATTCTTATTGAGCTACCTGATATAATGTGACCTGAAATAATGTGTGACTAGTGAAGTCATGCAAAAAATCCCTAGAGCCAATACACTGAGAACATGTCATCCTTGTGAAGGGAGCAATATTTGTACTACACTGTGGCAGTCTAATATGTGTGTATTTTAAAATACTGAACAAGTAAATAGAAGCAATATGACCGCAACTTCTTGGGATGCATTTTAGACAGCAAGTCATCAAAATGAACACTCAAAGCAGCTCACTTTCTTAGACACCTGGCGTTTGAAAAAGACAAACCTTTCAAACTAAATCGAGTACTTCTCCCTTCCTGACTCACTCAAGTTTTAATAAAGGGTGAGCTGATGTAGCATATCATTGAATTCAATAAAATCAGAAAACTTAAATCAATCTCGCTGTAATGCGAAAAACTGACCGAGATCTTTACAGATTTTTTTTTTTTTTCCAATGAGGAACTGCCAATTTTTTCAAAACCGGAACTTTTAATGCAAATTGTGATGTCTGGATAAAAGCTTGGATAATGAGGACTGATCATCAGCAGATTTACATCCCCCTGTCCACCATCCTTGTAGCATATCAGAAGTCCACTTGGCAACTGGGAGATCAGTGACTGAATTTCTGGTCTGCAGAAGAGAAATAATTCATATCTCAGTTTTCCATATAATATTTCTGTATCATGGTTGTGGGCTATAGTGGATTTCTCATTTTTACTCTTCTTGATTCTCTTCCCCATCCCACTGCTGGGGAGTGAGTGAGCGGCTGTATGGGGCTTAGTTGCCAGCTGGGGTTAAACCACGACATTAAGCAATGTAGTTTAAAAAGTGCCCGAGTTGAGCTTGTACATGGCCTTGTGTAATTTGTTAGTAAACTCAGAAAAGAGAAGCAGGCACAAAGCAGAGAAAAGGACAAGTGTAGATCCCTAAATTCTTAGGTAGTCCTACATAGAGGTTCTTGACTCACATATCACTTTTCTCAAGTTTCTGGTGAGCTATCTTATAAGGCCATATTTTACTGACCCTCTTCCAGAAAATCCATGTCTAAACAGGTGCTCTCTCAAATTTAACCAACTTTATTTTTAAGAAAGTAGTATTTAGTATTAATTAATTTAAATAATATTTGCTGTGTTGAACACAACAGCAGAAAGCCAAATATTCATGCAAAGCTATATGCTGAGGTTTAGGCTAAACATATATCAACATATCCAGATAAAATTAAGAAAGCACTGGGAATAGTTTGCGTCTCTAAAATGAGCAGAAATACAATCAATGGTAAGTGGCTGGTCAGTATTTCAACTGCTTTGGTTGTGGGTGCTTTTCCCATTTTTGGTTTTTGCTCATGGAGACCATAGTCTTTGTGGCCCAAAGTTTCTCCTTTGTATTCACTTTCACAATGCCTGCCATACTTTGGGTACAGCTGGAAAATAAATAACTGCAAATAAGACATGCCCCTGTGAATACACAGAAGGACGAGTTTCTGTATTTTTTTCAACCATAGATGCTCAAGTATTCTCAATTCTGGCTGTGGAAATGCACAGCTGCACAGAGGAGACAACTTGCACCTTATCTCATACTGGAATTATGCGTGTGCTGATTTATTTTTATCTCTATGAAGTCCAGCATGGTCCTAAAAAGGCCTTTAGCTCAGATGTGTTTCCCAAACCTTTGTGATGGAGGCTTCTGCCCACCCCACAGGCTAGTCGCCTGAGTCTTCACTATTATTCTGAAGCAGATTTTATTCTCTCACCCAAGCCTTTTTTTCCCATTTCATTCCTTGTCTGGCATGTATTCATATGGATTTTTTTAACTGTTATTAATTACAGATGATGTTTCTTCTTCACACTTGACCGCAAAACCCGACTGAAATGGACATTTATTGAATAGGGATGCAATGCACTGCACTACCAGTTCATGTGCAGCTGAGGCAGATTCTGTGGCCTTCCTTCCCCCTCTACTGCCCCCATTTTGCTGTGTCCATAATTTATTGAGGTCAGCAGCTCTGTCAAAACCCTGAAACTGTATCTCAGCAGCACTAATTGCTATTTCCATCATTAAAACTGATCCGTGCTTCTGTGATGCAACTTAAGCAAGAAGTAGTAAGACAAAGGAATTTTATGCTACCTCAGACAAATAGCTACCACTTCTACCAAGCTAACTTAATAAAAAGGTAAATAAATACAAAAAATATGAACAACAGCAGAGAGCACTGGCATGTCCTGGGGCTGTGAACCTGCCTGTTTATTCAAAGGATGATTGAAGTATTGGGAATATTATCAAGGTGATCACAATTTACCATTTAGAGAACATTTATTCAAGACACCAGCTTTGTTGCAAGGAGGCTGACATCAGATGAGGGATGCTAACAATACGCACAGGATTCTGGAGAACCCCTTGTTCAAGAAAACCACAGGAATAAGATTAAAAATTATCAGATGCTATGTAGAACTACAATCTCCATAGAAGTAGAATTGTATGAGATACCTATGTGCATGAAACAAAGCACAGCAAAACACACTTTGTTTCTTTTCTCAAGTGAATAAGAGACAGTTCATTTGCTAAGAACAAGTACAGGGCTCACACAGGATTACTGCTGTTGTGACACTAGAAGCAAGAATAAAACATGTAAATAGAGCACAGGTAGTAACATGCTGTGGAAATCTGAGCCAGCCAAGGTGCTCTGTGCCATCTCTAGAACCTGTTTCCAAATAGCACTATGTTTGCAGAGTACTTGTCAAGCCCCAAGTGATCCCAAAACCTTTGTGTCGTGGTGATAAAAATGAGTACTTACTTTCTATGTAGGCATATACAGGAGGGAAAACATCCTAGTCTCCACTGAGCTTTCAAAATAGGAAAGAGATGACACAAACTGTAGAAATAAAAGGTTACTTTTACATCAGCGAGAGGTCACCTCTGGATTTCCACAAGGATCTGTGCTTCCCTTCAGCACAGGTCTCCACCCCAGCTCCTCTCCTGCCCCTGATTCCCACTGCTGCTCCATAGCAAGCAAATACCAACTTGCTTGTGCCATCAAGCCTGGCTGCAATGTGCCACTTCTGCATTCTGGGTTGTGTCTCAGTCTGGATATTGCAATGCAAGAGTGATATGGAAAATCCACTCGCTCAGCAACACTAATAATCTGAAAGATCACGAGTTTCATAAATGAAACTGAAGTTCAAATACCAGATGACAATAGGCATGGTAGCACAATAATAGTCTGTCTTTCCAAGGTGGTGAATGACTGGGCTGACCAAACTTGCTTTTCCCAGGTGAGTTAACCTTCTCAGTAAGTGGACTACGCAAATTGAAGAGATAAATGGGATTTAATTCTTTCTGTGGTTCATAAAGCCAGAGTGGTCTTGTACTGTGATTCAGATTCGAGATTAAAAAAAAAAGAAAGAAAGAAAGAAATTAAAGAAGCTGAAATCAGAATTTGAAGTAATAAAGCTTTAGGACATTGCTATAAACTTGAGTGGGGTGGCACATTTTTGTCTTCTGCCCATGGAGGTTTAAATGTACAGGAGTAAAAGTAGGAAGTGCAAGCACTGAAGAAATAATACACCAGTGACTACATTATAGAAACAATAAATGGCAATACTGTGTTCACAGCATACATTCACAAAAGAAATACTTTTACCTATTTCTGATCTCTCTACTTCCAACATTATTTAATAAAGCAAATTCAGAGTTTTATTTCTGTTGCAGAATATCCATGAGGCAATTACAGCTTTGTCTAATTTATTTGGTTTTGAAAGTATTTCGTATTTTTTGTGAACCATTTAACACTACAGCCCAGTCAAGCAAGAACTTCGTCAATATTTTGACATAAATCTGATTTTGATGGCCAGGCAAATATAGGAATGTGAACAAAAAGTAAAGTATCCTGGCAGGTAGGACAGTAGTTAGCTGGGGTAAAATGCTGTTTTATTTAAGGTAATAACAAGACCAAAATTTTGGGGACCAAATTTATATTGTTTGTCCTTTGCAGAAATAATTATTCTCCATGAAATATATTTATATTACTTTGTTAGAGTAGATAATGGGATCATAACCACATGGTGAGTAAAGAAACTTGACTACTAATTTTAATTCTATAACACTGAACAAAATGCAGAAAAAAAAAAGAAAAAAGAAAAAGACAAACTTAAAAATGAATTGTAAATAATTACTGGTTTGAAATTTTATTTCTTCATGGGGTAGGACCATTTTATTGGTGCTAGAATTAGAACTCTTTGATCTGGAGCTCAGGACTTTTATGGTAGAGATCCCCAAAGCAGTCCAAAACCACATTCAACTTCAAATATCAAGATTTTCTGTTAATATAAATCAGAACATTTTTTTTCCATTATTATTTTTTATTATTATCATCATTTTAAGTAATGTAAAACTCAGGCTGACTAGGAAAAGCACAAATAGTAAAAAAAAAAAAAAATAAAAAAAATCTGCCAAAATACCTCCTTGATTACTTTGTCCCTTCAGGGAAAGTCTTTTGCAGCTTGGTTTCAGTCAACTTGGTGGCTTTTTGATTGGCAGCAAACTGCACAGCAGCCTCTGATCCCTGGGAACTTATTGTTTCTGCCATCTCTGAAACCGGAGCTGTTTCATCATTGCTTCTCTCAGCAGTCCCACACTCCCTCCTTGAGACACAGGCCCTGCAGCTGTACTGTGACTCTCCCCTGCCTGCCACAGCCTCTAATCCAGAAATCTCCACCATGAGCAGACCCTGTTACTCCTGGAGAAAGGAAGAATCTCTCCACCTAACCCACCATGATTTCTCTTCCCTCCCCGTGAATTACTCCTACTCAGTTTGCTTTTCTTTTCTGCGATCAGGCTCTGATGGTGCCCTGGATCTGCCTCAGCTCTCTGCCTTGTTCAGAACTTCCAGCTGAGTCTGTCTGAGAGGTGCTGGAGCTATAAACACAGCTGCCTAAAGCACAGGGAAGCTTCCAGACACTGGTGGAGGTGAAATTGCTGTACAAGAAGATGGTAATTCTGCTTTCAGAACACTAAGATAGAGACAAGGTAGAAAAATGGCTAGACGAGGAAAAAGACAAGCCAAAATCATAGGCTGTCCATATAAGACACTAGTGAACACACAAATCTTTACAAAAGTGCAAGGCAAGAACAGTTTCATTAACTGAATTCCTCCATGAATCACGGAGAGGAAAGTAAAGTCCATCGGATGCTGAAGTGTTAGACTTGGCTTTAAACAGTGCACAGTTCAGAGAAAGAAAATGCAATTTTTGTTCAGCTAACCCAGAGCTGCCTCTGTAGTAAGAGAGATTCTCACCATTTTTGTCCATTTAGGGGTTTCCCTCATAAAACAGGGAAGCAGCTTTTTGTGCTCCTATTAAAACTTTCTGAGAGAGCCCATGGAATGGTTACTAGCATTCAAGTCTAAATAATGTAGCAGACCTAAACCAAATAAGACTTAGTTCACAGATTCATATCCACAAACTGTCCAAAACCTTTTGTAGTCACAAGTTATCTGAGACCACACAAAATGTTCTGCAGGTTACCCTTTTCCAGATGCAACTTTCACATTGCAGTTTGCATTCCTTCTGTGTGCGCCAGACTCAATGACCTCTGAGAGAATGCAAATATATAAAGATGAGCCACATTTGCACCAAAAGGGGTAATTAAAGAGAGGAAGGAAATTAAGCAAAGAAAAATACACTGCAAATTTCAGAGAATCTACCTAATAGTGGAGTAAGTGGATTGAGGGATAAATGGTCTCCCAAGAGATAAAACAGAAAGGCTATCTGCTTGGATTATTACTAAATGGAATGAACAAAACACTAGAAATTACATTGCAAGAAATAATTCTGTACTGACAGGGGAATGGTCAAGATAATCTAATAGTACTTTTCATCTCTAACCCACAAAAACTACCAGAGAAAGTATAATGGACAACACTTTTCGATTTTCTCTCACTTAAGACACTTGTCTATACTGAATTTTTTTTTTAATCTGGCCAGGAGCTGCCTATGATGTGATGTGAAGTTGGGTCCAGTCCATAAGGAAGTGAAGGACAGTCCATGAAATATTTTGGGAGGAGCAAGCGTTTACCGTACTCAGGGTTTTTGACAGGTCCAGTATTTCAGCAGGTTATGACTCTTCTTGCAGGTGTGACTGTCCCAGTGGGGTGGCTCTATTTTCCTTCTTTGCTGTTCACTACCTTGAAGGGATATTGGAGGGGGCTACAGAAGCCTTTGTGGCTTTGAGACAGCTGTTCTGATTGCTTGCCAGTGCAGCACTGGTCTTCGAGAATCTGCTGACAAAGAAAATGTAGGAGACTCACATTTGTGGGTTTTGTTTCTGTTTTTCAAGGGAGCATGCCCCTTGGGAAACAGCCTTATGACAGCAGGCCAGAGGGGTGACATACGTGTGAACATATGTCACTGCCCCCTGCGGTAACGTACATGCAAACATATGGCACTGCCCTCCTGGTGCATATTAGTTGTCAACAGACACAGGAAGGACCTTGCCCTGGTTATGTTTTTTATCATCCATATGGTTTTCTATTGCTCCTGATAGCAGATAAATTACAACTACTTCCAAAAACTCTGTCTAATAATAGTTTGTGTTTATTCCAAATATAGATGCTTACTCTTTCCCTTTGGTACTTCCACAGAATTCATTGAGAACCACACAATGTCTTTTCATTGCACTGCAGGACTCTGATGAATAAAAAACAGAGAAAGGAAAGGACAGGAGGCAGCAGACACATGGCCAATGAGGTGAATAGTTGAAAATGGACATGCAGCTTGACCCCTGTAACTTAGAAGAGGCTCAGCCTCATAGGAAAGAAAAGCCTCCCTTCCACACTGTGTGCACACCACTGTGGTGAACAGAGAAAAATAGGATAGTGACCCAAGATAAAGAGACAGTGTTTACCTAAAGAATTTTACAAAATGACATTTGAAAACATGAGTTACAAGATAAGAAAATGGACTCAGTTAACATATGGACTTTTTTTTTCTTTTTCCCCAATGAGAAATTCATCTACTAGACATCATTATAATGAAGACTCCACTGGCAAAAACACAGGCCATCCCTAGATGATGCTGAGGTTTATATTTTCAAAGACGAGTCACATGAACTGTGCAGATAAGGAGCAGGTAGAAATGGTTCTGTATTTGTTTACTACCTTACTGTTTCTCCTCAAAGGCAACACCAAACCTGCATCCAGTCAGTTCAATTGCTATAATAATCAAACACTAAAATGGCCTAATAATCAAAGTGTACAAAATGAGCGTTTGTTTGAAAGCACTATTTTAAGTGACATCCCAAAGTCTGACATACAGGCAAATCATCCAGCTGTCCTGCCCCCATTAAAGTCAACCTCCTCATCTCTTCCATACCTCTACACACCAGTCACAACAGAGGAGTGCAAGCAGCTTCCATTTGTTTGCCATTCATCCAACAACATGCTGCTTGATTCTTCCGAGAAAGGACAAGGCGACATATATTACAATGAAACAAGAAGCAACAACAGTCTTGAAATGTAGGTCTTAGCATATTGGCATAATTTGAGATCTGATCCCTCCTTCACTGTTTAACTGGCAGAAGAACACCTGACCTGTAAGAATGGTTGTGGTGCAGACTGAATTTACACAAGTCCAAAAGAACAAAGGCAAACAATCACACCACCTTACATGAAAAAGAAAAATGCTGTGAGCTTGTACTACTTCAATTCAGTTTAAATGATCTTGTGGCACTGAGAAAAGTCTTCCAACTTGCACGCCAATGAAATATATTTGAATAGCTTTATGCAAAAGCTCTCAGAACAGTTTTTGATGGAGTGTTCATAATATGACTGGCACCAAACAACTCACTTCAGTAAAGAACTCTGTGTGATCAGACTCATAACTTGGGTCCTTAGGATAATTTGGAAAGCACTTCAGTGGATCAAAACCTGTGTTATTAGTTCTAGCTGGATTTAGTGCAATAATTAAGAATGAGAAAAAGTTAAGAGTTGCACCCAATAGCAAATGCTGCATGAATATAAAGATTTCTCACTTTCAGTTGTGACTAAAATGATTTGGTTGAGTCATGCTCAGTGACCATTCCAAACTAACTATATTTTTTAAAGTCTACGAATATTATAAAAAAAACAAAAGAATGGCAAACACTTAGGACACATTGATGGGATTGTCTTTTCTTTCATGTGGACTGAACTTTATGACAGGAAACAATGATAGGCTAATGTAAACAACTTATTTTGCCTACCTTTGTATTTCAATACAGTAGTTCAATATAACCACATTTCTCCAAAGACTCGTATTCTATTATTGAAAGGTAATGGTGGGAACCAACTTAAGAACATGTAAAATGCAAGATTTTTTAATCAATGAGAAGCTATTAATTTAACCAAGCCTTCCTGTAATAATATTGAGACAGACTGTCTGCCTGTTTTTACATTATAGCTAGCTTTGCAATCTGTATGGAATCTAATGAGGTGTGTACCTTTTGTGAATTTATTTATTGAGAGTAGTCCTTATGAATTGAATGCTGCCAAAAACGTAGTATCTCTGCCTGATTTTTTGGGGGTTGTTTGCTTTCTGGAACAACAAAGTTACCATTTTACTAAGAGCTATTGACTCATGGCACTACACATGGAACTCATTTAGCTGGTCTTCACTAGGTCTCATTAAGCTCAAACCTGATTAAGCACAGACCTGATGTGACCCAATGCATCAGGGATCTGACTGGCACTTGTGTAAAACCACACTGATGCATCATTTGACAGGCTCATTCAAGTCATGCTGCACACATGTGGCTCAGCAGCAGCATGATCCCTCAAGTCCGCAAATGACCACAGTGATATTCTAAGCAGTTCTTGACCCTACATATCTGAAGTTGACTAAAAACCCGAAGCAAAAATTTGGGGTAGACAAGTAATACATTTTTAAGACTTATATAAACCAAATAGATCTTCTTAATCTAACAATACGCCTTAGTTTAAGCATCTTTATCCCACGTTAATGATGCACCACTGCTGCCTTCAGCAGGATAGTCTGCAGCTGAAATCCGGAATAGAATTATGGTATTTTGTCGACTGTGGCTTTGTTATAGTCAGATTTTATCAAAACTTGCCACTATCTTAGGGAACTTTTGTGTATACATGTAGGAGAGAATATGTAGCTAAATATACTCAAATCACTGAAAAAACAAGCAGCTTTTAACTTGTTGATTCCTTTAACTTGGTTTTGCAGTTACTTGATGTATTTTTTATTTGCACTAACTTTTTGTTGTAGTATCTGAATGTCTTCCATTGGGCCATTAAGCAATGTGACTAATGTCTGAAATATGCTACATGCTCTGGAAAAAATTTGCTTTATGTATGGAAAAACAAAACAAATGTACTGCCACGTGGAAAAAATAGAATCAGTGATACATCCCTCACTGTTGAATACAGCTGGCAGGAAAACAAGTCTTCTGTTTTGTGAAAACGTCAATGTTTTACAACTTGTGTTCATTCTGCATTAGAACAAAACTAAAAAAAAAAAAAATAAAAAAATAAAAAAAAAATCCACCTTGTAGGTAAGACGGTTTTGCACATTCCATTGGAAGTGGGAGACACAGATGGAATGCTGCTCATTGCATGGGAGGTTGGACAAGATGACCTTTAAATGTCCCTTCCAACACAAACCATTATATGGCTCCATGATTATATGAAAATTCTGTGTATTAGCTACCAAAGCCATTAGAGTTTTTGCTGTGGTTGATACAAGTGCCATCCTATAATTTTGCTGCTGCTTAAGTTCTAGTCTAAAAAGTGGGCTCTGGGAAAGCATGGTGGAATTAGTACGACCTGTCCCAGTGTTTAGTTGCTCCAGAGGAGCTCATTCCCTTCCCACATGGCAGAAACACAGAAGGAAAAAGGAAAGAACTCAGGCCTTAATATATATTTAGAAAGGTTATGTGTTATACAGTATAAAGGTGGATCACATGTTAAATATCTGAATATATTTACTGATTAGTAGGGGCACCTCATTTTGATAGTTGTCTAATAATGTAACTTTTATCCCACACATCAGCTAGCTGAGACATAGTATAGAAAAACTACAATATGATGTTTAAATTTTCTGTTGAAAATTTTATCTATAAAGCAGTTCCTAGTCTTGGAACATTTTTATTTCTGCTTGACAGAAATAAAAAACTGAGTTTCTAGTGAAAAACAAATTGCTCCTAAAAACATGCTGCTATTCCACATCAACAGTGGAGCTAATGTTAAGATGAAATTATCAGAAAGTTGAAAGAATAGTTAAGCATGGGCTTTACTTGTAATCAAAGCAAAAAATACATCAAAGACAGTTTTATTGACATCTTTTGGTCCAGAAGTTTACATTTTGATTTGAAAGGTTCAGCTTGACTGTTTGATGCTTATGCTTTTAAAGACTGATTAATCAGGACCCAGGTAGACCATTTAATCTCTCTCTAATCACAGAGGTAAAATATTTTTAAAAGTCCGAATAAGCTGATCTATATTCTGTTACCTGTAATTATCTATACTCATTATTTGCAATCAATTTTAAGTTAAGCATGGAGAAATAAATCTGTCTGTTAGTGATTTTCAGTCTGTAACTGGTGAAATTTCGAGTTCTCTGAATGTCTTGTAAAGGTCATAGGACCATAGAATAGTTTGGGTTGGAAGGGACCTTCAAAGGTCGTCTAGCCCACCCCCACTACCATGAGCACGGACATCTTCAACTAGATCAGGTTGCTCAGAGCCCCATCCAGCCTGGCCTTGAAAGTCTCCAGGGATGGGGGAATCTGCCACCTCTCTGGCAAACCTGTTCTAGTGTTTCACCACCCTCGTTATAAAAACTTTCTTCCTTTTACCTAGTATGAATCTACCTTCTTTCAGTTTAAAACCATTACACCTTGTCCTATCACACCAGGCCCTGCTAAAAAGTTTGTCACTATCTTTCTTATAGGCCCCCTTTAAGTACTGAAAGGCTGCTATATGGTGTCCCTGGAGCCTTTTCTTCTCCAGGCTAAACAATCCCAACTCTCTCAGCCTGTCCTCATAGGAGAGGTGCTCTAGCCCTCTGATCATTTTTGTGGCACTCTGAACCTGCTCCAACAGGTCCATGTATCCTGTGATAAGGACTCCAGAGCTGGATGCAGTACTGCAGGCAGTACACTTGATCCCTCTGTCTATGTTATTGGTGAAGATATAAAACAGTTATGGCCCCAGTACATACGCCTGAGGGACACCACTCATCACTGATCTCCATCCACTTATCTCCATTGAGCTGTTGACCACCACCCTCTGGATGCAACTATCCAGTAGGTTCCTCATCCACTGAACAGTCCACCCATCAAATCTATACTTCTCCAGTTTAGAGAGAACGATGTTGTGGGAGACTGTATCAAAGCCTTATAGAAATCTGGATAGATGACATCCGACTTTAAATCTGCATACTAACTCTTGCAAATTAAAATGTATACATGATCTGAATCTAATTCAGTGGTTTATTTTTTATCATGAACTATTATTTTCAAATGCTTCTAAGAGAACATACTTATCTTCAGATAATTCATTAGTCAAAACATTTTACAATTTGGCATAGTACAAAGACTTTTACTGTACCATTTTAGTTAAAATGAAAACAAAAAGAACCCCCTGTACCAAGACTTCAATAATCACAATAGAAATAAATGCCAAATAACAATACAGAAAACATAACCTAAAATAGTGTTTCACAGGGAAAGGAGACCTAAGGTGACTGGATATGGATATATACCCACTGCCTAATAGTGTATGACAAATGAAACATATATAAGTAGCCTAATTTTCTTTCTGATTTAATAGGATCCAATAAATGGAAACTGTATGGCCAGAATAATGAAAAGAGCACAAAATTTATCTCATTCTGTTGCGTCCTCTCTGTGTTCTTTTGTCCTTTGATTGCACTGGTGGATAATATTATTTTGTTCCCAAGGAAATATGTCCCTTTGATTAGGTTGCAGATATTCTCTCATTTGTCACTGTTCTATCAAGCTATGCCATGTAACAGCAGGAACCCTTGATTATTTAATTGCTTGTAAGAACTCATTAAATCTTACTATCAATCATTGGACATATGGCAAATATCACCCAATGGCATGAGAGGTTTTAACAGTGATCTGTCACTGGGGCATACCCTTTCTTTAGTAGCGCAGGCCCTTTGTTTAGTTCTCTGATCATAATAATTTTTAATTAATATTGATTTACAAAAGAGTGTTCATGGAGTGGCCTTAATCTATGGGCACAAGGATAACCTTCTAACAGGAACATTTGTAATTCCATATAAATACCCGGGAACCCCATCTAAGAGAGTTTAACCTTTTTTACAGTGTTTTGTAGATGATGTTAGTTTGCTGATAATCTAATTTAGCCTTCAAAGTGAATATGGCTCATTAAGAAAAACATACATCAACACCTTGATGCGATCCTACGAAGTATCTAAGATAATATGAAGAAAAAAAGATGTTTTTCAAAATACAGAATATTAGCTATCGCTAGCAGAGGTAGCTGCCTATGCAGCTACTTATTTTGTCTATAACAAAAAGGAAGTCAAGGAACTGGAAGGAAGTCACACCAAATATTAATTTCATCACAGATCCTAAAGGTTTAGGAATTACATATACACAGATGAATGAACCTAAAATCTTTCAAAGATCTGACTAGTGCAAAAACCCTACCCTTGATACGTAGAGTCTAACACGAGCAAAATTTAGACTCTGTGTTCTTTGAAATCAGAACTTTAGGTATAGCTGATTTTACCTGAGGAGGTTCAAATGAGCAATGCTCTACAGACAAATAAACTTTCAAAGGTGAAAGTTTACAGCAGTTGCCAATGGACCTACTCGATATTTGCAAACATAAAAGTTAGAGCTACATTTGGCCCTCTTCTTGTGATATCAACTCTTTTATTTTACCAGACTCATAATATTTTACTATATTTTGTTCATTAGTATTACTAGGAAGTGACAAGAAAAAAAATACACAAAACACTTATTTGATTAATATATTCAATAAAACGTTTCCATCTTTCTTATTGGTTATATATTGTTGTTTGTAGAGAAACCCATAAGGTCTAAGCTACTACTTTGTAATAACTGTGTAAAATCTTTTTTTCTTTTGACAATTGTGTGTGGAAAACATAACAATATACAATGAACTGAGAAAAGCAGAAACTGGAAGAATTCCTGCTCTGAGTCAGACTTCTATTCATATATGCTGCCTGTGACATATTATGCTCTTTATTTGATCTCTGGCTCTGCATCTTTTTGACATATAGGTTTTACCATAGCAACAGTTTAGGTTTGGGAAGAGTGGGTTAAAATCTAAAATGATACTTGCAGGTTATTGGAACAAATTTTTGGATGTGGATCACAGCTGGTGTCAATTTGGTTTGTGGTTTTGGTTCAGTGGATGAGCTCTAAAAAAGAAGTGGAGATTTGAGTATCCATAAATAGCGAAGAGCTACAGACACTTTGCTTTAAAATAGAGTGGAAGGGAAGTTGTGAGAAGCAAGAAAGAGCAGCAGGACCTAATTAGCTGACATACGTATTTGCTTTTAGGTATGGAAATGATAAAGAAAAGACACAGAAAAGGAAAAGGGATTTGGGGATTTTTTTATGTGTGTGGTGGTATTTCAGGATACATTTTCTCATTTTGTGAACTGCTCTCTCTATGTTTCTATATATTACTCCCTGTTCTGTTAATAGCAGTGTTGTATCAGACACATATCCATAATTTTTCTTAATGTATGTTGTTTAAAGAGTATGTAATAGTTTTTGTAATAAAAAATAGGTTTACATTTTCATGAGGATTTTGACCATAAGATTCCCACACATTTTCAAACAACTATGTTGATTAAAAAATATATAATACATATTTTAAATCTTGATTTTTTTAATGTTTGATACTCTTCCAAAGAGGATTCACCTGTGTCTGAATAAATGTCTGCATCTATGCAGTCTGAGGACAGATTATTCAGGTGTTCTGTGTTCTCTAATAAAGCAAACTCTAAGCCATTCTTGTGGAGGTAGAACTCAGTCCCATAACAAGGGAAGAAACCTTCATGATAGATATTCAGCTGCATCTAATATGTGGTTAACATCATTACAGCAGTATATGGGATGTGAAAGAGTCATGTTCCTTTCCTGGAAAACGCCATACGACTGTCTTAAGATTCCTCTAAGCAGTACTACCTATGAAAAACTATTCCAAGGAGCAAACCAGATGCCACGGCTCATGAGAGAGTTGTTTGGGAAATGTTTCAATTAATTTATTCAATTTAATTACTGTTTTGAGTTGTAGTTTACATAAATATCTTGACAAAATATTACAGATAGACAAATCACAAATCGTAGAGGATTATAAGCATTTCGTTATTAATTTTGGTCTTGCTTCTTCCTAGTTTTCCATGTTGTGACATGGCTGATACATTTATTGTGCTTTTTACCCCTTTTTCACTAAAGTTTAATAACTGTCTAATGTAAGATGATAAAGAAATTCAGGTGTTCTATTTGAAATTCTGAGCATATTTAGACTATTGGACATTTTTTCTCAGAATTCAGAGGAACTAAGAATTTCCGGTGTATCCCCCAAACCTTTATACCCTTGCTACGCTTTCTACAGGGTTGTTTTAGCTAAGTGCATGTTCTGAATGTCAAAGACCAGCAAATGAAACACTGTGTGACATTACATATTGTCACAGAAACAGTAATGAATGAATTTTAAGTAAGAAAAAAAAACCAAACCAGCACTACGTGTCTCAGGTCTGGACTTGTAATCTCGAAATACTTGTTCTTTATCTCTCAAGACAATTATTGTATTGTATAAGTATTGTATAGAAATTAGTCCATCTGATGTAACACTTCTGTGTAAGATAAAGGATCTCCTTTGCCAACTAACTTGAAATTATGCTAGGAAAGTACTCTATTAACTATTCAGAGCAACTGGAAACACCTTGCTTTCCCAAGAAACTGTTTTAACTGAAGGACTTCATAAACTTAGTCTATTACCAAGAACTACAATACGTTACAGTAACTTCATTACTTCGAAGGTAGGCTTGAATCAAGCATGTCATCTCAGGAATAATGAATGATGCTTTAGGGTAACAGGCAGCATTATTGTTTTTCTCCATAGTGATATTCTGGTGTAAGTGTACCAAAGACACTGTGAGATTATGCCACAAAGTACAGAAAGTCTTCCAGGAAGCAAATGAATAAGCTTTGCTGTGTGAGCATAGAATAAAACCCATTAAAATCCATTAAAGGAACCCAAACTGTAGACAGAAGGTAAAGGAGAATTGATTTGTTATAGCCGTAAAGGCAATAGAATGTCCATTTATTAATTAAAAGGACATTTTATGTATTGTGATGTGATAAATAGTTTGGCTGTTTAGGTTAATTCCCTCAGAAATGCACCTAAGGCTATTAACATTGATAAATTATGCACTAGTACTTTTTAAATTTCTGATAGACAGTCTTCACAACTGTGTTCCACTTTGTCTTCAGCTTTAAGCAGCAGTTTTGTCTAATCATATTCTAGATTTAACTACTGCCACAAAAGCTTCTTAACTAGAAAAAAACCCACAACTTTCACAAAATTTTATCTCTGTTCTTTTTTCTTCTTTTCCTGTCAGATACATATATATACGAAACACAGAGTTTCTTGTTTTGAAGGACTCAGTTGAAAAGAAATACTTTTAACTACATACTCCATTGACTTTATACTCTCTTTAACTTGGGAGTGCTAACCCAAGTAACCCCTGCATAAATGTTTAAAATACGATGACGACATTTTTAGATATAAATAAATACAAAGAGAATATTGAAGATATATGTCCATAAATAAAATCTACTTATTCAGACACATCAAAGTCCCAGGAAAATATATTGTCTGTTTCTTCTAGTAGGTTATTAGTTAAATCAGCTATAGGTGAGAAATACAAAATAGTTTTAATATAAGCCATGTGTCTTTGAATATGTAATAAGTTTAATGTTTATATTTTGTACATGTATCTATATTCTGGTTTAGACATAACTCTCTATATTCTATGTATTCTGAGTATTTAGCACTGAGCTTATTTCTGAAAATCAGGCATCTACGTAATACCAGTTTAAAGAATTCAACTTAACATACTTGGCATTTTTTGTACATTTGAATGTGTGATCATGTGTGTATTTGAATGAGTGCATGTGCTTCTGCATGTGCGTGTGTTCTGAAAAATATCTTTTTTGTCACCGTCCAATGGTGGTGATAGAGGGAGACAAATACCTTTCTCCCACCATAATTTCTAAAGTCATTTAAAGGGTTCATTGTTTCAAATCGAAGAGCTATTCAAAATAAGTTCCAATAAAATGCAATCCATCACAATTTTACATGAGCAGAAGCTTTCAGCTTGTGCATATTTTTTTAAGAAGGCAATTTCAAACTTATAAACACAAATCACATCTTTGGGTTTTAACCACAAGACATCTACATGGCACTGACCTACCACCTATAGTGTCTCAATGTACAGCCGAGAAGTAGAGCACTCCACCTGCAACAGCAGGCAGAAACAAGAAGTCAGGATCTGGAGACAGCATTTTCTATTAGGGTGCTGAGCATCAACTCAAGAATTCTCAGAAGACTGGGAGAGGAAAGGACATTTGTTTCCTTGTGTTTATATCCTTTATAAAAGTGTTTATCAGACATAATTAAAAGACTAATTGTCATCACAGACATATCTGAAACAGGTTTCTATACCCAGGAAGGTCTCTGGGACCATAATTAGTCTTTTTTTCCCCCACGGATTGTGAATTAATTTATATATATTGACCAGATGCAAAATTGCTATAATATCACACCATTTCCGATGGCTAGCTGATTTGGCTTAGTCTGTAAAAAACAAAAACAACCAAACAAAAAGCCTTAATGCATAAAAGTGAATTACTCGTAGAAAAAAAATGTAGTGAAATATTATTCACTCAATTTTACTGGAGGAGAACTGAAGCACAGAGATACTTCTTTGCTATTGCTGTTGTTTGCCCAAGGTTATAATGGTTTAAGTGATCTACTCAAGAGAGTCTGAATCAACCCTTTTTGTGGGCTAGTCTGTCTTAATGTGCAAACATTACTTTTTTTTTTTTTTTTTTTTTTTTTTTTTTTTTTTTTTTTTTTTTTTTTTTTTTTTTTTTTTTAGCATTTCCTATTCTAGGAATCTTGAAAGAACAGCGAAGATTCATCTTGCTGGGGAACTGGTATTCATAGACTCCTGAATCATAGGATAATGGACTGGACCTCTGTAGGTTATCTGGTCCAACTCCCAGTCTAAATCAAAGGTAATTTGAATCACAGAATCACAGAATGTTACGGATTGGAAGGGACCTTGAAAGATCATCTAGTCTAATCCCCGCACTGAGCAGGAACACCCAGATGAGGTTACACAGGAAGGTGTCCAGGCGAGTTTTGAATGTCTCCAGAGAAGGAGACTCCACAACCTCCCTGGGCAGCCTGTTCCAGTGTTCTGTCACCCTCACTGTGAAGAAGTTTCTTCTCATATTTAAGTGGAACCTCCTGTGTTCCAGTTTGTACCCATTGCCCCTATTCCTGTTATTGGTTGTCACCGAGAAGAGCCTGGCTCCATCCTCGTGACACTCACCCTTTACAAATTTATAAATATTAATGAGGTCACCTCTCAGTCTCCTCCGAGCTAAAGAGACCCAGCTCCCTCAGCCTTTCCTCGTATGGGAGATGCTCCACATCTTTGTGGCTCTAATTAGGGCATAGTCCAGTCAAGTTTTGAAAGCCCCATGTGAAGTCTACAGCCTCTCTTGACAGCCTGTTCAGCACTTAACCATTCTCATTGTGAATATTTTTTTCCTTAAGTCCACTTGCAAGGTCTCATGCTGCAACATTTTATCATTGCCCTTTTGTTATTTCATTGTGAATCTCTGAGAAGAGGCTACCTCTACTTCTTCATAACCACCTGTTATGTACATAAAGATAGAAAACACATCACCTTTTAGCCTTCTTTTTGCCTGGCTAAATAAATACATTCCTTGAGGATGTCATATGCTTCAACCCCTGACTATCCCAGTAGCCCTCCTCTGGCTTTGTTCCAGTTGATACCCCACTGGTAATGGGGAGCGCAATGCAGACCACTCCTGATGTGAGTGCACACACAAGCTCTCAGAGGGAATAAACACTTCCCATGACCTACTGGCTCTGCTCTTGCTAATGTAGCCCAGTATGGACTTTTTATCGTGCACACTGTTGACCCATGTTCAACTTGATGTCCACCAGGATCCCAGTGTCCTTCCCTGCAAATCCAGCAGCTTTCCAGTCAGTTGTCCCCCAACTCTCATAGATGCAAAACCAGTACTTCCCCCTCAAAATAAAGTAGCTAAGGGCTATGTGAGATATAGTTAGAGATACAGTTAGTTCTATTTTAGGAGAAAGAAGGTATTCGGTATGATCTCAACACGATACTGCAGCCTGACAATTACTAAACATCCTGTATTTCCCATTAAGGTTAAGGGAACTTTCAGGTCTCAACCATTCTAGATCTTAAAAAGAAATAACAGAAAAAGGTTTATAAAAAACAAAAATAACTTTGTAATAGAACAGAAATTAAATTTGTAGTCGAAGTAATGTATAGCAATGCACTCTTTAGGAGTGACATCGTTTTATTCCAAACAATTACAAATCAGTAAACTGTTTTAAAAATTACACAATTACTGCTACCTGTAATTTCATTCTGTTACCATGTCCCTGGGATTTATAGCTCCCCCACTGGATCTTTACCCCTTTCCTACCATAGAATTGTTACCCTCTCTTTTTTTTTTTTTTTTTTTTTTCCCCCTGTCTTTTTGGGTCTGTGTGCTTTTGGCACTCTTTAAATGGCTGCATATTGATTCTGGAACTAATAGCTGTTACTGGCTTGTTTGCACAATTGAATCATGGTCCCAAATGAATATTCTGTGTTATAAAATACTTTCCAGTGTATTAAGGAGCCAACCAAAAAATTAAAGAGAATAGTTATTCTAAAATATTTTTCTAATTTGATGTTAGCAAATTGTTTCAAAAATTTACATTACTTTTCTGTGTACAAGAATGAGTCTGGTACCAGTTGGAGTGTTTTTAAAGCACATAAAACTCTAATCTTACTTAATCTAATTTGCATTTTAAAATGTTTGTGGTTCCAATTCAATCCGTGCTGATCCTGCCATGGAAATGTGGGAGGACATTGTTTAATGTAATAATTCTTTCCTCTTTCAGACAGCCAAGCATAGAACAACAAGTTCAGACAGAGTATGTTGGGAGAAGAAGGAAAACGGGCTTGAATTCACTCATTTTTTTTGCTAAAGTAGAGACACATACTTAATCAGTATATTCACAGTGGAGGTTTTGGAACAGCACAGATGGCCTGATAAATAAAGGAAATAAAGTAGTGAGAGAAAATCAAGCTCCTTCCATGTTGTAGAACGTAGCTGTGGAGGGAGGAGATGAAGAGACAGAGCCATTACTGCTGGAACAGAGACTTGTTGCCATGGGAGCAGAGATAAGATAGCTGGTACCCTGGAGGCAGTGACTGGGGGACAAAAACAAAAAAGAGAGGGATAAGAACTTGGACAGACTCTCCTCCCAGTGTTTTGGGGAGCCCAAACTGCCTTATTCCCAACATATGTAATCACATAATCACATTTATGAGGGGGCCAAGGCCAGAAATGCAAAACATTGCAAGAGGAATATTATGAATCTGTTACTGATTTTTTTTTTTTTCTGATGAATTTGGGATTTATAGTTCTCTCTTCCCTTTCACTTATTTAAAAATATACATAGTATGTTAGATGCAAGGTGAACATCCGTGCTCACAGGTTGGTATCTTGTGGATCACTAAGGAAAAGAGGCATTTATCCATGGCAACAGAAGATCCACAGTTTCTTCTCCTAATAAGTCATAGATTGGCTCATAGGAGTGCAGTGACAATTCTAATACTATGAGGGTTTGACTTGCGCAGTTATATAATTTTTTAAAACCTTACTAAATACTTACTGATTATTTTCAGTAAAAAAAAAAAAGCACAATTCAAGTAATATCCTCATGTCATGGGACATAATCATGGTTCAACACTGATAAAAATTGCTGTAGGATTTCACCATGGTGTGGGGTTGTTGTTTTGTTGTTGTTGTTGTTGTTGGTTTTGCTTGTTTAAGTTTTAAAGTAAGTTACTTTAAATAAGGATGTAATTTCCTTTATAAGAATAACATATTGCAGTTTCCCATTATCCCAAATGGCACACGTTTTAAATAGAGAAGATCAGCAAAGGAACTTTTCTCATCCCCATTTTCCAGGTAAGGAATACAGAAACAGAGGGTGCTAATGATTTAATTTTGAACTATAGATAAACATAAAACTTTGGACCCTCTGTCCCATGATTTACCTGCAAGATGTTGCTCTCTTTCTTCCCCACAAGTCTGTCTTGCACTCATTTTCTTTCAATTGTACGGTATGATCTGATTGTTCAAAATCTGTGACCAAAACCCATGCTCTGTAACCTTTTTTGAAAGTGTATATTAATAAACACAAGCAGGACTTGTCANAAAAAAAAAAAAAAAAGCCCCCTGTTATATGCAAAGTGCATCTTTAATGATGTTTAAAAAGGAGCTAAACATCTCTACGGGAATTCTTAAAACACTTATCTCTTAGGCCCTTATTTAGTTTTGCGAGTCTTTGTTGTTTAACAAGCTGGAGAAATGGGTCATCTAATGTTATATTAATCACTAAATTAATATTTTAATTTTATTTTCTTTATAGTTGAGATGCTTGCGGCATCTCCAGTGCTTTCTCTCTCCATACACTGATGTTAAGCAGTATCATTATCATACTGTACCTTGGGGTTGTGAGATAACAGGGTCCAGTGATAGCTCTATTCTTAGGAGAGTGGGAGGTTTATGATGACACTTATACATTTTAAATGACACATGAAGGCTCTCATGTACTGAAATGTCTTACAGCTGAGTCATACGCTTTTCTACATTGGGTTTTTCAGTTTTAATACTTGGAATCACAACTTTCAGGTCCAAGTAGGTGATATATTTTGCCAATCTTTTAATATGATCTTCACAGTCTGCAGCAGTAAAAATCTCACTCAGCTTTTCATGAACAGTCCTATTTTGAAGTCTTAGGAAAAGTTGCAAGAGATATGACTACCAATAGATGAATATCAGAGAAAAAGAAAACTAATTTTTGAAGGTTAAGTTTTAGTTTTCAAATAGTCAGTAAATCAAATGCAAAATAGACACAAACTTTTAATTAGTATTATGAGCTCTAATTACCTTTTTGAAATCTGCTTGGAAAAATCAGAAATTGTGATTAGATTGGGCCAGACTGTCCCTGGCCCTTGCATGACTACACAACAGCTGACAAAGAAAGCTTTCTCCTGTTTGCTCTGTTATGCATGACCTTATAACAGGTCAAAATAGTGCTCAGGCGGAAATGGTTCGCAGGTCACTGTTAGGTGAATACAAATGAAGAAAGAGTCTTTGTTCCTTTTACCTCCTTAGACAGTCACAATCTGACCTTCTCATCGTCTCCCTTCCCTCCAGAATCCATAATTGAGAATATTTACTGCATCAAAAAGCCCATGCCCAGTACAGGCCCCCTCCCCCTGTTACAAATACACAAATCACACGTACTAGTGAATGTTCGCTCTGGTCCAATGGTAAGTTACATGTCTGAGTTAAAATATATGCTTGGTGATACCCTCACATACCAAGGTCAAAGCAAATCACATTCACACATTCCATATCACAGCTGGTTTACTGGCCATACTTCAGCACATACACCATAACCATATATGACTGTAAACCAGCCAATAGTTTATTGTTTCTTGAGCTTCACTGGCTTTGTAACATAGTAATTCACAAAAATGCATCAAAATGCGGGTTCCACATGCTCACAATTATGCAAGTGCAGAACTGGTGCAGCAGGAGTGCAATATGGTGACATTCTCTTTCTCTCCCACCCCACCCCATTTTAAAAAATGTTTATCTTTTTCAAATAACTTAAGGCGTGGGATGTGAAATGGCATTTTAAATATCGCGTAGCATGGGATTCTAGGTTCAAGGACCAAATGACATCTGGGAACACTTAGGTGCAGTCAGAAGCTTTTTCTTATATCCAGGTAGCGGTGTCAGCTTTTCCAAAGAGAAGTCCACTTAGATTTTGTCAGCCTGAGGGGGAGAAATGATGTGTGGGCCGTTGGCTGGATGACTGCACCAAAATATTGTGAAATTAAAATGAATGAAAGAATCAAAATGAATGTGCTTGTTATCTTAACACAATGATGAGAGTTAGTAGGTAATATTACAAGATCTATGAAAAAATTTGAGATGGTTCATTGAAAATTTGTGTGAATATTTGCATTCATTTTGATTGGTACTAGTTTCCTCTGAGGGAAGCAATGTATTTCACCCATTTTTTTGCCAAAGTTTATTTATCAGGTGACAAACCTCTGAACGTGCTTTAAACTGGGATGAAGTTCTGAGCCAAATTCAATGTCAAAATCCTTTTGACTTCAAGAGTAGGTTTACCCCAGTTTTAATACAGGGGACTTTTAGCCAAGTATGAAACTTCGGGGGTGTTTGGCTTTATTGAGAACATTTCTCACATCTCTAGCCATCATGCTGTTGTGGTCATCACTTGCTAGTACCAACAGAATGAGCTTGTGCTGTTGGTTATTCCTCACTGAAAGCTGCGGGGACAGGTTTGACTGCCTATATGATTCTGAAGTCACATCTTCTTGAGTCTTTGCCTACAACAAGTAATATCTGTCTTCAAAAACAGTCTCACCAGCTCCAGAAGGAGCAAATCAAGGGACTACAGAAGCAGGGACAGCAGAAGGTGACTTAAAAAGATGGGTGCTCCAGAGATGAACATGCATTTAAAAAAAAAAAATAAAATAGAGTCTCCTTAAACTAAACCAAATAACCAAATAACCTAAGGGGCAAAAACAAGTCAGGAAGAAGTTGCTTTCTTTAGCTACTTAAAAACCAGTTTGAAATTCCAACTCTTCTGTCCCAAAAGCCCAAGAACATTTTTTCCTCCTATTGATTATCAGTCCACTTCAGTTGAAAGAGTCCTGACTAAGATCAAAATCTCTTTGAAAAGATAACTTTAAACCTGATGAAGTACCAGCACCACTGCACTATGCTATCAGATGGGTATTTTTGGAAAATGAAAGTAAATCAATATTAATAATATAAACCAGAAATTGATTGATTTTGCCATTAAAAAATGTAATGGTGAAGAAGCCCATATCTAATGATTTTTGTTAAAGTCTGTAAGTAACATATTAATTAAACTGGATACATGAAAATATTTGAAGACATTTGTAAGACTTACTTGGGTCAACTAATTTTTAAAAGCAAAAGTTCTACCATTAATAAATTGGAGAAGGATCATAGCCATTAAGCAATAAGGATGAAAGTCACACGAAAGGATGATTATGAGAAATTTGAAAAAAGAATTTACAGTCTCCATCATTCTCTGTCTCTTCCAGTCTAATAAGTTAACTTGTACTGACTGGCAAGAGAGGCGATAAAAACTGATAATTCTTCAAATGACACTAATTCCAGGATGTATGCAAAGCCTCACCAATGCCTTAGCATCTATCAAGGACATATTAAATAACTCAAGGTAGTGGATTAATATTATGTAACCATCTTCAGAAATTCTAAACCATCCATTCCAACATCCTTACTAGCATTGATTATGAACCATTGAATCAGTACTTTATGTTCATTTCCTTTCATTTGCTTTATTTTACACTGGGGAATATTTGCATTTGTACTGCATTCCTGCTTCAAGTCAAACACTTGAAAATTCATACCTGCCTTAATGCAATAGCAACTTTGGTAGCCTGTTATTGTCTTTGACAACTATGTCTGTCCCTTCTTCCAGGCAACAGGAGAGAATTGGAAAAAAAAAAAAAAGAAAAAAAAAAGGAAAAAAATAACTAAAAGGTAGATGATCTGGTTAGAAAAACCAGTATAGAAATAGCTAGTTGGAAGATCTAGAAATTGTCAGCTAATGTATGTAAATGAAGTTCTAGCAATTATTTCCCAAAAAAAGTTAACAAAAGCACCACCAATGAGACAAGGATTTAGAAAGCACATTACAGCAATCAGTAAATCATTTTGAAAAAGAATCAAAATCACTACGCAGAACTGAAAACCACTAAGTCAATCCTTATTGTCAAGCCTAATGTGATCCAATGTACTGCAGTGAGGGAATGGGAAGGAAGTGTCTACACCACATGTTGAATTAAAGGGAATCAACCAGCCATTTACTTTCATTTATTTAGTAACCTTCATGATGAGATCATCAAATGTACTGTCTCCTCAGAAGTCATAGGAGGCTACTACCTTGCTTGCTTTCTCCTAGCCCACCCTTTCCAGTCTGATTTTTCTGTCAGACTATTCGATCTGTTATATGCTTGGGGTATTTTTTAGCAGGAGGGTTGGTTTTGCTCTGTACAAGGCAAAAAAGATAAAAAGATTACATTCTAGCAGATTAATTTTAAGTCACTGTGAAGGATACATTAATGGACCTCTGAAGATTACAGTATCATGTTTGTTAAGACCAGTGCTCACAACAGCCTATGTTAACTGAGACCAATAGGAAATAGCTTTATTGTGAGGGGCAAATAAAATGAAAGAAGTTTCCTGTTCTGTAGAATCGAATTCAAACACAAAAAACATGGATTGTACCACCCTACCTGTAAATCTAGAGATCACTGCACTAAACAGAGAGGACTTCTCTTGTCCCTTTGTTTAGCAGGTGAATCATCCGCCTCTGAAGTGATTTCCTGTGGAAGGTGGGTCAGATGAACAGTGTCCACTTTTCTGCTATCCCAGTTCTACAGTGAGAACCTGAAGCAACAGCCTTAGATAGCCTACAGCCCTCACTGTGGATATTTATCACGTAGAAACCTAAAGGAAGGTGTAACAACGGGTAAGAATTCTGTTCCCAAAGGCAACTAATATAACTGAAAATCAACTGGACACAGGGATCTGAATGACTTGATGGCTCACAGCAATTCAGGATCACTTATCCATGCTACCTACCAATGACCTGGTAAAACTTACCTGACGTTTGCAAGAGCATTCAGAAATACTTTGGTCACTGTAGTCCCCCTACTAAAGTTCTCTGTCTGGGTAACCTCGTCTCATTCTGGCTAGTTCAGAATTAATCTGAGTGTCATTACAGGGCTTCGTATTGAGTCATATTTACGTGTTCCAGCTACTCATGCTGTTTTGAAGGAACAAAGGAAGTGCTTTTAGCTTTGGAGTTTCCTTCATCTCTTTCAAATCTGCAGGAGTTCTTGTGTATTCAAAAACGTGGCAATTTTTCCCAACTGTGGCAGTTAGTCCAGTAACAGATACTACCCCACTTTGCAAATCTTGACTCAATTATGTCAGAACATTGTGGCAGGAAGGTCACTGCTTTGGGAGTGCGTCCCTGCTTGGGTATTTACATAGTGTAGAATTATATTTGCACTTCATGTTACCTCTAATACTCATACTCACAGATAGTGTAACATGCTCTATTTATTGAAATGTGAAAGAGGCATCACATAGAAGGGATTTTTATTGAAGAATAGTGGTTAAATTATGTTTTGTTTCATATGCGTAAACTATCTGTATTTGTCCTGTTCCCTATCTGCTTCCATGATAACACCAATACCACCTCAAAGTTAAAATGAAATAAAACCAAAAATAATTTTAAAAGTTAGAAATGCACCATTGTTGAAACCCAAACTATTTGTAAAAGAAGGAAGCCACAGGTTAAGTTCTTTATTACCCCACAAAACCATTTCAGAGATATTTTTCTCTCTTAAATAGCTTCTGCACAATTCCTTGTAGTTTTCACATGGTAATGGTGCTGATTATATATCTCAGCAAAGTTGAATTTTGAAAAAGAAACTGTTAATAGAAATTCCAATCTTTTATCAAACAAGGTCATTTTTTTTTTAAGTAGAAAACTTTCAATTAGTGCTAGCTAAATTATTCATAATGCATAAATTATCTAAACCAGTATATTACTTTATTCTGTTCCAGATTGTCTGGTAAAGAATTTGAGCTCCTATGAATTTATTCATTGTTTTCATAAGATCTGCGAACAGTTTATGTACAGAACTTCAGAACATAGGGTGATTTGCTGACAATTTACTTTGAATATTCACAATTTGTAGAGCATAACTGTTAAGTAAATAATTTGGTTTTGTTTCTGCTTTCTAAGTAGATGAATATTGTTTTTTAATGTGAAAATAACAAATAATTCTTAGCCAGTAACAAATTAAAAAGTATGAATACTCTTTAGGTAATTTTTTATTTCCCTCTTGCTTTCAAATTCATGCAACAAAAGCTGTTTAAGTAAATGTTCACTAATACCAAAATGAAAGGGCAGAGGCACACAGGAAGAATGACTTTTCAATTTGTTACTTAAAAGTCTTCCATTAGGTGTCAGCTGCTTACATTTCCAAACATTATATCCCACAATAACGAATAAAAGACTTCCTAATAAAAGGAAAGCTTTTTAGAATGAACATTATGAACACCTACTCAAGACTAACGTTAATTTTGTGCCTTACATGAGCACTTTGATTTGCAGATACAGAAAGAGCTTGATTTAGGAATGGGTCATATACCTCAGATATGAAATACTCATCTGTTGTGTGAGCAGTTATGCTTAAGAGTGAATGAAATTTCTCTGACCAGATCAGAAGAAAGTAACTGAATATTTTGTGATATCTGATGTGTGCCCCAGCTATGGAAACCTATTGAAGCAGCTCTACTTATAATACATTTGTCAGAATGCTAATTGGAAAAATGACTTCATTGTGTGAGTCATACAGTCACCTCTGTGGACCTCATTAGACTTAAATGAGCAGACTGAAGGCCAGAGCAATCATTCTGAGCACAGCCATATGTTGGTGAAGAAGCTCTCTCAGAAACAGGCTCGTGGCCAACTTTCGGTACTTACAAACGGCTAGATGGAAGATGGAGGTCTTGGTGACAGGAAATAGAATGGAAACACTCACATATGTAGAGTGTTCCCTTGCACAACAAAGGGCAATTTAAAAAAAAATCTTTTAAAATAACAGATTCTCCATCTTGTAAATTTTTAAATAGCTTGCAGTGTTTTGAGTTACAAGAATGATATTTTTAGTTGGCATTAGAGCATGCTTGCGTGTAACTGTGTGGTTCTTTGCAGGACAGATCATAGCACTGGCTGTAAGTCCTTAGGAACACAAAACCTTTTGCTGGGTCATGAAGTAATTCCAGACTGACTTCGAAAATTATCAGCAACAATCAAAATAAATTATTGGTTGAGATGATGAATTTCCTTGAGAAGCTAAGCTGTATTTGTTGAGCTGCTGCTTACCTGCATTTGAGAATTAGGTAGATCTGCATGAGGGCTTTTGTATACTATAAAATGAGAACATCTCTGTCTCCCCCAGAAGCTAGGAGGTAATCATCAGTAGAACTAGTACAGAGAGAGAGACAATGCCCTGCTTCATTTAATTTTTTTAATCTAAACTATTTGCCTCATAAGATTCAGAAGGGCTGAGGAAAATATTATTTGAAGACATGAGTAAACAAAACTTCATAGTACATCTAAATTGAAGGAACATGGGATAGCGATCTCCTTCTGATGTCATCTTAATATAAATTTAGAATGAGTTTTAGGGTAACTTACAAAGCTTGATTAACAAACAGGGAATTCAGTTCCATATAGCTTTTCAGGATAGTAAAAAGCAATAATATGCTCTTCAGGATTTATGGAATAACCTCACACATAACACAACTATTGAGATACAAGACTTTTAGGATTACAGCTATGTCTTACCTTAAATACATCTGTTTTGAAGCTATGGATTAAGGTACGTATGTGGCTGTGAAAATCTCAACAGTCTGACCTTTATGAATTTTATGTCAGCTACTCATATATGTCTCAACTTCAGAAAAATACATGTTTAGCTTCATTTTCTCAGTTGCTGTGCACACAATCCTTCTACCTGACCCTGAAATAAACAAGAATGAGGAAAACATTTTTGAAAACTGACAGCTCACTACAACTAAGCAGAAATAAAATAGAAGGCTTTTAAAAACCTACATTGTTACTACAACGCTTCAACTAGCAAGAGAACTTCAGAAGGCTATTTTAAGTAGAGCTGCCAACAAGAAGACTGAGAATCCTGACATCCCAATCACCACATGAGAGACAGAGTTGTATCTACTCAACTCCACCTTCCTGCATGATGAAAAATAAATCTGGGACATGTCCTTAAAGTATCAACCCCACAAAAAAATCTGCTCATGCAAGTTATGTCCTTCCAACAAACATTTTTCCATGACATTTCTCAGCTTCATAATTGGTAACACAGAGGTGAAAACCATTTCAAAAGAAAAATGGCCATAAATTCGTAAGTTCCCACATAAAAAGCAAACAAGTCACAAACAGTTCACAGCAAAACAAGAGGATAAAAACTAGGAAATAAAACACACTGCCCATTGCAAGAGCCCTCACATCCAACCAATACATGGTGCTTTTTATATTTACTTTCCTGAGAGACAGAAAAGCTGCCCCTAAAGCACAGCATTACAAACAAGCAAAAACCCAACACACTTTTTAGCACGTACAGTAACCTAGGTATTTGCACTAAAAGACTTAAAATTTAGAAGTTCCTGCCCTGCTTTCATAAAAAAATTTGAGATTCATGAATCACAGGGATTACCTAATCTTTATTTTTACTAATTTTTACTGTTCAAGAATTATAAGCAACGACCAATTTGCATATCACTTTTAAAGATACTTCCTAAAGTAATTTGCTATTTCTATGGTTGACTACAGATTTACCTACTGCTATGTCCCTAATTTGAGAAGAGACTAAGAGAGCTGGGTCTGTTCAGCCTAGAGAAGAGAAGGCTGAGAGGGGATCTCATCAGTGTTTATAAATATCTCAAGGGTGGGTGTCAAGAGGATGGGACCAGACTCAGTGGTGCCCAATGATAGGATGAGGGGCAACAGGCACAGACTGAAGAATAGGAGGTTCCATCTAAGCGTGAGGAGAAACATCTTTACTTTGTGAGTAATAGAGCACTGGAACAGACTGCCCAGAGAGGTTGTGAAGTCTGCTTCTCTGGAGACATTCAAAACCTGCCTGGAAAATTCCTGTGCGATCTGCTCTGGGTGAACCTGCTTTAGCAGGTGGGTTGGACTTGATGATCTTCAGAGGTCACTTCCAATGCTGACCATTCTGTGATTCTGTGAATATGACGAAGCGTTATTACCCAGGCAGATACACCTTCTAGTCTTCTTCAACTGTAAAGAAGTTTTGTAACTGTCGAGCCAACAAAGTTGTCATCTGAAAAATTATTCCTTTCTTTGAAGTCCTTTTGCACTTAAAGGTGCTGCCTACACCATTTAGATGATGCCTAAAATCTGGCATGCATAGCTAGTTTCATTCTCTGTGTTGCCAAGTTTGAGATTTTTCTAGAAAACCAAAGAAGCAATGAACAACATTGAAGTTTATGTGAACCAGTTATTGTCTATGTCAGCACTACAATGTTACGACGATATCATTCACTTAACCAACTAATTCTTTGTTTCTTCCTCCTAGTGTCTGACTTCAAGTCCATCCCTAAATTATTAACTCCTGCAGGAATGTGTCCTTCTTTGAAAAGATAAAAACTATCTCCCTGTTGTTGAGTGTAACCATACAAAAATGCATTTTTCATTATCACATTGTTAAAGAAAAATGTAAATATTTGCATAGTAAAACTCTATTATTAATTGAACACTTTGATTCAAACACAGGTTCAAGCATGTTCAATATTTTGTTAGTTACAGTAGTTGCCAATATTTCCTCCAATGATAATAACACATTCCAATTGCCTTTTCATGAACCCATCTTTCTCATCTATCTCTTTTTTGTTCTCTTGGCAAGAAATATCCACAATGATGACTATTTCCCTAACCTTTCATTATCAGGCAGGATAAACAGCAGCATCAATCACAAGCTTCCCCGAGGTATAGCTTTTTGTTCCCCAGACTGTGTAACAGATAGCAGTGCAGAACATATTTTGCAGTTTATTGGTTAGACTACTAGTAAACTTGCATTTTTCTGAAGTTGCCTACTTTTGAATAGATCTACTGCCCGTATGCATTTTCTTCAGGCATATTGCTGCTTTGCCAATCTAGAACTCACATTTGAAAATGGCAGGGCGAATTTAGTCCTCCTGCTACAAACACATGAGCCTCTGTCCAGTGCACTGTATCTGTATGTCCAGTTGTCCACCCTTCGGACAATCAACTCCCAGCATTGTGCAAAGCTCTTGAACTAAATGAAAACTTCCATTCCATGGAACAATAACATGGGCCACACAGTGGATCAACCTTTACAAATATTTCGGCAAGTCTTATGCTGCATCAGACTCGAAGACCAATACACATACACAAGAGTGAACTCTTGTCCTGATTTGAGGTTTTCTTCAGCCTGATCACTGTTTCTACAAAATTTCAAAAAACACGGAAACAGAATGCAAGAAGCTAGAAAGTCATGTGCCATTAAGAAAATTAAATAGTTCTTTCAAAAATGCTGATTTTTTCAGATAGCTTGTGCTGTGGGTTTAATTTATTCTTAGTTATGCTGCTAAATTGACTGAAAATGTAACATTATACCTAATAACCCTATTGTAAATGCAAAGCACATCCTTAACTGGGGACTCACAAGTGATGCTTCTGTAATGTAAGACAGACATAGCCTACAGAATTAATGTATATTTCAAGTGTTCATAAAATTTCTAAATGAGTGCAAATTAAGAATTGCTAAAATATTATTCTGATAAACAACAATGTAATCCTTTTCAAGGTTTCACAGATCATACCTTATGCTAAATACAGTTCCTTTGCATAACCTTGGCCACATGCTTTCAAGTTTAATAGAGTCAGTTTTCCCCACTCAATAACTATTTTGAATCTGGTAGTCCAACCTCACAAATCTGTGAACATCATGTAACCATGGCACATAGATACTACAGATAGTGTGATGTACATTTTTACCTCTAATCTAACATATTACCTACAGAAGAGCTGTACATCATATGTGCAAATTAATCTACGGGAGATAAAACCGTTCCATCCATTCACCCACTTTACCATATGGAAATAAATACCTTCAGTACTGAGAGCTTCCTAGCCCTAGGGCTTACAGAGCATTGCCATATATGTTTCTTCATGCATTGTTCAGCTGGTTTGGACTAATTTTTAGCAACATTTAATGACAACATCATCATCATCATCATATTTATATATCAATACAGATTTCAAAAGTCTCGGAAATACTTGCTGTAAATAGTAAAAAGTATTTTGCAACATTTTCTCTTTTTTATTGTTTTCACATTACAGCAGTGCACCAAATCCATATCCACTTTCTGTAGCTAAAGTCACTTGGTGTTTGTCCAGGTCTGCAGTGGATGTGGTTTGGTCCTGTTCCCCAACTGGGGACTAAAACCTGCCCTTTGTGAGTTCCACTCCCCACAACACACTCGTTCCCCATGGCTGCTGTGCCATTCCTGAGAGTCACAGCGCCAATGCCCAGCTCTGCACACATCTTGTCCTCTTCCTTCACCCACTGGGACCCAGGCATCAGCACCCTGGCCCCCTCCCTTGCTCCCAGAGCAGAAGTCATCAGTGTTTATTTGGCAGAGCAAGGCTTGGCGAGCTCTATGGCTCTGGAGCTACAGCGCAGGGCTGGGGGCTGGTGTTATATGGGTGCGAAATGCCACTGGAACCAAAGGGATTTCTTCTGCTGAGTGGAACGCATGGAGAAGGGCTGTCAGGATCAGGGTTTATGTACTACATATGAGTGGAGGAAGGAAAATGGAAATATTTTCAAAGAGCCTGTTTGCTTTGTAATATAAAACCACATCATGAAAGCACATTCACATCATTGTAATTTTCTAATGTTTTATACTTTAGCCTTATCTTTCATAGCAGTTTCTCTGAGTTATCCATTTCAATTTTTTATGTCATTCCTTTTTTTGTTGTTGTTGTTGTTGTTGCTGCCTGTTTATTATTGGCATATATTTTTAGTATTTTCCCTTTGGATTTTTTTTTTTTTTAAATTGACAAGATTTCATCTCTGTTTGTTAAAGAGAACCAGCTGTTTTCTTCAAAGATAATTTTCTGAAGCTGTTGTGTGCCATAATTACACAGCAATTACACAGCAATATCCATAAAAGCAGATGAGGATTCTATGTGTCCTTCTGACTCATTAGAAGTTGCAAAAATGATGGATGCAGTCTTTGCTAACTTGACTATTGCCCTCTGTTGGCAAACTCAAGTCCTGTCATATCAAGAAAGAGATAAAGCAAGGAATAGGAGAAAACATTTAAAAGCAGATTAATTTCAGTTTTGGTAATGGGAACAGTGAAATAGTTTTGAAGTTGGAAAGTATTTTCTAGGTGCATTTTATGGAGAACACTTCGAATGCTTTAGTTAATGTTTGCAATAAATCAACATTATATGCTTTTTGCATTCCATTTTCTGATAAACTCTTTCTTTTTCATATAGTCAAATTACTTGAGCAATTACAGTCTTTTGAGTTTAGTCTCACATTCATGTAATTGCCTTATAAAAACCTTCAAACAATTTCTTGTTTTTAAAGATGTGATCAGAGTGTACTCGGTTCTGTTTTGTTCAGTTGTCCTGATGTGAATTAGTTGAAACAAGTCAAAAAATGCTCATAAACTATTGGAATACCTTAGATCTCCATGTACTAACTGTGGAGCTGAATAAAATCAGAGAGCTTCTTTCTTCACTAAGACCAAAGCAGGCCGAACCCAGTCTTTCTGAATCAACACACCCAAAATAATCTCATTGCAGAAGCAGTTCTCAAATATTTGAGATGACAGAAGAGAATAGTTTGGATGGGAAGCGGGGCAAGGGTTGGGCAGTGGAGGGGGATTTTTTTCATTAAATATTGTCTCAGATGAGCTGCTTAGTTTTGTTTGTTCATTTTCTGGTTAGAGTTTAGCTTGGTGACTTCTAAATATCCTGCATGATGAGCCTGAGCCAAAGCTGAGAGGGCGTGAGGCTACTTGCCCTGACTTTCAATGCACTCTAGTGACTTTCAGCAGACAGACCCTGTTTAAACAACAAAGTTACACAAAACTAAGTTTAGAGAGTCTATTCTGAAAATTATGGCACTGGGAAATTAACATGTGTTTTATTTTCAGTTGTATTTCTAGCTGTCAAAGCATCTGCAATGTATCTCTCAGCTTTCAGAATTTTTAGATGCTCAGAATTAAAAGTGTTTCCTTTGACTCCAGGCAAGGACCAGGCTAACACAAGCACAGGAATAAATTTTCTAATGCTCACATTTTTTCAGTATTGATGGCTAAGGCAATTTGAGTGAAGCTTCATAGCTCAGTTACTTCTTGTTTATCACCACAAAAATGACCGGAGATTATTTTATTTTGTCTTTTTCTGCTCTTTTCAGTAACAATGCATTAATATTTCCATGATTTTTCTTTGTTGTGAAATCAGACACCAAGACACTGTGAACATAATAAGAAACCTACATCAGGAAAAATGGAAATGTGAAAAGACACCATATTTGTAAAATCAGGAACCAGCTGTATTTGTCCACTGCAAATGCACTGTCAATTTTCTTTTTCTGTGTAGGGCAGTAGTTCTTTCAATATATAAGATGATTGCATAATTGCAGGACTTCCTGCTTTTCTTCCATCTAGTGATTGTTCACTGACCTGTGTTGATTAGCTTTCAGTACAAGGCTTGACAATGGTTCTGCAATCATTCTGCACAGCTCATACTAAACAGTATTTTTCTTTGTTATGAGAAACACCTGATCAATTGTATTGCTGGAGTCACAGCTTTTATATCTGTGGTCTGGTAGAAGACATCACTTTTGATGACAAGTGTAAATTTTCCGCAGTTTCTCTGCTTCTACAATAAATTGCCATTCAATATTTGGAGAGTATTCTTATTAACTTAACTATTTACAGTAATAATAATTAAAAAAAACAAAACCACAACAATCCTGTTTTGTTAATTAAAAAAAATACATTTAACAGTTCTATCAAATCTCTAGTAGTGAAACAGTAAGAGTCACTTTTCTTTGCAAGTTCTGTTTGAATATTTTTGCTACTGTATGTACTTAAAACATCAGTCAATAGGAAACTACAATTCAGCTACCAAAGTGAGGGTTTATTTTAAAATATTTTAAAAAGTAGAAAATACAAGCACAGAACACACACACACACACACACACACACACACAATCATCTTTGTGCATATGTAACTAAGAAAAAATATGCAGCAGTTAAGGCTCATGCTTTTCACTTTTCTCCACTTTCACAGAATCTCTACTTTTTTTTTTTTTTTAATGCATACAATTCTGATGGTGAAGTTGTGACTGCGTGAACTGCATAAAATTAAAACATGACTATTATCTATCTAGATTCATTAAAATGGAGACATGAAAAGAGGTAGACCCTAAGTTCCATTTAATCATCATTCTGTAAAAAATATTATGTTATAATTAAATTCAGTCATTTAAAAAAAAATCTGAACTGTGTTTACTGGTTTCTAAATTTCCTAAATGCTCATTTTATTTGTATTGTCTATCTATCTGGATTCATTAAAATGGAGACATGAAAAGAGGTAGACCCTAAGTTCCATTTAATCATCAATCTGTAAAAAATATTATGTTGTAGTTGAATTCAGTCATTTAAAAAAGAAAAAAATCTGAACTGTGTTTACTGGTTTCTAAATTTCCTAAATGCTCATTTTATTTATATTGTCAAATCAAAGGTTGCATCCCCCTAATTGAAAGAAATACAAGGAAAAGAGACCGAGAGATATAAACTCTGGTTATTGCATGCAGGAACTGCAAAGGTCTTTCCTGCAGAGATATCAGGAAACACTGTCCTGCTATAAATATAATAGCTGTCACGGAGTGAAAATTCAGACTCACCACCATGGTAGGTGATGTTTTTGCTTTTTTTCCATCCACAGTGGTTGTACTGAAATTAATGTATAAGCAATACAATGTTTCTGCAAAGAACTCTTATATAAAATGCGTACGGCCATTTAAATGTTAGAAACTAATTTTGAAAAAACTGTTTCTGTTCTCCTGGACCTAAAATCCTCAGTGGAAATAGTTTAAAGATGAAAGTGGTAAAATGAAATTGCCAGATGCTTAGCCAGCGTACGTCATGGTAAGTCAACTGACTTAGAAAAAGTAAATGTCAGTTCTCACCAGATAAAAATGTGGTGAAGACCTTCCCAGATCATTACATGTCAAAAATGTCGTATCTATAGATTAACTGATTATAGACAAAAAAAGAAAAATGTCTTTTAACCCCTTTTATAGGATTGTTTTAGTGGGACTAGCAATGAAACATCCAGATGTACAACAATCTGGATGCCATTCAGCAGTTCAAGCTATTCTCCTTTTAATACTTTACTTTTCCATTTGGAAGTGTATAATTCATACAAAATCTTTTATTAGTCTCTACCATCGGATTTTTTTCAGTTTATTTTTAAACTCTCTGTTGCACTAATGTTATGTATTCAATGATGCTATATGTATGTACAGTACATTGCTCACAAACACTTAGTTTCATTATTTCTGGTTTAGGATTAAGATTTGTCTTTCAGATTCACAGTTTCCGTCAACTGCAATCATTTTCTGCCTGCCTTTACACATAAGATCAATGCTCTTAGAGTTGAGGTTTCTGCAAATGTCATGCTGAAGTTGATGGTATTTCTGGTATTTTATTGCCTTCTGACATATCAGTACACTTAAGTACAGTTTTTTCTCCAGTGCCTGAGGCTGAGTTGACTGAAGTGGTCCTTCAGTTGCATTTTGTCATTTGTGTGTTGACCATGACCTTCATGGTTTATTTATGATTAGGAGGTTATGTCTTTCCTTATGCTAGCCATGATATTTTAGCATAGTTCTTTATAAAATTTCTTAGTTCTGCAAATACCTTGCAAATCTTCAGGTTCCCTCTCTGCAGTATTCTGCAATAAAAAAAAATAGGAAGCTGGACTGAACTGGGAGAATGATAGAATCCTTGTGGTTGGAAAAGACTTTCAAGATCATTGAGTCCAACTGTTAACCTAGAGAAACATTTATAGATATATTTCCAGTGTCAGTTCAGATTGTCACTCATATGGTCTATTGTGCTGCAGAACCAGATAAATAATGAATGATCTTTGCCATGTCTGGATCATATCACTGTACTCTTGAGTTCTCAGATGATGCCTTACTGTGCGGTCTTTAATGACCTGGTAAGGCATCTGCTTGATTATGTATCGTCTGCCTGGGAGTGAATGTGTCTGATAGGCACTAAGAAGAATTAAGCATGGAGAGTTTATGGCAGGACGAGACCTTTATGAGCTTTGAATTTCAACAGTTGATAAAATATGAACTAGATGTCATTAGTGTTTCAGACTATGTATAGTATTAATTGCAGTTTGAGTTTCATCTGGGATTTTTGCTACTGCTTAAACTTATACTATAAATTCAGGAATGATACTTCCTTGAGCAAAACCCCTCAATGAAATTAATGACATGATTCATGTCAGTAAAGATAATAAGATGAGCTTACTTTCCAGCTTATTAGTCAGAACAGGATTGTTTTATCAACATCAGTCAACATCGGAGAAAAAGGATATTAGTCCTGCATCAATAAAACTTGGGCAGATCTTCCATCTGAAAGTTACTTGCCTGCACAGGTAAATAACTATGAGTAGCTTCTCACCCTTGCATTTTCACAGGTGTAGTTTAAGAAGAATATCTAAAAAAAAAAAAAAAATCTGTGTTGCTGTCCTAGAAACAAAGATTTCCTTCCAGATAGTGTTTGTAAAGCTGGTGGATCATACCTCTCTAAAAGTCACTTCAAAATTGTTGCCCTTAGGGGTGTTCAGTAAACGTTAGAGCTAAGATCTTCATCTAGGCATTTTTCACATGCAGGTACTGTTGTCACAATATCCTTTATGGCATGCTTCTTATATATGCTGGATATATATGCTTATATGCTGGATTTCCTTCAGCAATTTCAAAAGCAAACTAGTCTTCTAGGTAGACTAAAAACCACTGCTATGTTCTATTCTATGCATTGCTTCCAAGCTTAGTGCAATGACAGCTAAATCTCGCATCTCCATGTATAAAGCATTTCATGACGTTATATCCTCTGTAGCATCCCTAGAGGTATAAATGCTCACAGACTTAAACACTTTGCTGAAGACCTCACCATGCATTTTGGTATTATGCTAGACCCAGTCCAACTGGAAATAAGTTAAACCCAACATTTTAAAGTAGGTTTAGGTAGAGAAGGCTTCTTAAGTGCAAGAGTACACACTGAGACCCTTGCTTGGGAATCTACACTCACTTATCAAAGCACATAAGCCCAAGATTTTACTTTTGGTAAATATGAAAAATACTACTAAATGAGATTTAAGCACTTGTTTGAAGAACAATAAAGGCATGGGCCCAGGGAAACAAAAGATGCAAATGTGCAAATAAAAACGCTACGTAGAAGAAACACACCATCGCTTCCATCATCAACTTTGGAAAGACTATTTGTATTCTTTTCTTGTTGTAGAATTGTCTTCTGTTCCTCCTTTGCCTTCCTCTAAACCGGGGTGTCAAACCTGTTTTCACCGGGAGGAGTAGTTACAGTCCTAAAATTACATTCGGCCCTTTGCAGTCAACCATGAGGCTGATGTGGCCCCCAGTGAAAATGGGTTTGACACCCCTGCTCTACATTAAGCAGTGAACCAAAGGATCACTGCCAATCCTGTTAAAATACTTGTGTGAGAGTGAATATGCTTTTCTGAGCATGAAGGCCACACCTCTTTTTGGAGAAGCAGCTTCCACACAATATAGATGCACTTACAAAGAGTCCCAGACACAGATACGTTTACACTTCATCTGAATAAACTCATCACTGCTCAAGTGTCTGAAATGAATATTAGGAAAGATCTGTTTATCTGTATGGTCGATGTGATTAGTTATGCTGACTTCATCTCTTCTATCAAACACTCTGAAGATGTAAAAAACCTCCAAAACCAACCCATTGAAAATGCAGAATCAGTTGATCCAGAAACATTTATCACACACAAATTGAAATAACAGGACACAAGTCCGGTAATGAGTGTCATTGTCCAAAGTACAAAATCACAGCTAATTTGTAAAGCTGTTAACACACATAACATTTACTCTCCTATTTAAAAATCTGAAGTATTCAGAAGGTTTCAGGGGAAAATAAGTCAATAATGCTTGATGATTCATTAGTTTGAGAGGTGTACATGCTCTTGTTAAGCCAATTAAGGCTTTGGTCACAGATCGTTTGGTTTTCTCGATTTGCTAGAAATCATAACCTTGGCTCATTTTATACTTAAGACTGAAGTGCTTTGAATAAGAGGGAAGATAGGTTAAGCAATTATTCTGTGATATTTGCATTGAATTGGTCCTGCAGTTACGAAACATAGATCAGTGACCAAATGCTGCATTATGATATAACGTGGCCACAGCGAGTGCCATTCATCCTGTGCAGAAAGCAAACAGAAGGCTTCTGTATTAATATCTTGAAAATTTGATAAGATAGAATGTCAAATTATTTTTGTTCAGGTTCCTCAAGGAAGAGCCTTATATGTATAGATGCTCTGATATGTTATCCGTCTAAATAGTACCCTTTGATAGAAGGGAAAGTGCTACTTACAGAGGCTGCAACTTTACTTCCTTTAGCAGCCCCCTCCAAATCAACTGTTGAAATCTGTCTTGCAGTTATTAAACTTTCCTTATGAAAGTGTTTTGTATTTTAGCTTCTTTAAGGCCTCTGCTCTTTGTCAGGTACGCTAAAAGCTCCTAATGGACACTTAACTACTCAGTATAGAGATGCCACAACCATTGTGGGCAGCTCTTTAAAATCGTCTCAAAGTCCAACAGCTTCCAAAAAGAAAAGACAACGATAAAATGCTGAGCATCATCAAGAATATAAGTGAGAATCGACAGAAAACATCTTGTCACTATGTAACTGCATGCAGTACTGGTCTCCCTGTCTGCAGGACATGGTGGAGATAGACCAAGTATAGAGAAGAAGAAATAAAATTATTAAGGGTATGGTGCAGCTGTCCTCACAGAGAGACAGCCTAACTGGCTAGAACCAAAGTTACCTGCTGAAACTTGTAGCAGGTTAGACTAAAATGAAAAAGTACTTCTTCACACGAAAGGCAATGATTGTGTAACTTGGTGTCAAAGACAGAGCTGGGACAAATAACACATTCAGGAAGAGATTAAACAAACCAATGGACAATCAGGTTCAAAAGCAGAAGCTAAGAGGAATAGGTATGATGAGCAAGATGGATATATGGATCAGTTCTGGTCAAAGAACTTGTTTCTTTGAGCTACTTTAGAGATAGAGCACATGTTACTGCCATGAAGAGTCTCCTTAATTATGGAAAAGTTTTATATAAATATTTGTGTTTCCTGTTAAAAAAAATAATATATTAACTTCAGGAAGTTCAGTAAAGATGAAATTAAGCCATGTGTAAGCAGACTTCAAAGATGTTTTGGGTAATTTTCTACCATTAAAAGGACAAATACATTAAATGGCTAATGAAATATATGTAAAAATATATTACAAAAATTTTAACATCTCTTCTTTTTGACTATTATTTTGCACTTTGACTTTTTCATCTTCTATGTTTGCAATATGTTAAAAAATGATTGACAATCTATAACATTTTACAGAAGCGTTGTGTAATATTTCAGGAAGTTTATCTGAATTTCATAACTGAAAATTTGTGCTGTGGAAGCCTGCTTCTAAAGGTTGTATTCAGAATGCTAGAAAACCATAACAGTGTTATCTAGTCAAGATAATCTGAATTTTTAGTTAATTAGTTAATTTAGATAATCTGAATTTAAAGTTAATTTAAAATGTGTTTAAACAATCCACGTTTTTGCTATTTATAGAAGATGCTTGGCTAAACCCAAATAATAGTATTCAGAAGACAGACACAGTTCAAAACCAGTAAACATTGCCATTGTGTCTCCTGATTTGTCATGGATTATGAACCTAGTTCTAAAGCCCTTGTGCTAAAAGACTTTTGAATAGAGGAAACTGACACTGTCCAAAATATTTGTCATTAGAGTTAGGAGCTAAAAACTTTAATTCACAACTAAAAATTTTGCACACAAGATGGGGTCTTTACTACTTCAAGAAATATCTAAATCTTGCAATACTATTCAGCTCCAACATTTTAAAACAATAAGATATGGTAAGCACCTTGTTGGAAAAAAGGTGGGATACTGCAAAATTAAAAACAAAAAATGTAAGAAAAAGGCATCTCCCTACTTCTCTGTAATGTCACTGTGAATCTCTCTTGATTTGTGCTCACTTAATTCTTGCTGCAGGATGAGACAATCCTTTGATACCACTAAATAATCCTACCTAGTGAGCCAAGCTAGAACCCTGACACAGAAATGTCCACAGAAAGAGGCCTGACTTAGTAGGCAGCCTGATGTTTAGTGTGTTAGCATCTCATCAGATGTCACAGTGACTGGCAATAGGTTCAGACTAACTGGTAGTTTCATTCATGTGGTGTAAGGAAATACAAAACTGCATGCTTGTGAGATTCACAAACAGCACTGATTTGTGAAAACATGATCATGGCCAGTAATAGAAAAATTATATCAAGTTTAGATACCTTTTAGAGAAGCTAGGTAATTGAAAACTAAATATCACAGAGACTGGCACACAAAGAATTTTAATCACAGCACTAATCAAGTTGTATATTGTGTTCTTTATTCATGTGATCAAGTTTTCTTCTAAACACACATCCTGCAGAAATGGCTTTATGGACAGCAGCTAACGTATGGCAAACTGACGAGCAACTGTGAAATGTACCTGCAGTTGAAAGTATTACTCTTCGTATTTGATGATACTTTTGGGTTTATATTTTCCTATACTGCAAGAAGATGAAATCAAGACACATGCAGAAAGGCTGAGGTTCCAGCTTTGTCACTCTGTCGCTCTCTCAGCAAGAGAAGATCATTGAGCAGTAATCTACTTAGCATTAAGACCCCCTCAGTCTCCTCCTAGAGATCTGCCTGACGAAGTTTTCAGTAGTTCTGGTACTTGGGCCACCTTGAGTCTTTCAAAGATTACATGGAACAGAACCAATAGAGAAAAGGTTTTCCTCTTCATATACATAATAAAACTCTACAACAGGTGCAACTGAAAGAGCCTCACTCAGAATAGCCATCAGTCATCATACTTTGTTTCAAGAATCGCAAGCACAGGTTCAGAAGTTCGTTTAACTTGGTCAGTGGAAACACTGGTGGTATTTATATACATGTTGTTCTCACTGGGTCAGAAAGGCAAAAATGTCCAACATCAGCCAAGTTTCACAGAAGCACTGTTTTTTAAAATAATAAAAAAAATACTAAATCTAACTTTTAAAACCAGCCCTAAACATACTGCTATAAGAAGGGATTAAAAAAAAATTGCAATGAGCACGTATCTGGTCTCTCTTAAAGCTACAATGGAGTTATTCAGCAAAATCAGGAAAAAGCGTTATGTCAGGAGAAACAATACATCAAGGTAAGCAGGTAACAAATGCACACAAAAGGCTTTTGAAGAGTTACTTTTAATATAAGGGTTTTGTGTGCACTTTAGAGGAAACAATGCCACTTGTTAAAATGTACTCCTTGGGTTAGTCATACCTTAGAAGTTAATAGAGAATTAATCATCTGTACACCAGGGGAGAGTGGTTTGATCAATACTGAAAGTATAATCTTCACTGAGACAACACATCTAATAAGTACATCTTGAATAAAATTCCTACATGCACTGACTCATTTTTCTTAAAACATAAAACCAATAAGCATTAGAATCTGTTTGGAGTGAGGGTGATCTCAGCAACACTTCTGACTGGTCTAACCAAAGTGTAGCCATCTATACATCCACAGATATGCAATAAGCACACCTAATACATTATTAACACAGAGTAAAGATAATAATGGATCAAGAATTAATCTTTCATGAGCAATATGAAGGTCTGGTGTTGCGCCTATTAGAAAAAAAAAAAAAAAGTCACAACCCAAAACCCACATATATCTAAATTAATAGAGAAAGTTGGAGATTTCCTTCTCAAGCAAGTAACTAGGAAAAACATTATTATACAATTTGAATCTGTTTTACTATGAAAGCACATACAGTAAATAGTACTGAATACTTGTGATTTTTACAGGATTAAATTAATTGAAGAATTGTAAGAAGGGAGTTATTAGATCTAAAATGTATGATCTAAGTCCAAAGATCTCTTTTGATTCATTCTCCAATTTGTCTTTTTTCTTTCATTTTTTAATTGACGGAAAGGGTCTTAAGTTGAAGTAAAAGACCGGCAGTAAAAGCCACACTTTATTTAGTATAGCCAAATGCACTTTACATATAGGTAAGTTTTTCCGTAATTATCTATCCAATAGTCAGAGAAGTTACTCCATTGATCTAGTTACCCTAGGACCTACAACTTGCTCTAATAAACTGTATCATCCTCTGATGCACCCTCTGTATTCTGTGATGACCAGGGAAAAAGAAAGAAGTGTAAATGTTTAAAATTACTGTCACAGAAGTGCCCCAAAAATCAATTTAGGCAGGTGACAGGCTCCATACAGACTTCATTCTAACAGAACTGTTTAGCAGAGAATAAACTGGAAATTGGGTTTATCCAGGATTATTCAGCACTCCAACAACATTATAAAACACAGGTTCAGTTGCTGGTTAGGAGTTCAGTTATTACACAGCGGATTCAAGACTCAAGGGATCCCAAAACCTTAGAATGATGATTCAGAATGCACATCTTATGCACACTTATAAAAACTGAGGGCTCTCAAGGGTAACCAGAAGATACAATCACTTAACAAAAAGGCAAGATGTCTCAATCCTTGAGGAAATCTCCTTAGATGGCTTCCTAGATTTAAGGAAAAGAGTCTTTCAACTATAGTCCTACTGCTCTGATGAAAGCCAACTCAATGGGGGTCTCCGTAGGGCTCCATATATATTATAAATGGAATCTGAACTGTGGTCATTTATGGTAATGGTCTAGAAACTTCTCTTAACTGAGGTGTTTCACTGGTCTGTTGACCAAGGAGGGTGTGCATGGCCATAGTGGTATTGGTCCAGCAGTTTCTGGTGCTTTCACAGGGGGAGCAGGTGCACCTGCCACAGTTACTTAGAGGTTTATAAATCAGAAAGACAATAAAACTGCAAGACTTTTACGTAACTCCCCTACTTCCATGCCTTTTGAAACTATTTCAGTGAATACAGATTGCTTTGGTGGGACTGATTAATTCAGTATAGGCAGGTGGCTTGCTCTATATTTTTTTAATGGAATAAATACAGGAACAGAGATAACTGAGAAGAAGCCATGAAGTCAGTTTGGAAGTTCAGAACTGATATACTTCTGCCTGCCTCATCAAGACTGAAACACTCTATACTGCTGCCACAGAATCATAGGATGTCCTGAGTTGGAAGGGACCCACAAGGATCATTGAGTCCAACTCCTGTCCCTGCATATGGCGACCCCACAGTTCACACCATGTGTCTAGGGGTGTTGTCCACTCTCTTCTTGAACACTGTCAGGCTTGGGGCTGTGACACCTCCCTGGGGAGCCTGTTCCAGTGTCCAGCACCCTCTGGTTGAAGAACCTTTTACCAATGTCCAGCCTAAACCTCCCCTGGCACATCTTCCTGCCATTCCCTCAGCTTCTGTCATTGCTCACCGGAGAGAAGAGATCAGCACCTAATTCTTCTCTGTTTCACAGGAATCACGTGGTATCTATTTGGTTTCACATTTGGGACAACTGTATGGCTCTTACCCCATGTGTTCACACCGTTCATTATGCAAGGACAGGTAAACTGCTCATTTAACAGTGAAACATCAGAGATTGTAGCCTGTGTCTCAAATAAAACAATGGAATTGTTGATTTAACTGAATGAGCTGAATTGTTAACTGTGGTGATCTGTCTCTATATTAACAGCCAAGGTAAGACAGGAAAATCTGAAGGTAGAGTATGGTAGACAATCACAAGAAGGAACAGCTGTGGCTATCTGAAAGGGAAAGCTATTTGCAGTCATTAAACAGTGCCTACAGGTAGTGGAGACAAAGACTTTGCTCTCACAACACAGACAGCTCAGATTTGCAATGAAAAATGAATGCAAGGATGTTTGGAGTGAGTGTGGATAAGTCTGTTGCTGGGGTTTAGTGAAGATATGGTTTTGGCAAAGCATAATGAATGAAAATAGACTTGAAAGTCCCAATTTATCATTCCAGTGAAATATATGCATCAGAACCAAATTACTTCAGCGCCTTAGTGTATTTTATTGAACTTTTCATTACGTAATATTCTTGTGATCTCTATGGTAGTCCTGTTAGGGAAATGGGTAAGCAGAGATTTTAAAAAGAAATTCACAGTACTTCTGAAAAAAAATAAGAGGACTATTGCGAGCATTTAACACCGTTCCTTGGGTGGATTTTTAATTTGTTCCCATGACGCAAATGCCACTATGCCATTTGTGCTTCACTTCTTCAAGCATTTATATTCATTATTTAAATGTTTATATTAATCACCATATACTAGTTCTTAAATATTCAATTGTCCCAAACAAGATTCCATAATGCACTCTTTTGAAGGGATGTGGCTGGGTTGCACAAGTGGGAGATGCCCAGCCAGTGAGTCAAGTAAGCTGCAGCTCATGAGCAATTCAGATGAGTTTTAGTCCCATGGCTCTGTTGCAGAACAGACAGGGAGGTTGTGCTGCAATAGCAGATGCCTGCTAAATTGAATCAGCCAGGAGGAGGAGAGTACTTTCACTGACTCTTTCAGGTACACAGGCCTGGGGAGAACAAAGCTTTCTACAAGGAAGAAGAGCATGACCTGCCATGAATAGGGTAGGATTTTTTTATGTGCAATGACATCAGGAGGCATCTGTCTATACTGCAGGGGTAGGTAAGGGGGCACTGGGATGCTTCAAGTGTGACACGTTATAGAAGGAAGATCCACAAGCTACAGGATGCAAATGCATGGCACGATGCTGAGATACGACTGTATATTACATAGCATTAATTGTGGATGTCTGGAGATAGCTACAGTTTCATATGGTCTCAAAATCTTGAATGAAGCTAGATGTTAATCTATTATGTAAGTAAAAAAATACAAAGTACAAAATTAGATGGATGGAAACAAATAGCAGTGGTCAAAATTATTTTGGTTTTAAATATTTAAGTTGCAACTAGTAACAAACTGAAAAAACTAAATTTCAGAAAATTATCATCTTGGCAGTCCCCCATCTAATAGTGTTTTCAAGCCCACAATCAGCTTCACTATCTTGTGCTGTGAAGAGCTTGGTTTGCCAAGTTGAGGTTAATAAGTATAGTAAGTGATGCAATGCCCTTACTGCTCCTGTTTTCTCAGCAAACAGATGATAAATAGTAATTATCATTAGCTGATAACTCTGAGTGTGTCTCTTTTTAGATCCTGTATCCTCCATAAACTGATTTTCTTCTTACAATAGAATTTTCAGTAAATCAGTCTGTGAGCGTAACATGGAACATTGCATTGTTATTGCAATATCCTAGCTTCTAACCAACTTTCCTGTTTTTTTCCTATTTTAGATGAAGACTGAGTCATGTAAGTAGTATCATATTTATGCTTAATAATGAGCTATATTCACAGGGGTTTAACCAGTATTGGAAGACAAAAGAAACTTAAAATTCAAAATCACTTTTTAGAAAGCTACAGAAATTCCTATGTCTTCTAAAAATGGGAGCTGAAGTATTTTGTGAATTGTCATACAATGAAGGGAAAAATAATAATTAAAAAAAAAGGCCTAAGTCATTGTTTCAATGTTTACTGTAAGCCATTCTTTCTCACATTCATGGCAAAAATAATTTTAATGTAAATGCAGTCAGGTACAACTTAGCATTTAAAAATAGAAAATTATGATGTCTGAAGCTCGACTTTCATTCTGTCCTTGTCAAAAGCATATGTCACTCATAAGTTGGAAGACTGCAACAGGAGGAGAGGATGAAGAATTTTGATAACTGCCACAAGCATCTACACTGTAGGAGAGCTCAGGGTCCTGACACCAATTGTACACTGTACATTTAAATCTCAGCAGTTTTGAGAATACTCACACCATATTTCTCTCTGCTCCTTGAGGAACAAACTAAATATCCTTTACTACTTGGAATGATAAGAGTATTGAAAAATGCATTCGTCTACACGCCAAAAACATCCTTTTTCTTTCTTTTTTCATCTACAAGTTCAAAAACTTTTCTTTCTTTCAACTACATTTTTAAAACCTTTGAAGCTTGGCAATGAGGTCAATGCACTTACGGAAAATACTAAAATGTTAAAACCTCTGTTTCAAAAAGGGCTATTTCCATGTTAATTAGAGTTTCTTTAAGCACATGTCCCAAACTTGTGGAAAATGAGTCAACATTATTCAATGGCAGAGACTGGTTGGGACCCCCTCAATGACAACATCATAACCTTCTTAATTTATTTCAAACACTACGTTTAATAAGACATCTCAAGACATCCATCTAAAACTTACTCTCTTAATTTTGCAGAATCTATATGCCTGAATACATAGAAGATATGCACTAAACCTGATAAAAAGCCCATTCAAAAAATGTGTGTTTGCACCAACACAGTATTTGGGTGGAATCACCTGCCTGAATTAAAACAAAGAAAACACGGCCTGCCTGCCCGCACCCGCCTCCCCTCCCCCATCTCTGTTTAGTAATCGATTAGTCTCAGTTTAGAACTGGGTCTGGTAGATATGGTAGATATCACCTGAACATACCTAAAAAGTCCAGTTCCACACAACATAGAAGAGTTACTTAGAATAGTCTCCGGTTACAGACCTTCAAGTAAAACACCCTCATTTGCTCAGAGAGGATTAACCCTGAATGTCCTAACTATCCCACTGTCTGATGGCTCAGATGCCAGCTTGCTCACCTTGTAGGTGAATATCTACAAAGGAGTTCACTGCCCTTCCTCCCGAAGCTGTGCTACTGTGAAGAATTAGGAGAAAAATGGTGATCCAGGACCCTGATTTACAGGGAATGCATAATATTTGTGCCTTTTGTTCAATGGTAGGCTAACGCGAAATACCGAATTAGAACTTTGAGAATGGACCTGATGCTGCTTCTTTAAGCCAAATTCCCTGAGTACTGGGTTATATAATGACATACTTTTAGTCCATTCCTCTGTCCTAACACACCATTGATTGTCTTCTGCAGAGAAGATAATTGAGCAGGTTATCTAATTTCTAGGACTTTCTGTAAAAAGAGAATTGTACCACCAAGCTATCACTGTTTGATTGCACTTTAAAGAAAGATATGAGCCTTACTTAATTTTCAAGAGCAAAGCACAGATAGCCACTTTCAAGGGACGCTTTCTGAGACTCCTAGTCCTCTGAGCACTGAAAAAAGGCAGAATTTGCCATGCAACACTGTCACCAGCAATTCCATATAATCTAACTTGATTGAAGGATGGGTCATGTTTTGGCATGCTGGTTAATCTTAATCTCCAATAACCCTCCACCCACCAAAAAATTGTACAGGGCCGTTGACTGCGAGTTCCTCATCCTTAGGGCCAGGTGCCTGTAAATTTGTCATTGGAGTACATGGTGCAGATTCACACAGCAGAACAACACGGCATTAACAGATGCTTAATAGTATCCAGCTATAAACTGACACAATTAGATGCATAATACTTCTGAAAATGTTTCAGTGGCTCACCTTAGTTAAATTCACCCATCTTCAATCATCTGTGTCCAGACTTAGAAGCGATGGTTTCCAGAACTGCATAAATCCTGTGACTAAGAAGCAGGAATTTCTGTCTTTGTCCATTATTACTGCATTATTTTACAGCATAAAATCAGAGCCTGACTTTATTAGATTCTGTCCTTTGCCTCCCAACCCTCCTTCAAAGTGGGAGTGAAAGAGAGCAAGACAGTAATTAAAACCCCCTAGAAATCAGAAGCATAACATTTCCCTCAGATAGCTTTATGAATGTAGACTTTACCAAGCAGAAAAAATACAGCTTGAAATACAGCCAACATTTATAATCTTAACTCGTGCTCAAACTTAATTTTGCTTAAAGGTTCTAGCTGCAGGTGTTGTGTTTGTTTTTTTTTTCCTCTCCATTTTAAGAACTTTTCTGCTGTGTGCTTGCTGCATCAGACTAACTTTGCTGAGCTACTGAGTTCCATTACACACACACATGTACAGTATCACCTCATAAAACACTTCCAAGCTTCATCATCCAAGTAAAGATATGACAAGGCTGTTTATCAGTAGGTAATAAGACAGATAATTTAACTGTACAAGCTCTAATTGGTCTAATTCACTAACTGACCTCTCACCACTTGATTCACTAGTACAATTGAGCTCTGATAAAGCCTTTAATTGTAAATTGCACACAGCTGTGAGCTGCTTCTCACGCTGGCACAAAAACACTATCATCGACTGTTTCATCTCTGCGACCTGCTAATTTGGAGCATATGTAACTGTTTTTAATGCTGAAGGCTTGACATACCACAAACAGCAGATGTTGCAGCTGCCCCTGAGACGCTTTATTTAATTCAATTACGTCTTTTGGAGATATGTAAAAAAGCTAGGCGAGATGAGAGAGGGCAGGAGAATGTTAAAAATGGAGCCCCTGGTTGAGGCCCAGGTGGCTCGATAGGCAAATGATTGGGTGAATGTCTAAATGATCTTTTTAATTGAGTAGACTGACGGCTAATCAGGGTCATGAAGTGTTATCACACTGATGAGCTGAGTGGAGCCCTGGGCTGCTCTGCAATTAATGCTGCTTTTGTGAAAGGAGAAAAAAGGAAGATAATGTATACCATCTGGCAATTGTTTATGATAAAAGCAGCAGTTTGCTACAAATTCAAGTTAAATGCTATTCATAACATTATTTCTTCTGCTGCTCTGGAGGGCAAGGACATAGAGCCCAGGCCTTTGTCTGGCTTTCTCATTCTCTTTCAACAAGCAAAACATTCATTTGCTTCCACGTGTGTTGTTATTAATTATTCGCCTGCTTGCTAATGTATGGCCCAAATGATGCTCTCTTTGAAATGTCGTGAACAAGTCCAGCAATCTACAATTTGGATGCTTCATGCCAAAGCATCCGATGAGGGAAAAACAAAGCTAGGGTCTCAACTTGTAGCTAAAAGGCAGAGAAAACAAGTCAGTTGTTCTGGTGGTAGTAGGTCCATGTCTTCTTGCATCCTCTCCTGCCATTTCATTTAAAAGAGCTTGCTTCTTTGGCAGATACACCTAAATTTTCAGAAAAGAGCATGTTTTTGAGAAGGAATGGGGAAAACTGAAGGCTGCAAACACTTTAAGCAGAGAGTTTTCTCTTGGGATAAGAAGGCTGGATTTTATGAAAGAGAAAACCAATCAGCCAGTAAGCCAGGGATGTTCTTGGGACTTGACTCTCTAGCAAGGTATGAAGTAGACAGTAGTGACAGCGTAGCACTGAACTAAAAACTAGCATTCCTGTAAGTAGAATACTATTCTGCTATTAGGTAGAAAAACATGACTTTGTGTTCTTTATGTTTTAAAGCAGTTGGGGGCCAGAAATCATGCTGCTGGGGGCCTGCCCGAAAAGGACACCCAGCAGTCATGTTAGGGAAAACCTACACAACATACAGTGCCACTTCTTAAAAGTACCCACAGACAAGAACACAAAGCTTTGGCTTAGAGAATTTAGATTTTAAGAGCTTATTTAATGCTACAGATTAGTTCTGAAAATCCAGTGATTCAGATTCCCTGCTTTATCTAACAGAGATATAAACCAGTAATTCTTTAAAAACAGCAGTCAATTCAAAGTTGATCAAAATTAGCAAATATCATCTTTGCTTTTAAAGTTAAAGGGCTAGAAACAGAATCTCTGGCCCTACCAGGAAAGACAGAAATAACTGGACATTCTAAAGCAGGGGTGTCAAACTCATTTTCACCAGGGCCCACATCAGCCTCGCAGTTGCCTTCAAAGGACTGAATGTACTTTTAGGACTGTATAAATGTAACAACTCCCTGGTCTACAGTTTCTTTAATTCTTGGTGGAGCTAGCAGTACATTTTGTGTATTAGTACTTTCATTGTGTTTTATAACTTTTTATTTTGGGGCTGGGTTTAAGCATTTCTACAACAAATGTCTTCAAAGGAAAATGTTGCCGCGCTGTACTCTGGTAAAAGTATCAGCCTCAAGTTCAGATCTTAAGACTTTTTGTTAGGTTTAGGTTCTATGGAGCACAGATGAATGCACCACTTCTTAGCTGTTGTCACTTATTTTCTGTCCTTAGTAACCCCTATGTAGTGCTGATGCAGTATCAATAACGTTTATAGACACTGTGTGTTTACATCAACATATAGAATGAAAGAATATGCTGCTTTAAGGATTTCACTCTGCAGTTTTCATGCTGAAACCATGCTTTCAATCAAAATTCTAGCTATGGTTAACAGACTTAAATTATAAATACACGCTGTAAACTCCTTAGCAATTTCCCACCTTCTCCCTACTCTTCCAAATACTGTGATGTTCAGATGTGGCTAGGAAAGTGGTATCTCATCCAAGAGAAATTTGAAAATATTTTTTACCAACAACAACAGGAAAGGAAAGAAAGGAGGGNGAGAGGGGGGGGAGAGGAGGGGAGAGGAGAGGAGAGGAGAGGAGAGGAGAAGGAGAGGGAGGGGAGAAGGAGAGGAGAAGGAGAGGAGAAGCAAAAGAAAATCAAAACAGTAAGGCACAATTCCATAGCAGGACTTTTTCTACACCACTGAAGAGATCCTCTGCTGTAGCTGACCTGACTGACATGGTGCACCATACAGCAACACTACCCCAAACTAGTGTAGGCACAAAAGAGAATGGCAGTGCTTGTACACCAGCACGCTGTAGTCCTCAGCACATGCGGGTCCAGCAGCAGGCTGGCACAACCATGCTGCCTCCCGATTTTGATTAGTCCATGCTACGCGGTAGGATGGCAGTGCCATGCCCCACTCTGCATGTAGTCATGTAGTCATATAATCAGGGCCTCCCTGCGTCATCCTTTGAACTCTGAACTACTGATACAAGTTGAAATGGTTCTTCAATACTTAGTGAAATAAAGGCACATCAAATCTTGACCTGTCTCCAGACTCACTTTGTGGATTTATATGTCTTAAGTGAGCCTGCTGATTAGTGGGTCAGTGCATCTGTCTGTTTCTCCCTAATCAGAAACTCTTGCCTTATTAAAACAGGTACACACCATCTTGAAAAAAAAAAAAAATCACTTTCAACAAGCCAGTGTATTCTGAAAAAAACATTCTTAAGAAAATTTCGAACTGTGTCTCTTCAACAACAGCTGTTCACAAGGCTACTGCAACACCATTGTAGTGGTAGATACAATAGTTTTTTTGTACTGGACAATTGAAGTAGAATATTGCCCTACTTTATTTTTCAATAGGGGCAGAAAGACAAAATACTAGGAAAAAATGCTGTGATAATAACATGTTGTGAGTTGTGTTGGGAAGTCCCTGCTGAGGGTGTTTTGACAGTACAGGTAGTTATCAGGTATTGTAGCAGGCAGCTACTCTTGTTAAGACTATGGAGTCAGAGAGAAACATTCCTACTAACACCATGCTTTAGAAGATGGCTCAAAATAATACTTAAGACAGTCTTTGCAGCACTTTGAAATCATTGTATTAAGCTCAGAATTATGGATGAACGCTGCTTTATTTTAGTTTAATAAAGGTATCACACTCTTTCACTCAGACGAGTATTAGACACAATAAAAAAGAAATATTCTTGCCCAGATTTAATATGCTATTTGAGTTCTCTTCTGTAATCACAGTTTCCTATTCCATTTCTGATTTTTCAGATACAGACAAATGTAAAACCTTCACACATAAAAAAGAATTTGTGGTAACACTTCTACTTATTTCTGGAAGAGTTCAGGAATCCTATATTTCATATACACATAATGAGACAACATGCGATTTCTACTGTTTTAATATTGTTATGTTGTGACAGAAATTTTTTCAGGATGACTGGGACTGCATGAATAACTGAATTTTCATATTGATGACCAGACCTAAAAACAATGTCATTTTTAATGAACCAGGTAATTTGTTTCCATTCAAACAAAGAAAAAGAGGTAGAATGACTTTGTATTGACACTCTGAGAAGTTCCCTAGAAGTGTAAACCCAAATTCCAGGTCCTGCACCTAGGAATGTTTGAATACTTTGTAAAACTATTTCAGTAAAGAGATTAAGAGCAAGCTATCTTGAAATATTATCTTCCAAAATTTGGTTTAGGGTTCTGTTTGTGTCTAAATAAAGAGAAGTATTATTATTTCTCATCTCAGGTGAATTGTAAATATTTTGACTATTAGACTAAAAATGTTTACAGTAAAAAAAGCACCAACTTTTCACTTAACTTCCTATTACTAGGTCCTAATGTATGACATTGTTATCTTAAAAGTGAACCTAATATGTTGTTCTGCCATATAGACTACAAGTATGTCTGTTGGAGGGAAATGCTCAAATCTCATCCAGGCAATTAAATCACTATATATTTTATCAGTAAAAGTAGGAATACAGATTCACGGGATTTTAGGATTTAATTGAAACAGTATTAGCCATTCAAGTAGCTCTTAATGCTGTTTCTTTGAAGGCAAGTACCTTAAACCTTTATAAAAATCACAGCTCTGCACAACAACTTGGACTCTTTGAAGGAAAAAAGATTCGAAAAGTAATGCTACTTTGCCTCAGTTCAAAATCCAGTACAGAATCCATTCTTCTTCATCCATAGGGTTCCCATGTAATCCTTGGGTGGTAATACAAATAAATAGCAAAACACACTAAGGCTTCTGATTGGTAAGAGTTTTGGTTTTTCCGTGAATAGGTTCTGACATACTTGGCATTGGGAGAGAGCAGGATATCGTTTACAACCTGAAGAACTGTCCTGTGGGTTCATCAAATGCACTCTTGTGGCCCAAGGACAAGTGAGAAAGCAATCCTCTGAGAAAGACCCTTCCTCTTTCAGCTTCAGTGTTTCCAACAGCCATGCATGCTTTCCAAGGTAGTGGGGCAGCCAATATTCCAGTCCTAAGACTTCCACCACATTTGGCTGTAGGTAATGCCAAAGCACCATATCAACAAGCCAATTCAGTATCATGATGTTCTTGCATAAGGGACTGAATTCCAGAGGCACAGTGAAATCCTGCTAAATACAGTATCTTCCCTAGATAAAACCACAGGTAGGGAAACATAAGGTAGACTTACACAGCTACCCCTCTGAACCTAATAAAGAAGACTTAAGATTTTTGCCATGTTTTCTTCTAAATTTACTTAGAAATCTGGACATCCGAAGTGAACAGTGATGCTAAATGGTGAGAAAATATTTATCCATACTGTTTTTAAGCATCTAACTTAGTTTGTGTGAATAATTTTCTGGAAATGCCTGTGTCCTTTTGTTTAGTGTAGACATCTAACTTTAGCCTACTTTTGGCTTCTAGCTAGGATGTTATTCAGAACAATTCCATCAGATTACATGAATATGCCTCATGGGATCAAAAATCCAAAAGCTAACTTTGAAAAACCTTGGTTGTTAAGTTTATATATTCATTGGATGCATTTAAATTGGTGGGAAAAGGCCATTTATGTTTTGCAACGCAGTGTACAAATATAAAATAATTCCATGAATAAAAATATCCAAATGTAAACACAGATTGATATAACTCAGGACATCCTAATCACTCTTGGAAACATGAATCTCATATGGTACGTATAAACTGTGTCATCATGACAAAAAGCATCCCTGGATCCCAGAGTTTTCTACTGAGTTTGTTTAAGTTTCTGCTAAAATAAAAATGAACTATTTTCAAAGGCACAACAGATACTCAGATGTCTAACTCCGGGCAAAGTCAACACCTGAAATGGTATATTATACTGAAGTCTTGGGAAGATTTCCAAAGCCTCTAAAAAGAGATATTCTTTATAACCTANAAGACCCTTCCTCTTTCAGCTTCAGTGTTTCCAACAGCCATGCATGCTTTCCAAGGTAGTGGGGCAGCCAATATTCCAGTCCTAAGACTTCCACCACATTTGGCTGTAGGTAATGCCAAAGCACCATATCAACAAGCCAATTCAGTATCATGATGTTCTTGCATAAGGGACTGAATTCCAGAGGCACAGTGAAATCCTGCTAAATACAGTATCTTCCCTAGATAAAACCACAGGTAGGGAAACATAAGGTAGACTTACACAGCTACCCCTCTGAACCTAATAAAGAAGACTTAAGATTTTTGCCATGTTTTCTTCTAAATTTACTTAGAAATCTGGACATCCGAAGTGAACAGTGATGCTAAATGGTGAGAAAATATTTATCCATACTGTTTTTAAGCATCTAACTTAGTTTGTGTGAATAATTTTCTGGAAATGCCTGTGTCCTTTTGTTTAGTGTAGACATCTAACTTTAGCCTACTTTTGGCTTCTAGCTAGGATGTTATTCAGAACAATTCCATCAGATTACATGAATATGCCTCATGGGATCAAAAATCCAAAAGCTAACTTTGAAAAACCTTGGTTGTTAAGTTTATATATTCATTGGATGCATTTAAATTGGTGGGAAAAGGCCATTTATGTTTTGCAACGCAGTGTACAAATATAAAATAATTCCATGAATAAAAATATCCAAATGTAAACACAGATTGATATAACTCAGGACATCCTAATCACTCTTGGAAACATGAATCTCATATGGTACGTATAAACTGTGTCATCATGACAAAAAGCATCCCTGGATCCCAGAGTTTTCTACTGAGTTTGTTTAAGTTTCTGCTAAAATAAAAATGAACTATTTTCAAAGGCACAACAGATACTCAGATGTCTAACTCCGGGCAAAGTCAACACCTGAAATGGTATATTATACTGAAGTCTTGGGAAGATTTCCAAAGCCTCTAAAAAGAGATATTCTTTATAACCTATGTAAGACAATTTAAGATTGTTCTTCTGCCAAAAAGGCTATTCCTGACTTCCCACTACCTCATGACCATATATTTTATTGTATCTTCATTGTGCTGGAACTAGGCAAAACACAGAGTTTTTTTGTGGGATCATGTTTCAGTTTGTCTGAGGCACAGAAAGGCAGGAAGGTGTAGAGGAAGGCAGGAGTGCTATGACCTTACTTTTGGAGTTGAAAAAGCGAAGCAGAAGATGCACGTTGTAGTGACAACTTACATTTAGAGATCAAAATTTCCTACATCTCTTGGCCCTACTCAGGTCTTCAGAGGGATTATTAAGCATATGTTAGATATACTAATTAGATACTAAGCATATGTAGTATCTTTTAGATATACTTGAAGCTTTCTAGCTATTTCAAGACAATGTGGACACAGCTATGTAAATACTTCGAATTTAATCCTTAGAAATCAAGGTTCTCAACACAGAGGTATGCCATCTAAAATGCTGATAGGTGCCTACTTGAAAAATTCCAAGCTGCTCCTGTGTCTATCGTCAATTTTCAGGTACAGTGAAAATTTCTCCGAAGTACCTATTTACATTTTTGTGTGTCATACCTTTTTAAACTGACCTTTATAATATTTGGGAAAAAGAACCAAACCAACTGTTAAAATTTTTCCTTTTGATTTGTACCCTATTCCACAAGACATGACAATATTCAGATTATCATTACCTTACAAGATGCTCTTTCCTCATAATGCAAATGGAGAGGGAATATTTCTCCTCACTATTTTCAAAACAAGCATATTAATTTTCAGTTCAAACCAACCTAAATTTTAGTTCCTTCTGTATTATTTTTAAAGGGTTTTGGTTGGTTGGTTGGTTGGCTTTTTTTAAGGAAAAAACCCAAAGAAGCATCAAAACATCATGTTTTATTTAACCTCAAGCAACATTTTTGTTCCCTCTCACTTCTCATTCAGAACTGCAAGCTGACCAGGTCAAAAGAACAATCTGTTTTCCCACAAAACTTCAGCCTAAGGTCATTTGCATAGAATACAGTACTTCAAACTGTTTACGATAAGTGACAGTTCAGTTCTAAAAAGGCAACTAAATTTTACGGAGTTATCTTAATAAAATAAAGGGTTACAAGTCTTCTTTCCCTGAAGAAAGTGTGTGCATTTGAAGTGACTGCTGTTTCAGCACCTCTGTTCTGCCTACTTTTAAATCCAAAATTCTCTTTCATATACCTTGGATGAATCTCAGATACAGGTTACTTTCTTATAATTTACCAGACAGTTTGGTAAATTTTTATTAATGCAGACTAGGAATAAAATTTTAATGTACTAAAGCATTACAGTGTATAAATAGAGTGTATATGCAGCTAACAGGATTGCAAAGTAGCTCCTATAGGCAACTTACTTTTTAAGACAAAAGTGAGAAGTAAGCAACACAGGGCTAGGTTCTCATTTATCCTAGCATTTAAGACCTCCAGCAATGTCCTTTCTCTTTCCAGGAGGGTTGACATTGGATTACAGCAAAAGCAAGCAGCATCAACACATGTTTAGACAGTCTGATGCTCTTTGGCAAAGGAATATAATCAGGGCCTCTGGAGAAGCAGTTTTCATTAGTAACTTTCGAAAGAGACCACTGGTAGATGGTCATACAAGATATTTGGTATTTGCAGGGGCAATCAAGCCCAAAGCCTGCTCTTGTTCTGCAGTATTTCTTGGCCAGAAGAAACCAGGAAATACCCACATTCACATATGGATTTGATCCCAGACTGCAGGAGTTTAACTAACTTTTCAAAAAATGCTTTGAAGGAAAACAAGCGAACTTAAAACGATAAACAATTTATGTGAGCCTCTTCGTATAGTTACTCTGCTCAGTTCCATGCAGGATTAACGACAAAGGGCTTGAGCGGTCTGCAGCGTGCCATGGTCTGCCACCCTGCCAAAGGTCCCAGTGGGGGCACAGCTCTGCGCCTGGCCTTCACCACCCATGAAGAGGCCAGGGGCTGGGCTGTCTGCCCTCCCCTACTTTTAGTCATCCTGCAGCCAGGGGATGCAGAGTTTGCCACAGTGAGAGAGAGCTCATGCTAATGAGCTCTCCCCATCATGCGGATCTTTATGCCTAATTCATCAGGCACTTTAGAGAGCGATCAACTCATCAACAGCCACACAGTGAATTTTTTAGCTCAAGGCTGGCATATGCTCTCTTGTCTGTGCAAAACTGTGGTTAAAGAGACTGAGTGCATGAGGGATACGTTAATAAATAAAATGTCAGCAAGGCCTTCTCTCACTGGCCTACTGACTGCTGGACTCTTTTTCCAATACTGAAGTTAACAAAGAGAAAAATAATCAAATTAACAAAACAAACAAAAAAAAAACAAAAAAGGGGAATTTGAAATAATTCCATGTCCCAACAAGCATTCTCTAGAAAAGTCTCCTGATGTCTACATTTCAATGCATTTAAGGTACTGAGAGATTTCTTGAACCCTTACTTACTTTAATGAAAAGTTTTGAGCACACAACCATTGTGATTGCATATGCGCATGTTCATTCCCTCCTCTCTATCCTATTCCTCTTGCTACCTGGCAACTACTGTTTTGCTGTCTGCTGTGCTCTGAATCTCTGTGATTCTTTAGGAAGAGACTGCCAACATCAGCAACAGGCTGAAGGTGCTGTCAAATGCACAAATACACATGCACAGATACACAGAACAAATTTTCCCTTGGTTCTCACTTACTGGCTTTAGATCTAACATATCACTATAGTCCTTGTACTGAGCCTTCACATGAAATTTTGGAGGTTTCAACATTTAATTTTGTGATTTAGTCTCAAGTTTAGCAAACTTTAGCTACCATTCATTAGAAAAATAGACATTAAGGCACAAACAAGCAACCTATATTGCCAGCCTGTATTAGGAAAATAATCTGGCTGGAAGTAAAAACAATGTATGCTTAGAAACGGAAATAAAAATGATCCTAGTTGTGTGTCCTGTGGAGCTTCCAATGACTCCTTGAAGTACAGTAAGAAACTTTGGACTTAGACTTGGCTTTTGCAGTTCAGTAAAATGCTTATCAAAAAAAAGAACCCAACTAGATCAAATCTTGTAAAATAATATCCCTGTCCTGCAAAAAAGGAAACAAAAAAGCCCCAACCATCACAAGGCAATTTCAGCGTTACCTGTATAAATTGCATTAAGTCCTTGATTCTCAAGTTTTTCTTGAAGTGTTCATATTCCTTAGTAGATTAATATATCCTTTGTTGCTGTTGTAGCTTTCAAGTTCAGCGTGGCCGCAACTATTTTGAGGAGGAACTTTAGGATGCACGCATCTCTCAGGGTCCAGATCCACCGCTGGTATTCATACTTTGTTTAGCACTGATGAACAAGGGAAGGTTTGAGATCACAGGTAACTCCTAGCTTGCTGCCCCTCTTCTTCTTCTTAATACAAAAGGGTATTGGAGACTATGTGGAAATGCTTATCCTCAGATGGACAGAAGAGCTTTTAACCAGTCTGGCCTGTTTGGATATATAGCAGTAAGTTAAGTAGTAAGTAAGTAAGGTAGTGACATATAAACATATATATATATATATATGTGTGTGTGTGCAATTTACAACTTCCTATGTGAAAATACTTTAGTACCTTTCTGACACTGTAATAATTTCAAGAGCTTTTAGTTTGCTAAAGCACCCAAAGACCAGCCTGACAGAGAATCGGGTCCCACTGATGAGGTCATCATCTGACTTGGGTTTCTGAAGATAGATGACGATAGATGCTCACTGCCCTCCCAGAACTTCCATTCAGGTGATTTTGGGGTCTGGGTACCCAACTTGAAGAGCATTTTTTTCCCCTTCTTGAGCAGTGTCAGACTTTCAGATGCTCACTGCCCTCCCAGAACTTCCATTCAGGTGATTTTGGGGTCTGGGTACCCAACTTGAAGAGCATTTTTTTCCCCTTCTTGAGCAGTGTCAGACTTTCCACTGTATCTGTAATCTATTGTGGAGGCATGAAGATTTAATTGGCACCTTTGCTGGAAGTTTTGCTGAAGTCAAAAGAATAAGAACCTCTGGTCAATTCCAGATGTTTGAAGTAAAAAACAAACAAAAAACCATGATTTGAAAACTGAAGAATCATAGTCCAGTTTTCATTTTGAAAGGGTTTGGATTTGAGGCACTAAAAGTCCAAGTGTTTTTCAAAGTATTTATGCAAAATGAAATAATTACTTTCTGTAAGATTTTAATTGGGACTTTATTGTCCAGCATGACCTAGTAGCTACTGATCTATATGAGTGTTCTTTGTTCGCTTTGTTTCACTGAAAAGTTTACGTTATTCTGTATTGTCTGAGGTTTAAAAACCTTGATCACATTTATAACTGCAGTAAGGCATTTCTGAAGAAGGTAGATGTAAGATACAAGAATACAGGGGCCTAAAAGAAAATCTGTTACTAGTTTTATGTCTCACAGGTCTCTCTCAATATATTCTTTAAAACTTGAAATAACTTTATATAATTTTGCCCACAGAAGATACAAGCAGAAGCACAACTGTTTGTAAAAGTTGAAGAAAAGCATTTAAGTCTACTTGGCATCATTTATGTTCTTTACAAATCTATTACATGAAAAAAATCACAGCTCCAGGGAGCTAAGCTATTGTATCTGAACTGGAAGGTCTGACCCAGATATGGACTGTACCCATTATGTAGAGACCATCAATTGACAAACATTTGAAAGTGTTCAGACTACCAACAAGAATAATATAAAAAAAAAATCCATTGGCACAAAAATATATCATAAAACACCCGAGGTCTAACAAAGAAGCTAGCGCTGGTTCATTGTGAACAGACAGTTTCAAGAGTCTTGCAGTTTTACTTGGTTTTGTAACACGCTTAGTGGAACTCAAAAAAGCACCCGGCTCTCAGATAAATGCTTCTTTTAGAGAAAATCTAGGAAGTTATGCAATGATTCTGGGTATGTGATCTCGGAATTTGGAGTACCTTCAACAGTCCTCAAAGTTTGGGGGAAGGAAACGGGGGTTCTTTGTTTTTTTAAGTTCTAAATGATGAAGGTTGAGTGGGTTTTCACACAATGGCAGCTGTGCTTGCTACAGATGAGCTATCAGAAGTATAACAGCAGTGGTGCAAATGAAAACCAGTTCTACAGGAGAGTTAGGCTGAGTGTCAGGGAGAATTTCGGGATGTGGACTAAGGAGGAAAGACCAACATTTTCCTCTTTGACAACCAGATTTGGGAAATGAGGCTCAGTCTACAAGTTAAACTGCTTCACAGGTTTTACATGTGTAAACCAGAGGCTCGCGTGATTGACAGAATACACATGCTCTGACCCCCCGTGCCAATTTAAACCAGGTGAAGATCTGCCTCATACATGGAGCTATTGTTAATGCAACCTGTCGTGTTCCTACTTCGAACAGTCAGGGTCAAACTAGAATGAAAATATTGCTTTTCATTTCCTTCAATTCAGGGTGGAGCTAAAAGAGTCTTTCCATTGATATCAGTAGAATTTTGTTCAACATTTTCTAAAACACCCCAAGTGTAAAGCAAATTAAGTTACAAAATGCCTCCTTTTGATGATATTTGCGCCATTCAAAAAAATAATAGAAGAAAATGAAATTTCTGGAAAAAATATCTCCTTTTATTTTTCCCATATGTAACTTCCTTGGCTGTGTGCTTAAGCAGAGCAAGAGCTGTATGCTTTCTGTGTGAGCATGATATCAGGCACCACAAATGTTCAGCTTAGAACTGTCAAGCCACACATAAAATATTGATACCTCACATTGGCAGGGTTAATACAGTGTTATTTTAATTGCAAACACACTGTGGGTGATTAGTCAAACTTGGTGCGTCTTGAATTCTAAGATAAAGATGCCTTCTGGCTGGACCTCCTATGCAATTAGCACTATGACCCTCATGTGCTCTTCTCTGTTATTAATATGATTGGTCTAATGTAAGTATTAGATATCATTCATTAACCTATTGTGAACCGTCTTAGAAACCATCTTTGAATAATAGACTACGTTCCTTTTTCTAAATCCATTTACTAGCAGGGAGACTAAAAAGGATGAAGACAAGCTTTCTCCATTAGACTGACTGGTAGAGTGTTAAGCAATACATAGTGTATGAAATTATGAAAGAACAAATTAAATAACAGGGTATATCTGGCTCATTAGTAATGGATGATCAGGTGCTCATTATGTTGAATTTCCACCCTGTTCATAAGATGAATGCACATGCCAGAACAGAAATATGCTAACTGACCCTGCCTGAAAATAAACTAATGCACATCTGGAAGTCTACTGGTTCGCCAGTTCACTACTGTTTTCTTCCTCCTTTCCTTTCCTTTCCTTTCCTTTCCTTTCCTTTCCTTTCCTTTCCTTTCNTCTCTTTCTCTCTTTCTCTCTCTCTTTCTCTCTTTCTCTCTTTCTCTCTTTCTTTCTCTCTTTCTCTCCTTCTCTCTTTTCTTTTAAACCAAGAAATTTGAATTTGAATATTTTACTTGTCATTAAAAGTGCATTTGCCTACGTACTAGTTATTAAAAAATTGCAGACTATTATTAGCATTAGGTGAAGAAAAAAAAAGAAGTATTTTAGAAGGGATGTGCATTCTTCTGTGGGGCCAGATCTTCAGCTGGTAGGAATCAAATACTCCACTGGCTTGAACAGAGTTATAATGTTTATATCAGCTGAGGAAAACGTGCAGTAAAAGAACATTATCCAAAATAAGCAAGACAAGATTGTTAACAGTAACTGATCATAGTTTTGCTGAGTTTCCTTGTTCACTATTTTGCCTTAATAACGCTCTGAATTGTTGTTTTGTTCTTATGTGAAAGCTTGATGGTTTCACATTGTTTACCCACCTCATGTATGTGGACCTGTCAGAGTTCCTGTTTTCCAGCATGTGGGGCAGCTCTTCTCCAGTCTGAGGTCAAGGACACATGTGGCAGGATGATTGTCTAAAAATGGTGTTGAGATTTACCTTGTCTGATGGGCAAGGTGAACCCCATCACAGAGGAAGGGCTGTGGATTTAAACTGACAGAGGGAGAGAGGGGGTAGGATGGTGTTTCTTGGCCTCTGCACCTCATTAGGAAGCACACACTCCTGATTTTGTGAAATTCCACATGCTCCCTCCTACTTCATGGGTGAGGGGTCAGCTGTGCTCTGTGTGCTGGCATGACCACTAATGGTGCTGGGGTGCTGCATGTGAATTTGTGAGGTGCAGGCATGACAGTGGGAGAAGAAGCATCTCCAATAGGTCCAACTCACATTGGCTGAGACTTGGCAGGTCACTGTACAGAAAAATAGGCTTCCTGCAAAGAAGAAATCAGTGTCCATGTTTAATAACATATATTTGTTCAAAGTAGGACTCTAAGTGTGAGCACAGTTCAAAATTTGTATGTTTTTACAGAGGATTAACTCAACGAGTATGTATTTATTCTAGATATTCCTGTTGGAGAGGAAGCAGAAGGAGGCAGAAGATTTGCTGATCCTTCTGTCTGATATCCAGAATGCTATTGCATTAAGGCATCACATTTTAAATCATGCTTCCTAATTACTTGAATAAGAGCAGCTCAGAGTGATTGCCTTTGACATCTGAGCAAGAAATACTCATTAAAGAACTGAACACTGTGTCATCATCAAATGAGTATTGTGTTTTCAATGGAGATTTCCAGGGTCTCTGAGAAAGGCAGTCATACCTATTGCTTAAATTAAACGTTGAATTGTATGACTTCTGCAGAGGTCAGCTACCAATAACTTAATTCTTAACCATCTGCTAACAACCTGGAGACCAGTTCAATTGTTAGGAATTCTAGCAATAACAAAATTACCACTGTGCTGAATTATTAAAGGTTTCTATCAAAGAATGAGTTTAAGTTGCTTTGGTCTTGTGTAAAAATTCCTCTGATCTTTGGCAATCATAATTTATTTACAGCTTCCATACGTTCTCCCTCTTTCACAAAGAAACAGGGTTTCTTAAGTATGGCCAGGAGGCACTGGATTTTCCTATGTAGAACTGTCTCTCAGTTAGGAAGGCAGAGAGGAACTGCTGGCTTGAAGGTTGAGCAGCCAGCTTTTCTGTGTGAAAGGCAGGTTATCTAAACATTTTCTTCCCCTGAGAGAGATATTCATAATATTTATTCTAAAATACAAATATTAGGGCTCTTTGCTCCATGTGAATTATCCTTAGGTATAGTAAATACAGCTCAGGTTAAAATAAAATCAGGGCATAGCAACAGCTAATGTTTACATTTATAAAAACTACATGTAGAGATTATTGTAGGAAAATGTTCCAGAATTTATTAAAAAGTTCCCGTTTTAGCTGGATAAAGAACGTTTTAATATTTGGACTTGAACACACATTGGCTGTAACTGTGTGTTGTGGCTTCCATAGAGTATCTCTGTTTAATGTGAACATCTTCAGAAAAGTTGGGATTGGTTAGTTTTGCAGAAGTTGGATTAATAACAAATGTCCTGGTTTATAAATTACACAAGACAGGATTATTTTTTTTTAATTCAGCTTCTATCAGATAGCATTTTGACAATCCTTTAGAACTGAAGAGAGATATGATCACCCATTTATCAGTGTTACTTGTCTGTGTCAGACATATAATTACTTGAAGCATCTGGTCAGCTATAGCGAAAATGGAATGGAGAAGCAAAGAAGAACAGATTTTATATATCATTGCAGATTGTACTTAAAATTGCAACACAATTTTAAATGGTGCATGACACTACAAAGAAAGGTATACAGAAGTTAAAGACTAATTTATTGGTTTTGAAAATAATTGACACTATGTTGCTGCTTTAAACTGATGTCCTTCTGTTGAAGTTCACAACAGATATGCACAAAGGCCTGATTTTCTTTAGAAATAAGATGTAGTAAACGCTCCAAGAAAAATGTTTGCCATTTTTTCACACAATAGTTCTCAGCTCTGACAGTTTTAATTTAAAACTCCTTATACACAAAGAAATAAAAGGAACACGATCTTTAGTTGCTATGCCTTCCAGTCTCTAGAGATCAAACCAGCTGGGAACAGACAAGAGATCTTCAGACTGTGCTTACTAGTTTTTTAAGGTCTACTTGAAGATGCACTCAGATTCTTAGCAGGGTTTGATGGTTCCAGCAGCATGAAAGGGAGAAGCATTAGGAGGCTCACCAGCTATCTAGTTACTGCATGCCATTATAAAACCAGAGTTATATAAAATGGCACTAGACTGTTCCTCAGACCTTTTGCTAAAATGCTTGTTTTCAGTCATATAGTGAAGTTCTGTCTTCTCTCTATGGCACATTTTCCCACACAGTTGCACGGTCTAATTATACAGGAGGGTTGATCTTAATTACAACTTCTACTGCCATGCCCATGGCCTGCTTACTTCTGCTCCATAGCATTCCTTGCAAACAGATATAAAATATAAACACATTCAGTTGCTCTCTCTCTCTCAAGCAATCTTACCTATGATAAGTTAGCCCCAAAAGGGTTCATCTGGTTCTAGAAGCAAAAGTCCAGTTTTCTGAATTTTTGTTCATTGGATCAACAAATCCTGGCATGAACACATAGGAAAGGCATCTCATTAGGAGGCAAAAGGCTGATAACCTGCTGACAACTCCAGACACCCGTGGAGCATGCATCTCTATAACCTACCCTCACAGTGAAGTTCTTTCCAAAACGCTCAGTGCTAACCCAGTGTTATCCCAACTGAAATAGCAGCAATTAAATTTCCATTGCAAAGAAAGTATGAACAAAGCTGAACACTCTTGTAAAAAAAATACACTGTTCAGATGGGGAAAGCAGCTGAGAACAGCTGAGAACTCTGTCAAATCAACATCATTTCTCATCAGGCCACTTCAAGGTGCTTCTCTTTGCAGTAACATAATGCATTTCAATTTCTGTCACTAGCAGTTTTCCATGCTTAGAAAAACAATGCTACATGATTATTTTCTGTCTCTAAAGACAGTGATTTCCCTCTCTAATGATCTTTACTAAAAACTAGTAAAATTAAACATATATAATAGCAAAATTAAAACAAAGTGCTAAACAGAAAGTAAACAGCAAGGGTGTAGGAAGATTGCAACTAAAAACATCTCTTTGAAGTTAGAGACATTGGAAAGTTAGAATTGAAAACAGAAGGTTAGAATGGAAGAACTTTTGAAATGTAATCTGTAATGGTTATTGCACTGTCCTACAGTATTCAATTACAAACCCATTTATTATATGATTCCATACCTTAAAGCTGCATTACACATTCAAATCCTCTTGTTCATGTATGCAAGAGCTAAAAAGTTTTTTTTTTTAATCCCTACGAGGGAATGACCTTCATGAAGGTACCTCCCTCAGACACTGAAAGGAAATAGGAATACCTCTATCTCTTTATTAAAATATGCATATAAATTCAGGGTTTTTTTCCCTCTGTTCTCAAGAAATAAACTTTTAAAATATATACTGTTATATGATTACATACAAGGAAATATATTTTATTTTACAATACGCGAATAAGCTGCATTTATCAAAAGCAACTCAGCTCATTTTTTCTTTCATTTGGGAAAATGAGAACATATATTTTATAGCTAACTGTGCAATATTATTGCATCTAATATGATTTCAGCTGAGGGAAACCAATAAATACAAGTTTGGGGGGAAGGTTTTGAAAAAACGGCTCCCCTAATTTTTAGTATAAGTTTTTGTTTATAATCAAGGAAACTGCTCTGGTTAACTGAATGAAAGAAAATCTCCTTTGTCACTTCAAATAGGATAATCCTGCTTGTAGTTTTATTCCAAACTGTGCAGAAATTTGAGGTGTTTGATCAGAGTCCACTTTCATGTATGATGAAATATTAGATGTCTGGAAAACAATCCAATACACACACAAAAGAAATAATTGGCATCAAAAGCATGGGAAAAGCAATCACAATGTGATCCTCCACTCACACAAACATATTTTAAAGCCATTAACAGTTTCTCTGAGATCACCTATGCGGTCAATCTGCTGTGGGATGCTTTGTACTCAGGTTTGGTGAGTTTTAACTGATGGTCATTTCTATCCCAAATAAGAATTGTTATCCTTTCTGAAACTCAGAGATAATGCTTTTTGTGGTGTATGTGTATGTACAGATGTGTATGTAACAGATTTTCATTGGTATACCAAAGAGAGATCATATGGAGTTAATCAATTATCCATGTTAGCAAAAGAACTGACATGCAGACTAGGGCGAGGAAATACATTTAGGCTTAAATCCCAGTTTTCCTGTGAGCCAGGCAGCTTCACCTCTGCCAATCTGAGAGAAAATAGTCCAAAACTGGTCCCTAATATGTGCTTTAGTCTGACCTCAACTATGATAAATTTGTACAAGCCTAAGAGGGGGAAGTTAGGACCAGAGCTACACCTTTTTTAACTTTATCCTTTGAGATCAAATCTTTGCATCATGATGCATATGCCATCACCATATTACTAAATAAAGGTTAACCCATGTTGCTGAACTACAGAGTAGTTACCAAATCCAGTCATGCATTCTTAGACTTTTTCTGTGAAGTGTGGGAACCAAGGGTGGCATCATCAATTTTCCCTAAACTAGCACAAGTAGAATACAGTCAGCGTTAAAGTCCTACCACTTAGAAAAATTAGCAAATAAATTTTCCATTCTTTGGTGAATGGATCGATGACACAGCAAGTAGGAAGAATTTGCCATGTGCAACACCGAGTTCTGGAAGTACACCATGCTCTAAGAAGGACTCCAATTTTTCCCCAGATGCCTTTTCTCCAGTGAACTTTGTACTCTTCTGTTAACAAGTACACAGGAGTTTGACACCATCAAATGGAACCTCAGTAGTCAAGAGCTACCTACATGAAACATTCTCAGTACCGTGTAAGAGTGCCAAATGACTTCTGCATTGGAAGACTCACTGATGTCAGAATTCATCACAGACCCGTTACAGGAATGGATATTTTCAAAGTCTGCTGCTTATGGTCATAGAAACTCTTCCAACTATTATAATTTCTGTAGAAAAGTTTTATTCATGCATTAAACTAAATGAACAGAAGGTCCAAAAAACAGTCTATGACAGTCTTTGTAAAAATTAATAAGAAATACAGGGAACTAAATAAAAATGATAAAAACAACCTAAGCAAAAAAACCCATAAATTTAATCCAGGCTTTTGATCATTCTTCAGCCATTGCTCTTGGGATTGGGCTTTACAAACACATCTCTCCAGTAGTTACACTGCAAGGCAATATAGCATTACATTTATGATGACAAAGTAAATTATTCAATAAAGAAATTCAGATTTCATTAAGGTCTTTTTTCCTCTTAAATTTATGCAGCAGTGTATATTTTCACATTGCTATTTATCTGTCTAGTGATCCTTTTTAGTATACGTGTGCCTCCTAATGAGTCAATAGCCAAAATCACACTAGTATGACAGTATATCTTTCCTTCTACTTTCTCTCAGTTGATTTAACCTTCTTTTCTTTCTTCCTATATCTACTTGATGATTCTTTTTCTCAACTCTCCTCCTAAATAAATTCACTTGTACATGTTTCTTACCCACTTATTCTTAATTGTAGTTACTTTCTAGGGAACTGTAAAAGATTGATCAGCAATAAACTTTTACTTCCATTTTGAAAACAGTCATAAGTATGATGGTTTAAATTTCCTATACTGTTAGGCTTCGTAGAATAATTGCTCTCTGCATAAACTAAGCCTCTGCGTTTTTCTACTGAAATATCTGAAAATGTAACAGTCCTACTGGAAGCCAGAAAGTAAAGATCACAGTGCCCAAATTAGCAGAATGGATTATCTGAACAGTCTGGAAAGTGTCTTCTAGCCAGTGACAGCAGACCATTAGCTATTTCCTCTCTCATACTAATCCGAACATGCAGCAGCAACATTGAATCCAAGTAGGTGCTTAGGATATAAGTCATTGTGCTAAACTAATAGGAGATTTATTTTTTTTAAATAATCAAAGCACATCAGTCTTTCCAAGCATACCTCATTTTATCTTTTCTGAGAACAGCTTCAGCAGCTGTCTTCATCCAGATGTTAATTTCAGGCAGATACTGAACTATTTAGTGACAGGCAATTGCACTAGATGAAGACTGGGGTTTTCAGGGGACACGAGGATGGGACTGCCATGCGGAAGCTGGTTTTTACCTTTTTCTCATTAGTAAATGGGGATACCTAAAACAAAAATGTAAATTAAATTTCTTTTCATTGAAACTTCTTACTTAAAATATAGCATAAATTTATTTGGAAATAAAAGAATCACAAATCTTATTTCTTGTGATTTAGCTCTAACAAAAATTCAACTTTTTTCCCAGTTTCTGCATTCAGTAAAGAGACATTACATTGTAGGAGAGAGGCTTAAAGGTCTTCTGGGTTCAGAACTGGCTTATTTATAAGGAAGTCTTGTATCTCAAGTTAATAAACCTTTTTTTCAGTTCTTACAGCTTCATGAACCATACAGCTATATTCTTAGTGAGACAGGTGATTGTCCTGTCCCAACAGATTGGATGAACGATGGCTTAACTCTGAACACGACACGCGCCCTGACTCAACAGATGAGATCAGGTGTGAGTTAACTCTGGGTTAATTCTGCGCGGTTATGTGAAGTGAATGACAGACAATCACTCCAGGGGTCCAATTCAGTTATGAGTTTTACTAAAAGTATGTGTTGGAATACCAGTTATAGCGAATAGTGGCTTGGCAAAAGTATTTTATGATACCACAGAACTTATCAACACATTAACAGCAAAAGTCCTTCTACGAGCAATGTGTTGGCAACCATTAGCAGCTATAATACAAAATTTAACAAGAATCCAACAACAGAGCTTAAGATGATGTTATTCATATATGTTCAAAAAGGAAAAGAGAGGAAAAGAGTGGTAGAGAGGGAAGGAAAAACTAAGGTATAAGAGAGAGAGAGAGAGAGAGAGATAAAGAAAATAGGGGTATAGAAGAAAAAAGAGAGAGGGAAAGAGCAGAGAAAAAGGAAGAAGGAAAAGGGTGAAGGATCCAACCCCTCTTACGACTCCACAGTGTGGATGACAAGATGATGATGTATGGCCTCCGCTGTCCCACGGTGAGGATGCTGTGGTTTGTAGTTCAGGAGCGCAGCGTCCTCCGGTTTCTGGTCCAGTTCCCGCAGTGAGGCCGTTGTGCGGAGGGTCCTCAGGGTGGTGGGTTGCCTGATGGTACTGTTTTAGGTGAGCTTTTTTATAGCTCTCCGAGTAGAGGAAAGTCTCGGGGGGAAGGGGTGATTGCGAAAGATTGACAAGTCCGGACAAGTCCCAGGCCACGTTGAAGGGTCTTGGCTTTTCCCCTTTGTGTGCCAAGCTGGGCATATCAGAAGATGGAGCTATGTGCCCTCCAGCACATCCCCCACCTCCGGTATCAACCAGCCGGCCTGGGCTGTGACTCATTAGTTGTCGTTGATACGGAAATCGCAGTTCACCGTCTCTGAATGTGGCATCTCCTGTGGCTGGATGAACTGGTTTCGGAACAATGTTTTGGGCATGATCCTTATCAATACACAACAGTGATGACTAAAAAATTCTAGTTCTAGATTTCTTGATTCCGTAAATAAGCTGAAGTGAATGTTATTTTTAAATGACATCTTGTTTTTCAATGGAGTTGCCTTTGGAGACAGAACGATAGTAATCCAGGTTGACACTCATCCTCCAAAAAAGGAATTAGCTGAAGTAATCACTACAAAATAAATGTTATTTGTTTTACTATGACTGACGTACAGAATTATAACTTGCCCTTATTTTCTGCATAGGATATGAAAGACTTTGCCTTTTTGAGTGTCAAAGGATATATGGAATCTATGTATTCTTTTTTTTTTTTTTTTCCTGAAACACCTCTTGCCTCCCGAGATCAGATGATCCTTTTCCAATTTTAAGATCTTAAGGAAATATTCAGAACAAAGTAACTCCCTTCAGTTCCTTCCTCCTCTTCTTCCACTGCAATATTTTAAAAATAATAAAGAAATCAAAACACAGTCATGCTGGTACTGTTTATTAAGTAATTTCTTGACCTGAAAAAAGGCAAGAAACTCACTAGTTTAAAACATTCAGAGGCTATGCATATACTTCCATGTTAGCTTGTCCTCTGTCCCCTGTGTACTCTTGGAATAGAAAAGGAAAGGGGAAGAGGTGCTAGTGCAGCCAGTTTCTGTTCTGTCCCTGTTCCATGCTCCTGGGGAAAAGATCAGATTTGATTGTCAGAAGATATGAGTTTAGATACTCCTCCTGCAGCCAATATGTGTTCTCTTGGAAAAGTGCGCTGGACATGGCTTACTGTAATTTTCACCATCAGTCCCACAAAATTTCTTTCTGGCAGAAGATTGTGTGGGTAACACTGGCAACCATGTTAGTGTTTCGTGAGACAGCAAGCATGTCCCAATGCCTCTGCAAGGCCGTGTCTGTTTTGCTGCAGACTGTGAAACTGAGTCATAGCGTGTAAGAACTTATTTTTAATAAGGATGCAATAATTATTTTTTTCCCTTAAACTAAGCAATAAAACAAAGAGCAAACCAGGGAAGCAAACAAAAACCACAAAAAAAATGCTAACCCACACAACCGAAAACCAAACCAAAAACCAAAACCAAAACCAAAACCAAAACCAAACCAAACCAAACCAAACCAAACCAAACCAAACCAAACCAAACCAAACCCCACATTCCAGTTCAATCAGATGTTTCCAGAATGGACGTCTCAATGGGTACCCTGCACTAGCCTCCCTTCCCCTAATCCAAATAAGAGGTGCTGAAAAATCACAGAGAGGCAGAGATCCACATGGGAAATGGAGATACAAAATTTTGTCTGCGTGGTATTCCATAACAGCATTCAGGCATTCTACCCAGGAGAAATGCTTTTGGAACCCTGCCCAAATAGAAGCTCACTTACTACAAAAAGGAAATAAATGCAGAGGTTCATTTTTAAAGTTAGTATCATTTGTTCTCCCTGGCACTGAAATTAAAGGTACATTTGAAGCAAACAGAAAGACAACTTTTGTTAGAGATATGTGACCTGTACGCTTGAAATTTAACTTTATAGTACTAAGTGCCCCTTGAAGAAAGTGCTGTCAGTATCAGAGATAGTATTAGAATCTATCGAAAAGTAGAAATCTTATTATTTTAGAAATACAAAAAGCATTTAAATATCTGACTGGATAATTGGAATTTTACCATTGATTTAGTATTTGAAAGTAAACTTTAACTGCCTCAGTTTTATATAAGCAGCCACAAATTCAAAAACTCCCATTTTTGCAACAAGGCAAACCTAAGGCTTTCTGAAGTTTAAATCACAAAAATAAATAAACAAGATATTGTGGAAAAATTGGGAGTTGGTCTCAGCAGATTCTGAGTCCTGGTGTTTCCCTGTCTTGGAATTCTGACTTGGATCCCAAGCTTTCCTACTGAAGTTACACATCCAAAGCACTGGAAAAATAAGTCTGCATGTTACATCTGTCTCAGGGAAAGTTTTAATTTTGCATAGTTGAAAACAAGCAAACGAAAACACCATACTCTGAGACAACTACTTATTTTCACATGTAAACGTCTCAAATATTCAACATCCTCTCAAAACTAACATTTCTTGAAAACACTCAGACACTGATCTTTTCAGACAATGTGAAGAAATAGGCCCTGAAGGTAGTAGTGTTCTTCTAGTCATTGCATCACATCACATCATCAAGCACAGCTAAAACTTTTACCTTTGATCCAACTTCAGGCTTTGTCATACTCAGAAACTCTGAGTTATACTACCCTTCAGGTGGCTGCATTCAACCTTTGCTCCAAAATGAAAATAGGCCCTGCTTTGGAAATTTTCCCTTGTATTATTTTCAGACATCAGAAGTGCACTTACTATTTTTCGTTTTATTTGTTTGAGATAAACATGCTACACACATGCAAAGATGTAATTAATACAGGTGAAAAGAGAATAAACCTAAGATTTCTGTCATTCACCTGCAATAGAAGACCCTGAAAAACTTCTTCTTTGAAATATGAATTTATTTCTAGAAAACAAATAAAATTATTCTATGTGGTCCAGACATGCAGTGTTTAAGGACATCTTGGCAATGTGACAAAAGCAGAGATTTCTGAGATTTGACATCAGCTGCCAAACTACTGTACAATTGTGACATAGGTTTTTATTCTTCTCCCACTATTCATTAAAAATGTTATCTTGGCACTGAACAGCCTTCTCCAAATCACTTAGTGGTACTACTACATTCAATTAAAAGTTTTGATTTTGACAAATAATTAGTAGTTTCACCAGAAGTGTCCCAGTCAGATTAAATTCTGAGTTAATGTTGATGGGTTGGCACAGTCTGAAATGTTTAAACTGCCTAGCTTAGCATAAACAGTTTGCTATGTGTATTTTCAAGCATGTGTCAAAAGCAATGACAGTTATTTGAATACATTATCAGAATCCAGAATGGATAAGGTCTTGTAAGTTGTTCTAGCAAGTAGTACATACTGAAAAGGCAGTACTGCTACTAGGCTTTATAAAATTGACCATTCTTTAGAAATTCCAAGCATAATATATGAATGATGAAATTTAAACTTTTGGTTGAAGGGATTATGCCAAAACAATCTTCCAAGCCAAAATTCAAAAAAGGTGACATGACATTCATGTCTCCCCAATCAGTTTTCAAGAGAGACAAATAAGTGTATTAGAAACCAACTGGAACCATTAGAAGACCCAACAAGCTGAGTAGCTCAGGCAGAAGGATTTGTAAGAAAGTCCTTTGCTTATTGATTCTTAGTTCTGTATTAGCAGATTATCTAACAAAAGATTTCATTCCATCTACCATGTTCTTCTAAATTATAAACAACTCAAAGTGTTTGCAGTCCAAGAAATACATCTTCAGTTCTGAAAATTCCCTTGTTTTCATTTTCCATTTTATATGAATTTACATCCCCAAATGCATTTTTGGTTTAAAAGGAAAAGCCTGTTGCTTTGCAATGTTAGGTGGTGAAAACAGGGAAGAAAACAAATGAGAGAGTGTAGGGTGATGGTAGATATTATGTTTATTTATTTTGCAGTTCTATGTGTGAGTGTTTAGTTCTGTGTTCCTGCTTCTACAACTCTGAAAGGGGAAACATAATTTTTACAGCAATAAAAGCATTAATGTTCATGCCACTAAACTAGTCATAGGTGCTTTAGAATCACTTTCCTGATATTTATTGTTCTAACCTTAGTTATATTGTGATGACATCTCACAAGCACCACAATAGTTTAAGCTTTGGGTATGTGCTTTTGAGTAACTGCCCACAATAAAGAGATAAGGCATAAGCTCACTGAATTACTCTCCATGTGAATTATTCATACAGCTTATCCAAAATGCTTCCTCATTCACATGTCCCCTACTCTGTGGGAAGTAGGTACCTGACGCAGTTTACGGTTTTTAAACATTTTATTACGTTGTTACTGTTAATTTAGACATTCTCCTTATTGATTGGCAGCATTGCTTGTGATGGAGAGTGTAATTTCTTCTCTGCTAGATCCTGGGAAACTTCCATTTACCTCAGCAGAGCAGTACAGAACATTCAGGCAGCTACGTGGTACCTGGCAGAGCTCAGCTAGCAGGTCCAGAGGAAAATCACTAGTTGGAGGCATATTCCCTTATCTACCAATATGTAGCAAGAGACCAGCATTTCAAACATATGTTCATGACATAATTTGCTTTAGGTAGGTAAAAAGACAAATATATTTTAGGTATGTAGTTTACTCAGAGAGGACTATTCAGTTACAGTAATTAGCTTTGCTAACGCGATTTTAATAATTTAATTTTTTAATACAAATGTTTGGCGAATAGATATGAAAGGTATTTATTTTCTCTTCAGTTGGCTTTCTTTCCTAGGATTAGTATAACATGACAGATGGCTGATGTCATCTTTACTTGGAAGAACTCAGCTGGCAATAATAGCATGGTACATTTCTGGGGATTTGTGGTACTGTATGTCATGAAGCGGTTTTCAACCAAAAAGAGTCCAAAAGGGAATTCCCAGAAGTAAATATCTGCCTATGATATCCTACTGTGTCTTGTTGATCCATCACAAACAGAAGGAAGCATAGAGCCTTTATAAAACTCCATAAATATTTACAATATTGTTTAAAATACATTGGAAATGTTACAGATTGCAAATGGTATGGGCCCCCTTGGCACTGTATCACTAATTTTGCTGTTAAGCAAGAATAACAAAAACTGGTGCTTTATGTATATCAAAATCTGTTATGTATGTATTTGAAGTTCAGTGATTTTTGTCACATTTGATGTTTGTGTATAATAGAGTGAAAGCATTAATATTATTAGAACGTAGATACCCTGGTTGATTGTTTTTCATTTTACTAGTGATTGCTGTGATGAGCAGACTAATGTCAGGGTCGGAGGGTTAAAGTTAATGATAGTTTTCCAGTGCACCATTGATTAATGGTGGAAACTGTAGCAAGAGATTTTCAGATTCCTCTTATATTAAAAGTGTGAAGGTAAAAATGGACTCATGCCAACTTAAACACTTTTACATGACTGCCTACTAAAAGTTTTCTAAACCTTCTGTCAGAATTACAGCTAGGTCTGAAAAAACCTGTGAGAAAGTATATAAAAATATACAAATTGTATCAGATGCTTGTAACAATATAAATTAAATCTCGCTTTATAAATCCACATTTTCTCAACCTGCACCATACTATACTGTAATAGATTTTATATTCCTCCACTTAAACGCATGATGAAGAGTAGCTTTTTCTATAGGCAGAATAAAAGGACAGATTATAGTATGTGTTTTAACATTAGAAAAATGATTCCTACAATAGCTGATTTTATAATTATAGTTTAAATATGTCGACTCTAGTTCATATTTGTCCCCTTTTAATCCAAGAAGAGGTTTTACTAACTGGATTCCAAAGACAGAGGGCATTAATTAATATCTGTAACGATTTAACTCTTCTTTTAAAAAAAGATATAAGAGTAAGAAAGCAGACAAATATCCATAACAAATTGAGGAAATATTTTTTACAATTATTTTCTACTTTAATGCTTGTTCCTACTGTCTGTGACAATGAGAAGGAAAAACGAGGCTGGGAGATATTGAAAAGATGCGTCTTAAAAAACAAAAAAACCAACCCTTCCAGCTCCCCACCCCCTTCCCCCCTTCCCCAAAACCCCCTAACCTCCCTAGCCTTACTTTCAAAAGTGTCATCATGTCAAACAAATTATATGCTGTTTTTAAATTTCTACTAAGAGCTTTTCAAAATATGTGGTTTTTTTCAGCAAAGAATATCATATAGCAGGTAGAGTATGAGAGAATTTAATGACTTAAAACAAATGTCTTCGCCTGTCATATTAACCTATCATTATATAACTAAGAAATGCACAAATAAAATATGACTATGACATTTATATGAATATTTTTATTCCTTTTCCAGTATTTATTATGAAATAAAATTAAATGGCTGCATGTACCATGGTTAAGAGAAGATAAATCTTGATCCATCACCTGAACACTATCACAAATGGATGATAATTGTCCCATGATACCTATTAGTACCAACATAGGCTTTGTGCATTATTTGAACAAATTTGAAAGAGGCTGGCCTTACAATGGACAGCAAAATCTGTCATGTTCTTCTGTAGTTATGTTGATGGTGCACAGAAGAGACCATCATACCCCGCACCATGGAAAATAGTAGGCTGGTAGGATTTTAAATGTTTTTCCTTTGTCGTACAGCGTATTTCTTTCCTAAGTATGATTAAATAATCATAAGAACTCCTCTAAGGGCTAATCTGCGTTATTTCCCAGATTTTCACCTTGGGGACATATTGTCCCTTGTCACTGAAACCTCAGGGACAGAAGGGTACGCCACAGGGTGGCACAGCAGGAAGCTGAGATACTGATGAAACAGTGTTCAGTTAATGAAGGCATGGCCCATGGCCTCTGCTGGTATGCCATATGTTTGAAGAAATGCTAATGACTACAATTCAAATACCTTTTTCATCTTAACTATATGTAAATGTGTTTATAAATGCTCTCTTATAAATATACTATCACATTTTTAAAAGCTAAGTGCTAATGTTGCTTTCAACATCTATAATACACCATAATTAAAACTTTAGCAATTCTGGTTAATTATACCTTATGGGAAACTGTACAGTCATTTATAGAAATTAAGCAGAAAAACAAAGATCAACAGAAATAAAGCAGCGGTGAAAGAACTGAATAATAAATCACTTAGATCATTAGTTTACAAAAACAAAATAATTGTGAAAAGACAACTTAGGGTCCAATTCTCAAACAGCTGAGATCTACAAGGGGAGGATCAATTAAAAAACTCAAGGCATTCCATTAAAAAACTCTTCCTGCAAGTTGAACTAATTGTGACTTTTTTGAACTGTCAGATCATTTAACAAAATACAAACAATAGAACTACAGATTTAAGAGCAAAAATTGGAGGGATTCTAATTCAGCAGTGGCTCTTTTCTCTTTGCTTTACCTTTGTGAAAGCCCTATAACACTGCAGGTGATCATTAGCCACAAATGGCATTTTGCAGTGAATCATCTCCTCCACAAGTGGCCAAAACAACATCTCCATTGCAATAGCAGACGTGCTATTCAGGAAGAGCAGTTGGTGATCAGGTTAGACTACACGGGACACTACTATTTTTGCTGCAAGACAGGGCACCCTGTTGCAGTCAGAACTGTACCAAAGAAACTCCCTCAAGGTCTAGGTTAAAACATGGTGGGATTGCTCATCTGAGAATCTACTACTTACTTTTTTTTTTCTTAACAGAATTTACAGACCTGACTCACTCATGCGATTTCTGCCTAACACCCACTGCAGAATTTAAATAAACTTAAAAGGAAGAATGGCCAACTGTTTTTAAATCTCTGAGAAAGTCTACTCACATGGCATCTCACACAGGCACTCATGAAACTTAACCACCAGATAACTCCATTTTCTAAACAAAAATCCAGTTCAAGCAACAAGAAAACTGAACTATGAACTGTAACAGATATCTGAGAGATCGTTAGGACACTGAGTATTAAGGTAGAATGTCTGTATCAAGCTGGTTTTAGTTATTACTTTTTATTCTCTTGCACCTTATGAATTAGGATGGAAGGAGTTATATGAATGAGGTTTACTTGTCCAGTTTCAGCCAGAACTGTCCTATACAAGTGCTATACCCCCCATGGAAGATTTTTCTTCTTACCTCTCACTGAAAAGGGTAAAAAATTGAACCTTAAGGAATGAAAAGGAAAACTGAAAAATGATACTATTTTGTGACCATCTTACTTATAAATTATGCAAATATTTGAAAAAATAATTTCTGAGTAACTGTATATTGTGGAGCACTCCATGGGAACCAATATACAGCTCGCATGTGTCTGGTTTATATAGTGAAACATTGGAACCTATTTTAGGGTCAAGCCACTGAATGACTTAATTTCTATTAAACAGAATTTGAAAGCATGCTGTGCAGAGGAAGATACCTTGAAGGTAAAAAAAAAAAAAAAAGGGAAGAAAAAAGGAGAAAGAAAATCACAATATCTCAATATCTTGGTGGAAGGTTCTTTAGGCTGAGTAAACAACCTCTTTATCAACTATGCCATCTCTCCAAGGTGAATTTATCTTTGCCTGCCTCAGCCAAAGGGAGATTTCTGCCCTATGTGCCCTCCTCAGCCAGGCAACACTGTCAGTCAGAGTCAAGAATTTGGCCTTACATATTTGACACATAGGATCTGAATGTCTCATATTTTAACCATTAACACTGGCCAGTCTGTTGAGACGTCATTCTCCTCTGGAAGTCTAGTGAGGCATAGCTCTTTTGTTGGCCTTTCATACAGAAGAAAATTTCACACTCTGGCTGTAATTATTTTTTATTGACAAAAATGTAAAATATGGAGGACAGGGTAATGGACTAGAGAGCATGTCCTTCAGCTTAGCAAGTCAGCTCCTGCTTGGAGAGTAGAGAATTATTTTGGTACTTAGCACTTGCTTACTGACCTTTGTGAAGTATATGACTAAAATGATTCTAGGTACCTTCCATTACCACAGTTAAAGAATGTCAGCTCTCTCAAAAGAAAAAGGCTTTCCTTTATTACTGTTTTACATACAAGGACATAAGGCAGGAGATGCAAATGTTTACATTTCTAAAAAAGCAGAGGTGGCCAACCCATTGATTTTGACAAGAATCAGAAAACTTTAGGTGGCTGACACTCAAGGTCAGACCCAGTAGATATTTAAACACTACAAATGGGATTTATGTAATGTTTACTTGCTTCAGTGTAAAACTGTTAAGCTAGAAGCTTCCATTCAGTCCTGAAGATCATCAAGGTATTCTCTCTCCCCCTATATTACTGCTTGTGGCTTATTTACTTATTTAAATTAAAAGTTCCTCAGTGCTGTGGGGAGAGATTTAATAAGTCTAATATGTGCTAGCTGGTTCAATCTTATTCAGAGTAGGGGTAAAGAGAAAAGGGTTTTTTGTAACATAACCTGATAAATATGTAATTTTAGTAGAATACAGAAATGCATTTTATTTCACTTCCTGAGGTGTCTGACTTCCCTGTATCCTGGGGAAGGAGCTTGCCTGCTTAACCAGAGATTCTGCCACCAGGAGGCATATTTGGCTTCACACCATACTAGATGGCACCAGTGAGTGAAAAGTCAAAATAGTGGCCCCAATCCTCAGTCTTCTGCTTCTCAAGATATTTCAAAAACTTGCTTTATTGTTATTTGTAGAGGTGGTGAAGCTTTGAGAAGCTATATTCCTCGGGAAAAACAACTGCTACAACAGAATGATCCTTGGAATGCCGGTAGGATCCTGGATATTAATAAGCAACTCCCTTCTGTCTGCTTGTTTCAGAAAAGTAGACTATTCACTGAAGTATTGTTTATTACTCTCTCTCTCTCTAGGTAAGAAATTGATTATATGTCTTTTCTGCCTTCATCACTCAGAAGTGATGCCTTCAGGCCTCCTTCCATGGTATATCATGAGCTTTCAGTGCTCTTTGGACCTAGTCTACATGCCTGCATTTTCCATCACTAACACCCTTCAGAAATGTAATCAAGCCTTCTTCCTTTCAGTGGGTGATGGTTAATAAAGCTAATGTTTGAAGACCAGCTGAAATAGGCAATATGACTACTGGAAAAGGTAACTGGATAAAAATCCACTGAATTGGTGGGAGCTTTTCAATTTGATCAATGTGGTTAAGCTATGTGTAGATTTACATCTTTGTACAATCAGTGCAGCTAGGCCAACTGTTCATGTTTCATTAAAAATTTTAAGAGACTGATTAAATCTGGAATTTCTTAGAAAACGTTGGTCTTTCAGAAAAAAAAAAAAAGACAAACAGAATGAAAATAAAATTTGAAGTTTCTTACAAAACTTTTTTTTTTGGGGGGGAAAAGCATTTCAAAGTCAATAGAAATAATATGGAAATGTTTAAAAATACTTCAGTTCCTGGGTATAGGTTACATCACAGTTACCTGTTAATCTCAAAACAAAAAATAATTTTAAAACAAACAGCAACATTATACTTCAATAAATGCACAGAATGTTGTAAGTCTACTGTAATGCTTTGTTCTAAATTAGAAAACACCTTTCAAGCAAATTTAATCAAAATTGATACTTTCCTTAAAAGTTCAATTTTGTCAAAATGCTGTTTCCTGACAGCTGCAACTATAACTTGTATTTAGAAGCTTCCAAAACATTTTCATTTGGAGGTTATTATACAGATACATCCAGTGCTAGAATAGAATATTATGAACACTGAAGGCTTAGAATAGCCTTTTCAAAGCAGGATCAAAAGCTTTAAAATGTTGCACATGGATATGGCTGGGAAATTATTTCATGAAATGAAAAATATTTGGAAAATGTTTGGAAAACATTGCTTTTCCTAAATCTATACAATGAACTAAAGGCTCAAGCATTTACTGAAGAAAAATACCGTATCATATCCTTCTGATTCTTCAGTTATGATGTACTTTGTCTGTTTACTCACACATAGCATATGAGACATGAACCTGGGGCAGAGGGGAGCAGACTTCAGTAAAGGAGACTGGTGTGTGCTGAACACCCTTTATTTACAGCAGAAGAACTGCCAAAAGACGAAAGAACACAAAATTAAAAGATAGCTAGCAAAGGCAATCCTGGCAACAAGGAATATATAAATAAATAAGGAGTTCCTTATATTTTTTTTTTTAATTATTTTTTATTTTTAATGTAGAAGACAAGCTATTTTTTAAAAGAATTTCATGCCACCATTCCTTGGAGTTGTAGAATACTCAGTACCTATGATTGCTAAGCCATAGTTCATTTCACTAGAGATATCCAGAAAGCTAATTATCTCCTGAGAACTTGCTATAATTTTAAGGTTATGCACAAGATGTTAACTAATCACACAGCTCCCAGATATTTGTAACAAGCAGTGTGACTCTGAGGTTGCATTTAAATGAGAGACAGGCATGACTACTGATGTGTTGTTTGATAGTGCTGCACAGCAAGCAAAATGCTACATTACATAGTGCCAAATTCACAATACTTCATCGGTTATGCTTCAGAGATAACAGAAAGCATAAAACACTTAATCAGTGTTCAGTGTTCCACAGGCTTTATTAAATAATAATAATAATAATAAACTGAGAAGTACTTCAGGAAAAAATAGACTACAAAATTAATTACAAATTGCAAATATGATGCAAATGAATGCAAACAAGAAAAACAAAATACATATTTTTCTACCAAACATGGACCCGAATTGGAAAACTCATGCTTATTGGGAAATGAGAGCTCGCAGGTCAGGTCTTACATTATCTGTACTGGCTCAAAACTATAACAATTTGAGGATATACAAATATGAAATGCAAAACTCATGTCCATTAGTTGTTTACATGGTTTCTGTTGGTAAACACACTCAGAACATATTCTCAATTTAGAATTGTTATTTTTAAAATAAATATTAAAATCAAAACATCCGTGGACAGTTATCAGACTTTCCACCTATTTTCAGAAATGAACACACAAAGAAAATATGGCTTATTGAATTTGAAAACAATAATATTGACTTCTTTGAAAACTATCAATAACACTATTGACTGTACCCTGCCTGTGAAGACAAGACAACCAGCTAGTCATTTTACAAAAAATCCTCACTTTCAAAAGTTGTAATTTAGTGCAATCATTCAGTCACTAGACAAAACTTCATATACATATTTTCTAAAGTATAGAGAAAATATCTACATATATAAAAGCAACAAAAAAAGGAAAAATAATTAGAAAATAGTAGTATACCATTCCTGCAAGAGTTAACATTCATGTCTTGTCATTTATAATTTGAACAAAATTATGATAGGTATGTATGATAGATAACTGTTACCTCTAAACTTCTGACATGTTAATTATTTAATTAATTGTTCCCATTTTATGCTTCAACACTAAGCATACTTCAGTAAGTCCATACATATTTCAATAGGTACATCTTTTAAATTTAGGGCTATGCCATCACCAGACTAAATTAGAGACTATATAATTAATATTTAACTTCTGTTAAAGCATCTTGACACGTGTAGGCTTAACCACAACCCTTCATTTAAGACAGCCACATGAAAAATCTATTTGTAAACTTCCACTTCATTTTAAAGCAGGCGAAACACCAATATAGGGCAAATAAATGGCAAAAAATATCAAAGAAACTTTGAGCAACCCACAGAAAGCTTATATCTGTGTATGTTGCAGAATTTATTCCCTTTTGATCAGAGTATTGAGGGGGAAAAAGAGGGAATGTCAGATGAACTAGAAGAAAATCTACAGAGATTTATTTTCTGGGTATATCTAACAACTGCTGTGGATTTCCAGTTTAAGCTCAGTGGAAAATAAAATGGCACAGGAAGCTGTGGTATTTGCCATAGAAATTGAATTTTGCCTTGAAGCGAGAAGAAACTGCTACTGAGAAATGTGGAAATAATTTACCATAAGACGGGAATGCATGAAGAAAGCAGATTCTAGTCTGGTTCATGATATCATTAATTTATTTAAAAAAAAAAAAAAAAAAAAAAAGTCAGGAAAATAAGTGGGCAAAAATGGAAGCTATCACAGATAAATGCTGGCACTATGGGTAAAAACCATTAGAAGATCACTTTGCTAACTAAAAGGCCAGAGTGGAGGGTCTCAGGTGTTCAATGAAACCTACCTTCCAGCTCAGAGGGAGTCTGCTTTAAAATAGAGTCCTGAAGGATAAAAAAGCTGTTTACACTCAAAGATAGAACTATAGATCAGAAATACTGAAGAGCCTAAGAAGTCCAGGATCAAAACAAATATCTCATAATTAGCCATTCCTGTTTAGAGACTGTGGTACTTAACCCAGATTTATAATCTGTTTTTGAAAAGTGAACTAGGGGAGCTCAGATAGCCAAAATACGAAAGATGAACAGATCAGCATCCTCTATTTCATTGCAGCTAAGAACTGTATCCTATCCCAAGAAAACAACTTTAACTTCCAGTGTCTTAGGCAAAAAAAAAAAAAAATCCACAGAAATAAAGTTTTATTCAATGGAAATATTTTTTGCCAGCTCTAGTACTCAGTTTGAAAAAGTCATTTTGAGGAATAATTAACTTTAAACCCGCCTCTCCCCAAAACAGAGATTTTCAGTATGTTATTTAAAGTCCACAGGCCAAATTGTCTATCAATTAACTCTGCCTTCAGAGAATCAGCAAAAACGCAGCTGCAAAGAGTAGAACTTTGCTATGATGAAAATTTCTTTCCAACTATGTATTTTTCAAAGAGTCTAGCCTTTTAAAGTTCCATTTTCGAGAAAATACAACAATGAACTCTGCTTTTCTACTACCAACCAGTCCACACTACTTTAGTGCTTAAGTACTTGCTAAAACTCACTCATATTGTTGAGATTTAAACACGGTTAAATAATTTCATGATTAAGGGCCTATATATATACACCAGATTTTTCTGTGTTTTTTTAGTTGTGACGACTTCATAATCCATTTTCAAGATTTTACACATGAGGAGCCATTAAGTTCAAGAAGAAAGAAACAACACTTGCTTGAAATTTCCCTTTCTGAGTAACCCCGTAATTTTTGCATCCATACAACTTTGCCCTGACTTTTTTTTAGAAATTTAATCTAGGTCACCACATCATGTCAGAGCCTTCCTGTATCACACATAATTTGCCTGAAACATTTTGGTTTCTGATGTCTTCTGTGCTGGATTTTTTACTTTTATTTGTCCATTCCTTTTGATCATTTAATCTCAGTTCTCTGTATGTATACAAAAATAAAATCTGATGCATACATAAATTTGAATGCCATACTAAAACGAATATAGAAGATGAACTAAGACAGATTTAAAACGCATGTGCAAGAGACGAGGTTGGAATGCTTCAATGGGACAGTTCAGTGTGTAAAGGAAGCTCAGAATTTTGGATAATTGCCTAAATTTTATTCTGATAACATTTGAATCTCATTTTCAGATAGAGCTCAAGCTCAGCAAGACCCCTAATGATGTTATCATTTTTTAATTCTCTCAAAAAGTTTGGAGCTGAGACAAAATTAAACTGTGGGTAGCAGTTCGAGTGTGTAATTTTCATTTTGGATGTCTACAGTAATTTAATTAAATGATCATACTTATGGTAACTTCTTTCTCAAAGGCTTAGCTGAAATCTTACAGAGTGAAGTTGATGTCCATTAAGAAATTCCCTTAACGTAGCATCAGGAGAGAAAGACTAATATGGCAGACAACCAGAACAACCAATTGACAAAAAGGTATCCACATTTGTTAGATTGCTGAAAAGTGTGGTAGGGACTAACAGGGAACACCAAGAAAAACATATAAAAAGGTTGAGTGACATTCCACATTTGGGTGGCTAAAGAGCAAAGCTGTAAGAAAAACAAAGTGATTGCCTGGAGTGCAAAGATCCTGTCAACAGGAAAACAAGTTAAACAAACAATTTTACTATTTTAATTCATATTGAAGACTGTGTCACCGTGATGTAACTGAACTCTTTAAAATCAAATCAATCAATCTCTGGAGCACTTTGTAGAAGAGCAAGAAGCAGAAAATAGAAACTTGACAGACCGATCTACCTTTGCCCTGATGTTAACTTGTCAACATTTATAACCCAAGAAGGGCAAATCAGACAATATATAAATTATTCTTAAAAGTAGTGACAGCCGCTGTCCTTCTCTCAATGCGTGTAAAACTCATGGACTTGTTTTCAGTATTATTACTATTGTTATTTTTTAAAAGTCCCCATAACATCATCTCCGCGAAGTAGATAAACAGTGCTGTAAATCCAAAAGAGAAATAACTAATGCTCTGGAGTGAATAAAAGGTTTACAGTTTGGTGTGTAGTATAGGTAAAGGGGTCTTTTTTTGAGTCTCAGAAAAGCATTATGAATTAGATTATTATGTCTTTAGCGGTGAAAAGAGCTAAAGCAATAGAAGGAGAGAGCGTCTAGGCTTGTTAAAGAGTGATATCACTTGGAAGCAGGACCAGCATTTTACAATGCCTAAAAAATTTGTTGAGGAGGCTGGTAAGAAGTGTGAAAAGAGGCAAATTTGGAAGGATAATTAGAGACGATCAAGATGAAATGCTAGCTGTCAAACTGCAGAAAGTATTTTAAACTAGCATTAGCAGATGCTTCAAATATTACTCAGAACAGACAAAAGAAAAATATGTGTGTGTGTGTGTGTGTGTGAGAGAGAGAGAGAGGACCCTAAACCATGAGACTAAGAAAGGGATTCAGTGATAGGGTATATAAACCACATTTCTTATTGATACAGTTCTTTTACTTCTCTCATTGCAGACGTCAGAAATGAAAGCTGTATGTGTAGTCTGAAGGTAAAAGGTTAGGTGATTATCCAAACATACATGAATTGCTAGTCTAGAAAATACACAGAGTGTCTCATCTAGGATTTTTCAGCTGATTCTTCAGCACAAGGACAATGTATTTCCTTAGAGGTGGTTAGTTTCTTAGTGACTGTTTCAACCTCTACTCCCCGTACCTTCCAATTAAATCCCAGGCTGTGCCAAGAAAATGGAGGTAAAATAAAACAGCAGTCTTTCAGTAGCCAGAAATAATGTTTTCTTTTGTCTACACACAGTGAATGGAGAAAAGTATATGATAAATGCTCTTGCTCCCACTTCTGTGCTGTATTGTTCTCGTAGTGTGGGACAAACAGAGGGCAATATGACCTGTTGCATGGAAGCGATGGGGCAAACCAGGTGTATCTGAAGCTCTACACAACAGGTAGCTTTGCTCTCTGGAACTGCTTGTATTTCAGTCTTCTACTCCAGCTCTCCATTATGTGTAATTCTTATGTAATGTTGTTGTCTCCTTCATTCTTTCAGAGGTAAGAGGTAATCTGGAAGTATATTTGGGGGCAATTAACAAATAAGAACATCAGCATTCTGAGTGGCCACAAGATTCTGCAGAGTAACGATGGAGAATTCCATTATTACTTACTTTCAAACACACAAATTCCTGGTATGAGATTAAACAAATGAAAAAGTGCAAACATGCATGATTCCTTTTTCAGGTTGAAACACTTATTTATGATGTCTGCTCTAATTAAGATTGTGAAAACTTAAAGACCTTTTATACACTTTACACATTTTCAGCTAATCAGAACTGTTTTTTTATTGGCTCTTTTATGTGAATTCTGAATAGCAGACCCTTCTTGTAGCTTTTTTTCCTACACCAACTACTGAAGTCTTCATTTACACTGCACAAATTATCCTTAGCAGCAGGTAGGAAGCAATCAGCAAGGTGTAGCTGGCAATGGGTCTATTTTCATTACAAGATGGAGAGGTCCAGGGGACATGACATTTGTCCAACATAGTCAGAGAGGACTCTATTAGGAAAATCGACTCTGGAGAATTGTAGTCTTGCTGAAGAGACATTGAAAAAGGGAAAGTGGGAAAGAGTGGTTATCTTTTTTTCGTTTTTTGGGGTGTGTTTGGTTTTGTTGTTTTTGTTTTTGTTTTTCTTATTAGCATAATGAAAAGACATATGTAAGAAATAATTTAAATCCTTTAAAAACTTTCAGTACTATAAAATGCATATAAAACTGCTCTTGAGTACTCTGAGCCTTTTAGAATATGCCTCTGTGAAACAGTGACTTGTTAGTGAAACTATCAGTAACAAACTTGAAGGAAGAAAGCATGAGGATTTTGGGGATAAAACAGAATCAGAGCCAGTGGAATTATATCACACTGGATACATTTTTCAAGAAATAGTAGAACAAAACAGGGGCAGAAGGGAAACGGGCAAATTCATAACTGTCTAACTTTAGATATCAAATTCAGAAGTCAAATGTCCCAGCATGTTCCTTGAAGGTGATTTCGTTCCCCCGAGTTTCTTAATTATCTTTTGAAGGTGACTATCTCTCCTCTTGAAGTACAATGGCAGGAATTTTCCCCTTTATATCATATTATTTCTTGTTTCAGTTTTCCTTTGAGTAATCACTCTGGTGCCTCCCTTCAGTAAGCGGGAATGTTGTATGCTTTAAAGTTTTTTACAGAATGTTTTACAAGGAAATTTTTTGTTTTCTAGAACTGCAAATACAAAGAACTCCTTTAAGCAAATGAATGCCCAGCAGGCTGTATTTTGTTTCCTTTTTAAATAATATATTTGGTTGCTACTGGCCTTAGAGCCAAACTTCCTACTTTACCATGAAGCAGGAATAAAAGTATCTTGTTAAGTTTCAGAGTAATAACTCCTTTTTTCATTCTTAGTCAAGCAAAATTCTTAATATAGTAAACATTGTAAACTCAGACTTGAATATAGGCTATGGTCTCTAGCTAAAGGTATTAAACACAGAGACTTATTGAGAAATTCCTGTATATCTTAAATGTAATATTCTTAAGAACATTAATATTTATATATATTTACCTGAATAACATCCATAGAATATAGGTGAATAGATGCCTTTTTCAGAGATAGGCAAATGAAACATCAGATTGCTTGCTCAACAAGTCTGTAGCCCAGCAAGATATTGAACTCTTCTCTTCCAAGTCCTAGGTTAGCCTAGGTTATACCTTTAATTCAAACTGGAAACCTTACCAAGAGGACTCTGCCAGGCTTCTCAAGGAGATTGTCTCCTGTGGCCTTTCTGTGGGCTATGGAATCCATGGTCTTTCCCAGGTACCAGATGGTTAACACAGATGTATGAAGCAAATCAACCCTGGGTGGACAAGCTATGTTGTAGCAAAAGCATTTTTCTAAGCATTTTTTCTTAATTTTAAAGTGTAAAGCCTAGAAAATATAATGGTTACATCTCAGACAATTGCATAAAATATTAACATCACTTCAGAAAAACTCAAACATAGTACTTCTCCCAGTAGAAATCATAGTATGGCTACATGCTCAATAGATTAAGAGACATGGAGAAGAGCTGGAAAGTCAGGATGAGGGAAGGAGGGAAGGAAAAAATATAGAATAATAGAACTGACACCATGTTTATCTTCACAGAAAATCCACAAGGTGAGGTGACTACCCTGAATTGTTGGCTTGGTCCTGAAATGCTGGTGCACTCCTGATTTTAGAAAAAAGAGTATTATCAGACCAATCTTTTTGTGTTTGGTATTAGATGACATACTTTGCAGAGGGCACTTGATTACCCTTTCAATCTCTCAAATGCCATCTAATGTCAACTGAATGTTGCAGAAATTCATTCTGTACAATACTGGACAGTTAAAATTCATAAAAATGAAACAGGCCTCAGACACACATTCTCAATGTGAATTCTGAACACCAAAGAAAAGTCAAGTTCTAGTTTCACCTCTCTTAATTGATCCCTTTGTCCATATATTTTCCTTTAATTATAATTTGTCACAATCTTACTGACTAAGACTTCACATGGTTTTCTTAGGAACAAGCAGGTATCACTCCCCCTACTTTGCAAAGAAGATCAAATAAGAATGTTGCATAATTACTATCCCTTGATTCTCAGTCTGCTTATATCTCCAAACTACACTAACTCTTCATGGCTGTATGGAGATACTTCAACAGTATGAGATTATTACAGGATAAAGCTTCTTCCATAGCTATACTCCGAAAGACTCTTTCACATGTTCCCATGAACACAGTTGGTATTTCACAGGCTAAATTTACCAACTCTAGAGATCCCAGGCAGAAGCCTTGAAAATAAAGAAATTAAACACGATTATTTTGAAATTAAGTGGGTTTTTAAAATTGCTGCAACCACAGACAAAGATTGTATGTAGGGAACTTTAGCAGCTTAATTCACTGAAGAGTATTCACCCTCTTCAAGAATCTCCAGCCCAAACACAAATGCTCTTTAATACAGAGTATGCGTTTTCTTCTATGTTGTTTGTCTAATGAAACAAGGAAAAATAGTAAGAAAAACAGAACAAGTCAAAAATGTTTTTGAGTTGAACACTGAACTTTCCAGTTAATTATTTTCTTGTAGCACTGTAGTAATGTAATTCTCTGTAATGAACAAATGGCAGAAAACATAACTACAGCTACATCTGCTAACCTTCATTTCTATTTAATTCCCAGGAGAAAAGGATTTTATTCTGCACTCCATTTCAACTGACTCAGGTTAAAAGCTTCTTTATATTCTTGAGTAGGTGCAGCAAATTTAGCTCTTTGCTTTCATATTTGTCATGGTGTACATCTCTGCTGCACTACAGTATACCCTTTGTTGTGCCAGTTTAAATATCATCCATACATGAAAGGCAGTGAAATTATATGAGCAAGTATTTTCTGAAAGCAAGTAGTGTTGGAATAAAATGAAAGCAGCAAATAAATCCACACAGCTCCTCTCCAGCTTTCTAAAACTTTCTCAAGTTCTAGGATAGGAAAGAAATGCAATTAAACAATTCACTAAGTGCTTTATTTGCCACCTGCCATTCATTGAATACCTGCTGATAAAAGTGAGTTTTTTTACTTGCAGATTTGCCCTGATAGACTGGAATTATAAAAGTTCATGAGTACTCCAGGAACCACATGAGGATAAATATAGATTCAATCAAATCAAATCAAATTTGGCAATAAAGAGGTAAAAAGTGAATTACTTTCAGCTTGTCCCAAGGATATTTTTATTTAGCAGAACCAAGATAGCTTATGAAGGCAATTTTGTCAAAAACGTAGAAAACCTTGTACTGATCAATTCTTCTGTTACTTTGTTTACTGCACAAATCAGAAGCTACTACAATTCTCAAAGTTATTTTATTCAAAACTTCTCATACATGCAGAGATGTTTATGTAATGTTATCTTCACTGAATCTTTTAACTGTCACTTTTTAGGCTATTTATTAAGAAGGTGGTTTACATACTTGTGATGTAAATGTGCGTGACATTCCTATCCTCACACGAACGTACTCACTGGCCAATTTCAGTGAATGTGACAGAGAAGCAGAGATCTCAGGGGAGATGCAGGTGTGTCTACACTAGTGTTTTATATTAGATCATCCCTACACTTCTGAACTGAATGTCCCAGATATTCCTCTTTACCTTGATATGAGTCGCATAATGGATTTAGGTCCTTCTGAACAAAAGTGACTCAGAGATAGAGGTCCAGGAGTGCGCTCAATTCATGGGATGGGACAAGAGGTAACATATGGTAACTGTTCTCCCAACATCCCACTCCATTATTTGTAGTGTGGTCATCAGGTTCTCAAGACAAGTCCTTTGCCGTGCATATTTATTCTTGCTGAGTTGCATTAATAGTGAAAGTTACTACATTTGTGAAATGAAAAGAGAACCTCGTACTACACAGCATTGAAAATTCTGAAATGCAAATCCCTCACTAGACATCAAAAAAAGAGTGTGAAGAGGGGGGAAAAAGAAATCTTTTCCACTACTACTATTGTTGCTTAGGGATTTCCTTGTGAAGAATCAGTGGTACAATAGTAAGGTGATATGTATATGGAAACCCAAGGTACATGGGAATGCAAGATTTGAACACTGATTTCAATTGTAATTGCTAGTATAAGCAACTAATAATTACATTAAAATATTTTTTATATTTGAATGTATGTTTTTTGTTCTTGCCATTTGCCTCAGAGTGTAACTTTAGAGAAAAATTGTACATCTTAACAATGTATTTTTCCTTTAATTAGAGAGCTTTTAGAACTAATTCTCACACTGCTTTCTGAAATTCACCTCATCCTACTGATTAAAGATGTTGGAAGATCTGTCATGTGCAGCATATCTATACGTCATAAATTCATATGAGTGTATAGGGTAAAACAGAATGCTCTACAAATGCTGAAGTATGTGTACAGCTGACAGTGACTATTCATCTGACCTTGTATGTTAGATCATGGAATTGGTTCTAATTTAGAAGTCAAATACATAATGTAAGTTACTTTGAGAACTTAATATAATTACAGCCTCAAAGCTTAGTTATAAAAAGACAAGGCAATTCAACTGCAGTAGTCAATTTTCATTGCTTTTAGAACTGACTTCTTGCAGATCTGTGAGAGAAGAGCTAAAAATACAGACATTATCTGTACCACAGTTATGATGCCTGAAACAGAAGACTTCTGTGTACACACATAAAAGCATAGGAACTATTCTTGGTATACACAGGACTCCATTTCGTTTTGAGGATATTAAACAGGCTTGTGTGTAGACAGACATACTGATGTGGATTTTATTTCTAAGTTCACCTGAATACTTTCAAATTTTAAATTCCAAGACCTGAGGACAAAAATAGTGGCAACAGGTACTTGGCATCATTGACAAATGGGGATGGTTTGAAAAAAAGTCAGAATCAGCTAAGCAAAGTTTAGAAACTTATTTATTTTATGTTAGTATTCTTATGAACCAATTTAACTCCATTTATAATGTCAGCACTTACAATGCAAATAAAAGTAGAGCTTTATACTACAACATTAGGCAACGTTTCATTTTACTAAATCAGGGAGATGCAACATTTTCATTTCGGCAACATATTCCAAGGCCATTATAAAGTCATTCTTTCAACACACTGACGGAAGGCAAATCTAAAATGACCCCGTAAGGACTTTAACCAGAGTGTGGTAAAGAAATAGTTATATACAGCTAAAATGCAGTAATTTCAGGTGGAACTGAAAAATAGCAATTGCTCTAGTTAAATACTTCAGGCCCATGGTTGACTCAGTTTCTCTATCCTCTATACTGGATGCTAAATAAAAACTGAGCTAGACACAGAATTATTGTTAACCCAGTAGTTAGATGTTAATTGCTTTTACATAGACCACACCAAGGATATTGATACAAAAAGAAATGCAAAATAAATATTTTAATGCTACAAGTTTCTTTTAAACTTAAAAAAACAAAAAACAAAAAACAAAAAACAAAAAAAAACAAAACACAAAAAACCAACACCCTATGTAAAGGTTGTGTGGGTTTTTTTTTTTTTCCTCTAATGAAATGAGCTCTTTACATATAAATTATATTGTAATAACAGAGCTCCCTGGTGGAAAAGAGTTCCTTCTCCTGCTGGCAAAAATTAAAATAATCACAGATGGCTAATGATCAAAAATACTGACAGACAGCTCTGAAGTACAAGGCATAGATAATATTCTCAGAGCTACAATTTATTTATACTCAGAACTGGCTTTAGGCACCCACAAATTCTGTGTTCATGATGTCCTGTTATAAAAGAGATCTTTCAGCCACCACTGGAGTTTCTGCTGCCAGGGTTTTTCCTTAAGACTAAATGGATCTCCATAATAATTTCACCAATGTATTTGTGTTTCAGTGTCCCACTTATTTGAAACTATATATAACTAGCTGAATTTACTTAAAAATTTGGACTCCATTACTTTTGTTTGCACTATGCTTAAAATGTATATTTTGAGTTCTTAGAAATACTGTATGATGCTTCAGAGTTAATATACTGCTGAAGTCAGTCAGTGCAAAGAAAGGGTCCTGAAACACATTAATTTCCTGTATTTGAATGATGGTGTACAAAGTGTCATTTCTTTGATAGTGTTCAGAAAGCTGTGAGGATTTTGGCCTTGTTCCCACTTATGCTGGTTGAAATGTTTAGTTTATTCAGTCAGAAAGTAGATGAGCTTACAGGTAGTTGTGTTTTTCTCAAATATTTCTTATTTGTCATCTTGTGACTCCCTTGAAAAATGTGCTGAATATTTTATAGAGCAGGAACCTAGCTCCTGTTTCAAAGCTTGTGATAGTTAGGACTTCTCAGTATGCATCCAACTTGCAGCATCAAATGCTTTTTAAGAGAAAGTCTGCCTTTTTGAAGTGTAATTTCTAGCTCCTGTAATGCAGATGAAAAGCTGCAGAGGTATCCCGGATCTATTCAAAAGGTTTGGTGATAGGAGTTTTAAATACCCCCAAAATATTACCATTGGATATTAGCAATATTTCTTATGAAAAATTGTATGGGAGCAGATATGCTATTCTATAATACTTCATCCATTTAACTTTCAGAGCAAAGTTGCTTTGAACTTCACTATTGATGTTTTGAAAATCAGCAACCAGAAAACATAACAAAGAGGGAGAGAAAGAGGTGCTACCTATGGAAAAGCTACATAAAATTACACAGCTCAGTGGACACCAGAGAATCCAGAAGGAAGAAACCTTAAAATTCCAAAACTGCAGGAAAACCTATGGTCAGAATTTACACTTGCTCAGACTCTGCAGTTCATCTCCACAAGCACCACAAACCAGGCTTCATTAATCACAGAGCTCTCAGAAATACTTGCTTAATAAACCTTTTGATTTTAAGCTAAGCATGTGTTTTGGACACTAGCTAATGATTTTTGTGCTGACAGTAGTAGCCTCGCTGATACGATGCGTAGCCTCAGACCGTAATATTACTTCACATTCTTTTCATTCAAATGTCTGACCGGACCTCTACTATATGAGCTGGAAGCTCTGGGTATAAAGAGCATCATTTATCAATGCAGTTGCTGTTATGCCAGGACAATGTAAATTTTACAATGGCAGGCATGGAGTTTGAGTAATAATGTAGGAACTTTTCCCCATGCAGACAGTACTACTGTGGATATAATGAGCTTCATCTTAAACAGCAATGATTTCAGGAAATAAGTTATATTATTTCATCTAAACATAAGTGCAAATTACAAATATTAGACAGTCTGTGACTTAGTAGCATTCCAGCAGTCACAAAGTTTTCCTCTGCTAGCTAGCTTGATAATGACTTCTTAGGGCAAATGCTGGTATACTGGTTTACTTTATACAACACAGAAATCAGTCATTAAAAAAAAGAGAAAAATAATTGTTTTGTTTTTTTAATGAAAGGGGTGTTAGGAGCTACAGGGGCATTACAAAACAGTACTCTTAAAGAGCACGCATTCATTCCACCTCTTTTGAGATTCAGTTACAGCTAAGTGAACTATCACAAGTAAACTATTTCAGTGAACTGAACAACAATAAACCAAAACGAGTAGAAGTACTAAAAGCATGCCTGAGGCAGCAGAAACTTTGGTGTTAATTTCCATTTCTTTCAAGTGTGTTTGATGAATGATGTGACAAAAGAATCCTAATTAAAGTCGAAATCCTGAATACTAAATAAATTAGAAGTGCCACTACATTCATCTTCTACAATGATAATACTGCCACTTTTGCTCCTTCTCTGTGCCCCTTGCTTACATCTGTGGCAGTAACTCAGCAAAGGGCACTGCCAGCACAGATAGGGGAATGGGTACTGTTCCCCCAAATAGAGAGATAATAGAACAGACTGGTTTGTTTCCTTTCACTGCCTTCAATTTACACAAAGATTATCAGGAGGATCCAAAGTATTTTTAGATATTTATTTTTCCTCTCAAATGGCTTAAAACTGCAACATTGCACTCTCTGGTCTTTGGTAGCATCAGACCAGTTGCTGTGTTTATGGTGATTATTTTTTATTTCTTTTATTACTGGAGAATCATTAGGTACATATATACTTGGGGTAATATGTAATCCTAATGGGTTGGAAAGCAACACTGAAGGGACAAAATTCTATGGCTTGTGTCACACAAGCCAGGCAAGACAATCATAAACGATCAAAAAATCTATGAATCTTTCAAGGAACTGCCCTATTCAATAAGCAGACTGGAACATGAATTACGATTCCTGAGAGACATCCTTTTCTTGCTCGTTTTTTGTTCCAGGGAGTGACTCCTAAATACTTTAGAGGAAGTTTATATACCAACTGTGTCCAAGCAATAGGCTTGTGTTTTTCCATTCTCTTTCCACTCCTTACAGAAAGAGGTCTGGCAGAGGAGGAGGCCCTTCTATTCCCACCACAATTACCCTCAAAATCTGCCAATGCAAACGAAAGTGATGCATCAGTGTCTCCAAGTCCCATTTGTACTGTCTAAGGCCTGTGACAAGAGAAGTCCTAACCACAGGCTGTAGTCAACCAAGAACTCAAAGGGAGCCATGTAGTCCAATGTCCCAACTTTGTCAGTGACTAATATGGCTTCCTGTCAGAAAAAAGTGTAAAAACATGACAAGTATGTAATGATACTTCTCCAAATTATTCTCCCAGACCGTAAAAATTTATAGGAATTTCTGATTTAGAGTTCATGCCCTTTAATGATTTATTTAATGATGTACTCCAAATACACGAAACACACGACTTTTCTGACATAGCAGAACACACAATCCTACAACAGCATAAGACACACAAGACAGAATGTCTTCTTTAAACTTCTCACAGTAATGCCACACTTCTTGGCTCTTTTTAAATGTAGTTTCCTTGCATTTTCTAAATAACAAACAAGCCAGAACCTCTCTCTTCCTTATCCTCTTTATTTGAGGTTTTAAACAAGTTTTCAGATTAGTTCTATGAAATTCTTTTTTTTTTTTTCCAGAGGAAATGAAAGACAGAATTACCTTAATGAAAAATATAGATTGCTTGCTTATATCTGTCTGATATATTTTAAGACCTGATTTTACTCATAATCTAGCAAGTGAAATTGTAATGGGCTACAGTTTTTAAAGTACTGCAAGTAAAAATGCAGCTTATGTATACCTGGTATATAATTTCCAGAATTCTTGTCAGCACGTGAATTTTGTAGCCCTAATTTTCTCCTATGAATTTTGGATTGATATTTTAGAAAGGATATTTCTTGATCATAACTGTAATAATGATCCTTTCAGTGATCACAGTGGGTTGTCAGGCTAATTATTTTATATATAGGTAGATATATATAGTTTTAATAAATTGCCTAAGTAGGAAAGACATGCTGAGACACATATTGTGTCATATTATTTATTGAAATGCCTATCTTACACATGCAAAATTGAATATTTGTGGTACCACCTCTTGAATTTTAATTTTGCATTCAGCTACTAACAGTGAAATATTTTATTTCTGTTTCACTCAGGAAACAGAAATTTTCCACCCCATCTTTAAAAATGAGAAAGAACTAATTATCTTACTACTTCTTTCTCACAAATATACCCTGTGATTCAGACACGCAACCTGCATTTTCCTGTGTGCTTCAAAAATTCTTACAGTTTCTCAGTCAAGTATCAGTATCGTTTTTTCCCTGTTTTTTGAATGACTTCATATTTATGCCTTGTGGACCTAATTGTGAAAGGTAACAAGCTAGAGAAATTTGAAAAGACTGGAAATGAAAGTAAGGCTAAGGAAAAAAATATAGTTACAAGGGATAAGGCTGAGGTATTTAATGGTTCTTTTACTGAAGGAGCTGGCAGAGGTGCTCACTAAAATACTTGACATAATTTATTAGAAGTCCTGGCTAACTGGGGAGGTCCCAGCTGACTGGAAGTTAGCAAACATGATGCTCATCTACAAGAAAGGCTGGGAGAAGGATCTGGGGAACTACAGTCTGACGTAAGTTCTGAGAAATGTTATGAAGCAGATAATCTTGAGTGCCATCACATGGAATGTACAGGACAAACAGGTGATCAGGCCCCAGAAGCACAGGTTTATGAAAGGCAGGTCCTGTTTGACTAACCTGATCTCCTTCTATGACAAAGTGACCCACTTAGTGGATGAGAGAAAAGCTGTGGATGTTCTTTACCTGGACTTTTGTAAAGCCTTCGACATTGATCCATACAGCATTCTCCTGGAGAAACTGGCAGCTCATGGCTTGGACAGGTGTACTCTTCACAGGGTAATAAACTGGCTGGATGGCCAGGCCCAAAGAGTTGTGGCGAATGGAGTCAAATCCAGCTGATGGCCAGTCACGAGTTGTGTTCTCCAGGGATCAATATTGCAGCCAGTTCTGTTTACTCTATCAATGATCTGGATGAGGGGATTGAGTGCACCCTTAGTAAGTTTGCAGATGATACCAAATTGGGTGGGAGCGTTGATCTGCTGGAGGGTAGGAAGGCTCTACAGAGGGATCTGGACCAGATGGTTTGTTGGGTTAGGGCCAATTGTATGAGGTTCAACAAGGCTAAGTGCCGGGTCCTGCACTTGGGTCACAACAACCCCAGGCAGTGCTACAGGATCAGAGAACATGGCTGGAAAGCTGCTTGGCAGAAGAGGACCTGGGGGTGTTGATTGGCAGCTGGCTGAACATAAGCCAGCAGTGTGCCTAGGTGGCCAAAAAGGCCAACAGCATCCTGGCTTGTATCAGGAATAGTGTGGCCAGCAGGAGTAGGGAAATGATTGTCCCCCTGTACTCAGCACTGGAGAGGCCGCACCTCAAATACTATATTCAGTTTTGGGCCTCTCGCTACAGGAAAGACATTGAGGAATGCAGCAAAGCTGGTGAAGGGTATAGAGAACAAGTCTTATGAGGGAACTGGGGCTGTTTAGCCTGAAGAAAAGGAGGCTGAAGGGAGACCTTATCACTCTCTACAGCCACCTGAAAGGAGGTTGTAGTGAGGTGGGTGTTGGTCTCTTTTCCCAAGAAAGAAGCAATAGGACAAGGGGAAATGGCTTCAAATTGCACCAGGGGAGGTTTAGGTTGGATATTAGGAAAAATTTCTTCAAGCACTGTAACAGGCTGCCCAGGGAAGTGGTTGAGTCAACACCCCTGGAGGTATTTAAAATACATGTAGATGTGGTGCTTAGGGACATGGTTTAGTGGTGGATTTGACAGTGCTAGGTTTTCTATTGGACTCAATGATCTTAAAGGTCTTTTCTAACCTAAGCAATTCTACGATTCTATGTTTGAGAAATTAGCAATTCGGGTACATGCTTTGTAACAAAAAGGTGAACAGAATTATAGAATCATAGAAGCAAGAAGACTTCTCAAAACAAATACAAGAGAGGAAGTTGGAGATTTACCTTACCTTTTTTCATGTCGTGTTGCATGGTAAATGACACAGTTTAATGAAGCCACTGCAAGCTTTTCTCTCTTAGGCCTAGACTAGATTGCATTTGGTCTTCACCATCACTTTGACTTCACTATTGCTGACCTTGATCCTTTCTGCCAGTGTCTGCTGTGATCCCTGGGGGTTAAGTGCCCAAAGGTTATCGACTTACATACATGTACGTGAGTTGTCATCCCTGGATTCTTAATAATTGATTGTCAAAGCACTTTTGCATAATTCATCTTGCTTTTTTTTGGGCAGAACAAGTGCCCTTTCCCAGCTCAATGTTCAGTTACTCTTCTTTGGAGTCTGCAAGTGTCAACCAGCGTGATAAGGCGTAAAAATACAAGCTTGTCAGTAATGACCCAGTTGGTAGCACTCAGAGTCCTTGGCTAAAAAGTCAGAGAAATCTTTTCCAAGTTCTTATGCTGTTTTTTTCCTGAAACTAGTGAAAAATACAGCATGAAGCACTGTCATTAGGCAAAATCTAGATTTAACTATGAATTTCAAAGGAAATTATCTTATGTGAGAGCTAGAGAAGAAAAAGGTATTCTGGTCAGTCTTTTCAAATTTGCAAATGAACTGAAATTAGTTCTGAAACTACTCCTGGGCCAAATAAATATAATTTAAAATAACTATATTTCTGATCTGAGATTTATGTATCCTATAAACATATATAGGGGTTTTAAAAACTTTTGTTAATTTTCAAGTTTTGGAAGTGTTTTTCCAAATACTCAAACACTTTTTTAGTTTATAAACTTGCCTGTCCTCAGTGTTTTTTCTGAAAGATACTTGACTTGAGCTACTGAATTAATGTTTAGATGTTTAGATCACTGCCGGTAAAGACCAGATTACATAAAACTGGTGGTCTTACATGTTGATCAGTTTAGAAAGCAAGCCTAAATGAACATCATCATTTGTTAAGTTTGTTGCATGCACCAGAAAGGTAACAATAGGTTGCTTAAGACAAGCTTTTTTTTCAAGTGGCTTAGTCTCAGAGACATAAAGGAGCATCTTTTTGTTACCAGACAATGTTTTCTGGAGCTATAGTGTGCTATAGTCACCATAAGATAATTCTGTAGTGTACTAGACAGAATAAAGTATTCCTGTTGTGTAATGTTTCCCTATCTGTCTAAAGGCTTATAACGTCTTTTATCACAACAAGGGGAAATCTGGATCTTTTATCAACTAGTTCAACAAAGCAATGCATTTAAATAATGTGTCTGGAACTCTAGTCTATTGAGATAATCAGTATCTTATTAACCTTAATCATAACAACACATTATCGCTATTTTGTTTCATGTTGACTAATTTGCAGAACAATGGGAAAGAGCACACTCAGCACACAAGACTGTTCCTAGTTCTTGGCACTGAATAAATACAGTGACCCTCACTTGAAATGTCAGAGACTTAAGAAAAAGCTCTATCATATGATGAAGGAAGAGAGTCGGGGGAAAGAGGATCATGTAATCAGAGAGTTACTTAAAAAGTAAACACTTGTTAAACCTCTGGACAAAGTGAGATCATCATCAAACAGATACCTAGAGCACGGAATAAAGGTCAGATACCTTTTATCATGTTTCTGTAGCTTCAGTTAAACTAACAAGCAGCAGCATGTGCTTAAGGTCATAGTTAAACACTTTTGCCTTGATAAATGAGCTGTGTATTCAGTGCTTCCCCTTCAAGAGCATGGCCATGTTGGAACTCTGATCTACAGGAAAAAGACAGACATCAGAAAAGGAAGCAACTTACCTGGGGACAAAAATCAGTGATTGCAGATGGTAGAAAGAAATAATAATCAGCCAAATAATAAAATAAGTCAAAACAACCAAAATGCAGTGCATAAACCTCAAAAATAAAATAGTTCACTTTAATTTTGGGGAGTAAATGTGCAGAATTGTATTTTTCTCCAGATTTGTCAAAATCACAAAAAATGCTTTGCCTTGAGTTATTTCAACATTAAGTGTACATTTCCTCGTAGTTGCACACGTCTCATGGAAATTCTAGTTCTTGATCCTGATGAACTTACTATTTCATATGAATGCCATAGATAAACCTACTACTCAGGAATAAATACAACCATAAGCTTTATGAGAGATTTAGGTGGCACAGACTTCATCTTGAAAGAAATTATAAATAAACTGTACCCTCTAAGAAAATGTACCATACTATATAACAGTTCCATTTAATTCATTCAAAAAAGGAAACTTTAGGGGAATTAAAATAATTAATTCACTAGATAACATAGGGCTATAATATTTTCAGTGGGAAAAACAAAATAGAAGAAAAACTGCAGTATAATCTGAACAAAATTCCAACAGAATTCAATAATTTTTAGGTTCTGTATTATGAAAATAAATTTCCTAAAACCAATCACAAAGTAAAATTGCAGTCTATGTTCTGCTATTAGAAGAGATGAAAACACTATAGAGAGTATTTCACCAAGAATTTACTTGGCACAGAGCATAAAGATTTTGCAACAGAAGTTTTAAAGGAGGAAAAAGTAAAATATAAGGAGAGAGGTAAGCATACAGTAAAACTAGGAATAGTAACTGAGACTGATGAAGCAGATAAAATCTGAGGATTCTGGATAACTAACTGTGAAGTTAAAATGAAGCCCCAGCCAATTATTCTTGACCAAAACCAAAACAGCAAGGTTTGGGAGAGAGAGAGAATCACTTCAGTGAGAGCTCATTATTTCAATGATACAGATTCACGATTCTGTAAATGAAATTATTGCCATTTTGTTTCATAAATGGTGCAGTTAATAAGGGCTCTAGAAAACAAAACTTCCCCACACTTTCCTGCTAACATCAAAGCTCTGTGCTTGAGAAAGTAACTGTGCTTTTTTCCTGCATGTCATTGCCCTATCAGTCCTAGACCACAATTGTGATATTGCAGTAAAGCATCTCATAAAGGTCCACAGTGATTTGGTTTCTAAATTTGCCAGGAACTGGAAAGAAAAAAACCCAGTAATCCACACAGGCCACAGGCTAGGATAGAGACAGAAATGCCTCATATGTACTATATGTGAAAAGACAATGATCTCACAACAAATTTTAGCTTATCTCAGATAAATAATTTTTAAAGATTCAGAGCTCTGGAAGAAAATCTGTTTACATTCATCATAGAATCATAGAATAACAGACTAGAAGGGGGACTTCAACTTTTCTTCACAAAAGCACAGTCTAGACAAGATGGCCCAGCACTCTGTCCAGCTGAATCTTAAAAGTGTTCAATGTTGGGAAATCCACCACTTCCTTGAGGACATTATTCCAGTGGCTGACTGATTGTTCTTATTGTGAAAAATTTCCCTCTGATGTCCAATTGGGATCTCCCCAGGAGTAACTTGTACCCATTACCCCTTGTCTTTCCAATGTGACTCCTTGTAAAAAGGGAGTCTCCATCTTCTTTGTAGCTACCCTTTAAATACTGGAACATGCTGGTGAGGTCTCCCCTGAGCCTTCTTTTCTCAAGGCTGAACAAGCCAAGCTCTGTTAGCCTTTCCTCAGCTTCCCAGTCTATTGATCATCTTCATGGCCCTCCTCTGGACCCTCTCCAGCCTGTCCACATTTTTTTTTTAAAGCAGGGACCAAACCTGAACACAGTATTCCAGATGCAGCCTGACAAGCACTGAGTGGGATAATGACTTCTTCATCTCTGCTGGTGATGCCCTTGTTAATGCAGCCCAACATCCTGTTGACTGCCTTTGCCACAGCAGAACACTGTCCACTCACATTGAACTTGTTGACCATCAGGAACCCCAGGCCCCTTTCCACAGAGCTGCCTCCCCAGCTGGCTTGAACCCAGCCTGTGCTGCACTCCTGGATTATATCTTCCCAGGTGCAATACCTTACACTTGTCCTTGTTGAACTTCGTAAGGTTCTTGTTAGCCCACTTTTCCAGCCTATCCAGGTCTTCCTGCAAGGTGGCTCTCCCTTCCAAAGTATCCACTTCCCCACTCAATCTGGTGTCATCAGAAAACTTCATCAGGGTACACTTAATCCCATCATCCAGATCACTTATGATGATATTTAACAGAGTTGGGCCCAATATCAATCCCTGGGGGACCCCAGTCACAACAGGTTACCAGTTTGAAAAGAAGCCATTTACCACCACTCTCCGAGTGCATCCTGACAGCCAGTTTCCCACCCATCGCAGAGACCATTTGTCTAGACCGTTGCATATCAGTTTCTCTAGGAGGGCACTGTGGGAAACTATATTTAAAGTCTTTGAGAAACCCAGGTAGACAATGTTGACCACTCACCCCACATCAACTGAGCACGTTACTTTGTTGTGGAAGGTAATCAGGCTTGTCAAGCATGATTTGCCCTTTGCGAATCCATGCTGTCTTTTCCCAATCACATGATTCATTTGCCTTGTAATGGCCCCCGGGAAGATTTGTTCCATAACTTTCCCAGAGACTAAAGTAAGACTGATTGGCCTATAAATTTCTGGATCCTGCTTTAAGCCCTTCTTGTATATGGGGTCACATTAACCTTCTTTCATCTTTTTATGTATTTTTATCTTCAAAATATTTAGTGATGCTGCTTATAAACAAGTGCAGATTCACATTGTCTAAAACTGTATCTTCTTTTCACAGCAGTGATGAAATTTGCAACTTGTGTTATAAGTCTGTGTAATATGAATTTTTCTGAAACAAAGCAGGCTGTGAGAAGATTCCACTGTTAATGTACGCGTGTTGGTCTGATCTGAAATAACACAGAAAACGTATCTGATTATGCATTAGTTTAGGCAAATATTGCCCATAAGCTTGAAGGACTATTTGAGACTATCTAAATTGCAAGCAGTAAGTATAAAAACTGGAATTAGCTTTCTGGGTGTTAGTTGGTCTCTATCAGTGACGAACTATGCAAACAAAAGCTGATCTCATCTCTTATCCTCTTGCCTAACTCTTAGTCCTTTACCATGAATTTTGCTTATGTAGCTGAAGAGTATTGGTTCTTGAAAAAATTGCAACATCTTCACTTAATAAAGAAATTATGTTTTTATTCAGTGTTTATGTTGATATCTTAAGCATCATGCACACTGCTATGCAGTGACAAGACCAAATGCACTTTGGCTTTGTTTCAAAATAAAAAATAGAAGGTGTTGATTTTATTATGACACTGGCAATATATTTGAAAGCACGTTAATGTGTATTAATGTCATCTGCTTAGCCAAAAGAATTCCTAAAGTCATAATGCTATTTTATCTGCTTTAAAACATTAGTAATAAGTAGCTGAATATGTATTTTGATAAGTATTTTATATTGTTAGCCAAAGCTACCTACTGTACACACAGACCTTATGCTGTATTTTTATAAAATAGTAAAGCTGATGATGAAAGTAACTGAATTCTAATGGAATCTATCAAGAGTACCCAGACAAAACCAGAAGCAATTATATTATTAAGCTGAAGAATTTTCCAGCTGTCCAGATAAACATTCTTGAGTTTTTGTTTGGATTATTTTAAGAAATCCCAACTAGTCTGAACAATTAATTACATGGAAATCACTATGAAACTTTTTATGTTTCCTTTAACAGAATGTTTTGCATTTTTTCCAAACAACTTTTTCAATCCCATAAGAGACTGAATTCATCAAGGAATTAGATGACAAATGGAAGCTTCTGTTTCGGAAAACAGAATGGCAGCTAGACAATAGGAAACAGATGCCAATTATTTGCCAGTGTCTGTGGTAGAACAAAACATTTTATGACATTTACTTTGCCTTAGAAAAGCTGTCATTGATATTAGAGAAGTACCGGTCAGCAGATTCTGAAAGGAGACTCTATATGATCTAGGATTGCAAATAATTTCTTACACTTTTTTAAAGATGTCAAGATGAAAAATACGTAGTATTTCCTGTAGAGTAGCAACAAAGTTAGCTGTATTAGCACAATCTGGAATAATACCGTCTTACACTGTAAAACCAGAATTACTTAGTAAATTAAGTGAAAACAGAATTTATATAGCCTGGACTTAGCAGCCACAAAATAGGATTTCTTTTGTCACGCACTGAACAGGGAAGAATTGAAGCTGTGCAAGAGAGAATAAAACCAGTCTTTTCTCACTCTATTAACCATCTTCATTTGTGTTGACTACATATTTGTAAGGTGGGTTAGTCTTCATCATATGCCATCCAAGGAATACAGGAGTTGTTGCCACTCGACTTACCTTTAACAGACCAACTGAACACAATATTTATTAAGTCAGGCCAGCAGCAAATAATTCTCTTAAGCTAGGCCAACAGTCAAAACTTTTAGTTTGATACTGCAACAACAATTTTTATCCAGCAAACACTTTAAGTAGGTGGTTACACTGACAAAACATAGCTTACTGTTTGTGATACACCTTATTACATCAGCATGAACAGTACAGAGAAGATGCTTTCTGGAGATGGAAATTGTACTGGTATTAGGAAACTATGCCTGTATCATTCTGCTAGCTAGACCTTTCTAGAACTGACTAGGTCTCAGATTAAGCGCAGAGAATGTTCACTCGAGGGAGGGCAATGGAAGATAGTGCAGTTGCATGGTTACTTTTTGCACAGGGCTATGAATACCACATGCAAATGCATGAGAATTAATGAAAAAAAAATCTGTATTTGTTTACATCTAGTTTTTAAAAGAATTACAGCTCATATTACTGTAATTTAATAATGGGAACATCTGCTACCTGTGGCAAAACTATAATATCTTCTGTGCTCTCTTAATTGAAGATCTCACTGTAATAGTACAATCAGTGGAGGTTCAGGCATTGTTCAGTGATGGGCAAGCAGTTACATGTGACCTACCAATCACTGCATTTCACATCAATCCTCTTAGGCCAGACTAATAACAGAGGTATCTGCAGAGGCCTTTCTGACCATGTTGTCTGTGTCTTCAGTTCAACTTGTAGTTTTGGAGTCTTTTGTTACAGTGGGCCTATCACCACTCTGTCAGTGACTACCACTTACAAGTGTGCAGCTTCCGTTCATTTTCCTCTTTCCACTCTTCCCTCTAAAATACTAACGACTTCAAAGAATTATGACATCCCAAGTATACCATACCTCAAGCACCTCTCTAATAAAGTACCCGATGATAAAAATAAATCACTAAGTCTCACTCAAAAAACTATTAGCATGAAAGTCTGGTGCTCACATTAACAGTTATTGTTTTGGTGGTTGTGTTTCAGAGATGTCAAGTAGAGATAAGTGCCTGTGAGACTCAAGCATGGTTTTCTCAGGGCCATATACATTATTAAATGAGTCATGACACAGAGAATAAACCAGCAGTGACCAAAGCAGCTCCAGGATAACATCACTGCAGCACAGTGCCCAAACTCTGTTAGTCACTATTTCACAGGGTTGAATTTTTATGCAGTTTTAATTCACTATTTTTTTTTACATGGTGACTGAAATCTGAAAAATATACTTTCTTGAGCTTTTTCCTCTCTTACTTGCTCTCCCATGAAAATAATAATCTTCATAGACATTTTCACTAGTATTTTCTGGAAAGATAAATTATAAACTCAATAAAATTGACATTTTGGGGAATAAAAAAGATTCACCTAACCATGTTAAGCATGTTGAGCTATGACTTTACTAAGAACAGAACTTTTTATGAAAAAAAAGAGCTGCTTTTCTACTAGTCAAGAATTCAGATTATAAAGAATCACTCTTCGATTAGTACGTTTCTTATAGACTAAGCAAGACTAAGCTCATCCTCCCCGGATGACGGTGAGCTAGCATACTGAGGAAGAGGGGCTGAGTGGTGGAGGAAGACTAAATGATGTCATGGGCAATGTACTGGACTTCTGTGGCCCAACAGTACATTTTTTACTCCTGTGAATAGTCCCACTGATTTCAGGTGAATAGTCCTGCAGGATTAAGCCACTGATGATTAATAAATGTTTGAAAACAAGGCTAAAGCCTCAGTCTTATTTGAAGTCTCAAAGACAGGGTAGTTTCTATCTAACCTAATAGATCAGAACCTCAACTTGCTCATTAGCTGAGAACCTCTGCCCTCCTTATTAGGCCCAATTCTCTCAGATGAACTGTCAGATGGAAACTGCTGCAATTGTACACAGGACAAATTCCATGTCATTAATGGAACAGGTGTTTAATGATTTTGGATGCATCAAGTTTACCCAGCTTCTTAAAAGATCTCTTCTCAAATATAATAGTGGCTGTGACAACAAGGATCATTTGCAAAAAAGGCTGGCACTTCCCAGTCCATCAAACCATCAGCTTTATGTGCTCACATGGTGAATATATTCAGGGAGTTTGTATTGGTTTCTTAAGACAATGTTTAAGATTGTTATTACTAGTACTGATGAGCCAGTAATTCAGCCTTTATTGAGATCAGTAAGATCTCTAACTGAAGCCCACAAAGAATTTAGAGTTTGGATCATCAACTATAATATGCAGCTTTCACACAAGAAAGGTTAACATTTGCTTTAGAAGTTTTATTTCAAGTAGAAACTGATAAGCCAAGAATGTTTTAAACCATGGATATCTACAAGTAAAATTTTTTGTCTATAAAAATACGAACAGATGCAAAATCACAGTGAGAAAGAACCCTGTATTTGACTCAGGTCACATAAGCTATAGCTGACACTGGACTTCAGCACATTTTGTTACCTGGTTTTATCCCAGCTTATTTTCTACAGTGGAATAAGAGCCATATTAAGAAGCCCAGCAAATTTAGCCCAAAAGGACGAGTTTCCTTCTCTAATGGAGACTTTGTTCTCTATTATTTTATTATGTTCTGATACAACAGAAGACTGCCATTCAGTGAGGCCTGTACAGGCTAGAGAGCTGAGCAGAGAGGAACTTAATGAAGTTCAGTGAAGGCAAGTGTAGGGTCCTGCACCTGGGGAGGAATAACCCCATGCACCAGTACAGATTGGGGGTTGACCTGTTGGAAAGCAGCTCTGTGGAGAAGGACTTGGGAGCCCTTGTAGACAATAAATGAACCATGAGCCAACAATGTGTCCTTGTGGCCAAGAAGCTTGACCTGAGGTCCATTAAGAATGTGTTTAGCAGGTCAAGGGAGTTTATCCTCCCCCTCTACTCTGCCCTGATGATTCCACATCTGGAGTATTGTGTCCAGTTCTGGGTTCCCTGGTTCAAGAAAGACAAGGAACTATTGGTGACAGTCTAGCGAAGGGCTACAAAGATGATTAGGGGACTGGAACATCTTTCTTAGAAGGAATGTCTTGGAGAGATGGGTCTGTTTAGCCTGGAGAAGAGAAGGCTGAGAGAGGATCAAATCAATTTTTACAAATATCGTAAGGTTGGTTGTCAAGAGGATGGGGCCAGACTCTTTTAAGTGGTGCCCAGTGACAGGATAAGGGGCAACAGGCACAAACCGAAACACAGGAAGTTCTGTCTGAGTATGGAGAGAAACTTCTTTGAGTGTGACAGAGCACTGGAATAGGCTGTCCAGAGAGACTGTGGACTCTCCTCTATAGATATTCAAAACCCAGCTGGACGCAATCCTGTGCAACCTGCTATAGGTGAACCTGCTTCATCAGGGGTGTTGGACTAGATGATCTCCAGAGGTCCCTTACAACCCCAATCATCCTGTGATTCTGTGAAATTAGAGTTGATCCAGGAGAACATCAAATAAGTGCTCTACCTGCAAGGAAAATTATGCTAGCAAATGAAGAAACAATCTTTTTGACGGGAAACCATCCAGGTACAGATATAAGTTTTGAAGGCAGCTACTTCAGGTTGGATACCAGTAAAGTGCAACACACATCCATCTCTCAGCTGCTTCATGCAGATCCTTGCTGCTTGACTCAAGCTGCTAATGACATTTTAGCGAAGCCACTTCGGTCTCAGGTGATTGAGATGTTTGAGCTATCTTCAGATCTGCCAGGTTGGACATGGGGGTGGTTAGACGTGACAAGTATCACAGCCACTACAGCTAGAGTTGTGCTATTCATCTGCCAGCAACTCATCATTTGGCCCAAGAGAACATCTTACTGGAATTCTAATAGGAAAGACTCCACAGAGGCTAAGTGATGTTTTAGACCATGTAGGCATTTTGCTACTTCCCTGCAATAATGTGCAACATAATATCTAACAGGAGAGAACACTAAAATGGCAGTGTAGGCCTACTTTTAAGTTCCTTAACTCTGTATCCCTGAACCAAGTCAGGTGACAGAGTGAGTGGGAATCTTGTGTGCTTGGTGGTAGATATATTCTCATGCATCAAGTTATATCAATGACATCTCTTCCCAGATCCCACAATGAAAGAATAATTTTGGTACTAGGCCAGCCATCACTTTTGCTCATAATCTATCTGTTAGTTTGACAAACTCAGCACGAGTACATGACCCCACCACACAGGACTGGGCAGTTTTATTTCTGAGAAACACCCATAGAAAAATATTTTGTTCCTTTTCTCGTTCCAAAAACATTTAGTCTGATTATTTGACTTCCGTCTTTGATTTTCTAGTGGGGTATCTGTATAAAGAACTCTTCTGGACACTTGGAGTTTGTAGGTGAAATAACTGATGTGGGGCAGTATGCTACACCAACATCCTTTTACTTTGAGGTTTCCGATCTTGCAAGTGATGAAGAAATTGAAAATATCTGAATAAACTCATTAGGAATCAGCATTATGAGTGGTTTAAGGCCTTCTGCCACGCACAGGCATTTCTCCATAGCTGCCAGCTCTTGCCGCAACAGCAGTTCATCAAGAATGGGGATCTCTCCCACCAAAAGAAAGGCATCTGCAAAAGATCCTGCCCTTGAAAAGGGTACTTTCTTTGGCTGGCCTAGCCTGAGTTTCACAAGTTCTAGGCACATTGGGACACTTGTCTCCGGGAGAGAGCACCCCAGCTGAGCTGACAACAAAGTAGGAGCTGGCAGTTCCTTTGTGTGTATGTGTGTGTTTTGTTGTTGTTGTTTTTGTTGTTTTGTTTCGTCTCCTCAAAGATAACACTCTGCCTCAAAGAAGATTCTCCAAAGTTCTGAAGGCAGATACTTTTCTTTTTGCAAAGCCTAGACCCTTGTCCCCTGGTATTTTGAACTCACTGATAGCAGAATTTGCTTCCTCATCCCCAAATTCAGAATTTACCTCTGCGAAAGACAGCGGTTTCAGTCCTCCTGAGTCTCTTTTTACCATGATCATTACCATCTTCCATCCAAAGAAGAATATTCTTGGCCAGTTTTTCATTGCATTAATCTCACTGAAATCTACCTTTAGGGAATCTAGGATTCTCTTCTTTCCTTCCTTTTTTTTCCAAATCTCTGAAATAAACAGTTGTGGGTTTTTTTTTCATTGAGTTTTTTGGGTTACAGTTTGGCAGCTGCAATATTTCTGATTTCAAGACTTTCATAAAATTAAAGAAAGAAAAAAGTTTATCTTCCATATTTACCTTTCTAAATAAATTTTCTTCTTTCCCTTTTTAAGCAAGAAAATACACTATTTCCAGGATGAATTTTCCCTAAAGTGTACTTTGCCAGGCAAAATATAAACAATTCTAATCATAGGCCAAACCCACCTCTTCACTCTCCATCTTGTAAATTGGAGTAGAAGAACAGTACCTCATACTTTGTTCGTAGTTCTGGCTCTCTGATTGAAATACACAATCTTTTTCGAAACACCTCTCAATGAGAGGTAACCAGCATCACTCTGGCATCTTTCATAAGCAATAAGTTCCCTGTGAGGGAGGAGAAAAAGAAAGCCTCAGTTGATAGGAATCACTAAGACCAATGCCATCTGTAACTTTCCCAGCGTGACCATTTGTGTTTGCTGGTCTGAGGAGGTGTGCAACTGGTCCTCCCTCATCCTTTCCAGTATGGCACTGAAGAGAGGTTTATGGCATTCGTAGTAAGAAACAAGTTGAGAGATCACTTTTGGCATATCCTCTCTTTGCCAGTGTTTTATTTATAGTTCCCTTCTATGCCACTATTTTATTTATGGTATTAAATATATAAAGAGATTATAATACAGCAAAAAAGCTATTATGGAAAAACAGAAGCTGTTTTGTCCAAGAGCTGTGCTTATGAACAAGGCCACCTGGTTTAACATGCACTGATATCCAACGATATACAGAACTGAGATATTTTCCCTTTTTTTTTTTTATTAAATCAGATATTTCATCTGTGTCATGCTGGTGCATAAAATACAGAACATTTCTTTCTAAGGAACTGAAATTACTCAGATCTTATCTTCTAGGAGAGAACAGTGTTCTGAATTTTGTTTTGAAATCAGTCCCTTGAATATCTTTGCTGCCTGGAAGCACATTAGTATTAAACAGAATGTTTATCCCACAAGTTATTATGTAACCACTGTAAATAATATATAAATACTTCACCTTTATCTTAGCTTAGCACTTCTTTTAGTACTGAACTCATTTTATTAACATTTTTTATTGGAATTGTTAGTAAATCAATCCCTTACCTTCTCCTTAAGGCAATCAGCTCCTCCTGGTGGCTCCTTGCAACCTACAGCGAAACAGCCTCCCAGATTTTCTGCATTTGTCCTTGGACTTTGCTAAGCAAGGCAACGAAGGTAGAGCTGTAAATTACTTTTCCTCCTTAAAATATAGAAAAGAATGGGGAAAACTTTTGTCATTCAAAGTTATTGATGGAAAAAATAAACTGAAACAAATGTTTGCATTATTCCTCGCACTAAGGCTTCTTGTACTTTTCATAGCTTGAATCTTATGAGTCATACAAATGGGAGCTGTAAGAGTCTATATTGCGCGATTACTCATGTTCCTGCCTCTGCTACACCAATACTTCTTGAAGTGTATTGTAAAGCTGTGCAGTAAAACCCGAACTATTCCACATACTGAAGGCTGAAAGCCTGAAAAAGTATTTGTAGCAATATCTTTCATTTTTAGATCTTGCCTTCCCTTAATTTCAACAGTGCTACTCACCAAGTAGTTACCCATGTGTTTGCATGCTTCTCAGAGTGAGTCTCTGTCACTCAGCCAGGAACACATTTCTGACAATCTGCCTGCTTTTCCTTCCTCAGTTTTACTGCCGAACTGGCTGTTTCTGCCCTGATGCTTCACCTGTTGATATTGCCCAGTGAAACTTCTGAGCAGCACCCAACAATGTCGCTACAGTTGTCACGTGCCCTTTCTTACATCAAAACCACCAAAAACAACAGAAAAAAGCAGTCTCTCCTTCTCCCCTTGTATCTTCATAGCAGACTTGGGGAATGTCCGAATAAAAATACTGCTGAACTGCAAATTGTCAGTGTATTAGAAGAACAGTTCTTACAGTGATACCTATACATTGAATTTATTATATAGTATCACATGCAAAACTTAGTTATCCCTTGAATCTTCTTTCAGAAAAAAAAAAATAAAAACCATTTGAGAGAAAGAACATAAGAAGTTCCAATAAAATCCAGTGGTAACAAGTTATCAGCTGCATGGCAAGATGCTATCCACTCAGTTTTCAGCAAAGAGAACAGGACCTGCTGCCATTGCTCAAGATACTGCGTGCCAGCACCAGTTTTCAGATTTTAGGTGCCTGTATTATGTCAGTACTCTCAGTTAACCACTGAAGGTGTGCTTTTGGTGTCCATCTTAAAGTACCAGCAAAAGTCCCAGTTTTCAGATGCAGGTATTTAATGCTTTGTGAGAAATAAGGCATCATGCCTCATGCCAGGCACCTACAGAGAGAGCCAACCCAAATCAATAGCTAGGATCTTAGCAGGAGGTTAAGAACCCACGCACAGCACAGCAAGCAGACGAGACAAGCTTCGTTTCTGATATAAATACACAATGCACTGAAGAAAGCCTACAGGCATCGAATCTTTTAGGATCAGTGTAATTATCTTACTCAACTATTTTGGTACTGAAAGATGCAGAGTTGTGTGCCAAAGAACATAAGCAACAATTAGCAAATAAATTTCTGTCTCTAGCCGCTGAGAGGGAGAAAATTGTCGGTGCTATCTTTAATATCAATAAAATAACACAGTAAATGCTTTTAGGCTTTTTGAGATCCCTACTTACGATTTTGGGGAAAAATGAAGGTGTTATCTTGTGGCCTGAGGCAAGTTGCTTTAGTTCTTCAATTCACATGGATTTACACTATTCTCTGCAACAAACCGTGCAAACATGGTTCAGGTTTTATTGTTACACAAATTTCCAAGATCAGGATTTTAATTTGCACTGTACATTTGAAAGTCATCTGACCAATAAATCTTTTTGTAGTTGACTGTTGAAGATGGCTTCAAGCCAATGCTGAAGAATGCTCACCTTAAAGTAACCCCTTTTTATTTCTGTAACAGCTTATTTTCGATTGAAAAATTATTATTAGTTATTATACTTGTGCCTTAATCTAAACTGAGATCAGGAACTTACTACATTAGGTGTTAGCCATAAAAACACTAAAAAACAGTCATTGAAAAAATTGTAACTCATATGGGCACGACAGATTAAAATGAAATACATTCCATTTTCTATGTTTAGGCAACTTAAGTTGAATGAAAATCTTTATTATTTTCTTTAATAAATATTTTCCATCTATTAACAATTATTAATTATATTTCTAGAGTTACTCAAAACAAGGACAACTTGCATTATTCAGTGTTTTAAGATTATAAAACATGTAATAAGATTATTCAGTGTTTTAAAAGATACACCCCACATTTGATTGAAAATCTGAAATTTTGTAGTTTTCCACAAAATTCACAACCTGCATGGATTTTGACTCAGGAATATCAGATCAAATCTTTCACTAGCATCACTAGAGAAAAATAATTGAACAAACAGAGCTACTTTTTAAGAAATACAGAACATATTAAAAACATGCATATGCATATGCATACTTCCACAAACTGTATGTGCAGACTATTAACTTGTTAAGCTAGTGAAAATTATTTTTAATTCCACTATAGGCTCTGAAGTCAGCTTTTGACCCCATAGTGCCTTGATAGTTTAGCTGTTCTTTGCTGGTAAAAAAAAAGTAGACCAAACTAAGCAAAATTAATTCTGTAGCTGTCAGGAAAGCCTATAATATATTCTGCTTGGTCCTGCAGTCAGGAAAATTTCTAAAATAGCAGAACTGCAACTGACTCAGAACCCGATCTAAAGCGCACTGAATTCAATAGAAATTCTTTCAGTCAGTCTAATGGGCTTTGGGTCATGGCCTCATGCATTAGATTAATTTATATAGAAAAAAATCTATTTCCTTTTACTTTCAATTAATCGGAGGACTGGGTGTGACATATTGGTGGAATGGTAAATAATACAGAGAACAGGTCAGTCTGACAGAGTGACTTGGATCATTTGTAGAGGTCAGTTCAGATCCAAACACAGGTTTTAATGCAGCCAAGTGCAAGGTCTTCTATCTAGAAACAAGGAATCTTTGTAAGATAAGGAAAGCTATTGTTCAGAGCAATGATTCTGTATCCAGATTGATAATAAATGACTATAATGTTAGAGGACCAGCTGAACCTGATTTCCTTCAGTGAGCTAACATGATCCTTAATTGATTTCCAAGCAAGGGAACATATGATAAAACCAGTAAGGCAGCATTAATGGCACCATTAATGTAATACTCTGTCCAGAATTAATATCCATAATTCTGAAAGGATATCAAGGAATTGGAAGTGATTCTAGAAAGATGCAATGATGCAATCTTCAAAATATGCCTTATTGTGAGAGACAGAAAAAACACAGCCTATTTTGTTGATCTGTCAAAAACCATGGAGATAATTCACACACTGTTTACACAGAAAAAAATATTTCCAATAGTAAGTAGATGTTTAATCTGGCAGGAAAAGGTATGGCAAGATCCAAAGTTAATCTAAACAAAATTTGACTAGAAGCAAAGGGAGTATTTGAAACAGTGAGGAGAACTAACTTTTGGGACAAAAGTGATATTACAGTTAGCCAACATTGTATCATTTATGGAAGACCTTTTTACCCCAAAAGAATTGGGGTTTGTTAAAGAAATTAATGGATGACATTCTTTGACTTCTAGTATGCAGGAGGTTGAAGGTGGATATAAGAGGCTATAATGTCTTTCCATTTAAAAATCTATGGCATTGCAACATGAGAAGGATGGACAAATGATAGTATGTATGGCATGTATGGAATATTTTCCAGGTTGAGTCTGGTAGACAGCCCATCTGCCTGAGACCATATTAATTACAATGTCACTAGGTAAATGGTTTGCAATCCACTATGGATGACACAATCCATTATGCGTGGAGCTTTGTACATTGTATCTCTCTAATGAACATCAGATTTTATTCTCCAGTTGCAGATGTACCTTGAGTCTCTCCAGCCTGAGCAGCCAGGTAGTAAGACACAGATAGAGATGCAGGAGATGCAGAAGACTGAGCAAATTTAAGCACCTTTGTGAAGAAGTTTGCTCTGCTTTAATAAAAAGCTGAAGGTTTATATCATGTGGACAAGAACCACAGAATTAATGGTCCATTTGGGCACCAAATATATTAGGATCCCAGTAGGAGTTTATGCCTAGGGGACCTCACAGGGTCTGTGGCCTGAGATAGCAACCAACACAGTACAGAAACAGGCCCACCCAAGAGAACCCATGGATAGGTCTCCACCAGCTTCAACCAACTGTGAACCAAAAATCCCAATAAATCCTGGCCCAACCACTCAGTGCAGTGAGCACACTGGCACTGTTTCATGTCTGGCTGCTAGTATGTGAGCTCATTCCCCACTACAAGACTCATCACAGTGCAGTGATGGTTGTGGGGACATGTCACTAATGCCCTGGAATTTTTGCTGTTGGAATGATGGAAGGAGACCAGCAGCTTTTTCCTACACTTGATGCACAGCCACATTCCTGTCAAGGTGTACAGACCAATAGCTTCATCAGGGGAAGAAAAACTTCAAGTACAATTACCACCATGACTGCTGGTTGTGCATTTATTTCCCCTGGTAGGGATATCAGGCCCAAGCAGGAATTAAGAGAGTCATGGTTACTCTGCCATAGTTAGACATTTCTGTTCTACTTTACCAATCCCTCTCATAGTAATCATGATGAATCAGTGATGAGCAATTAAAAAGCTGAAACCGCTAAACACATAAGAAAATCTAAAGGGCACTTAATAAAACTCTTTGATTTGCTATTTCAACTTTTAATACAATCTATCATAATTAATTTTGATGATCTTAAGCTAAATTAAAAGCAACAGGTAGCACTGCACGGAAAGAAAATTATAAGGGTACCTTAATGGAGCCACCCAACATAGTGCCCTGTAGGCAACCGTAACTTAATTTAAAAGCACACTTGATATGCAGCAATACACCCAAGTAAAATGGCAGGTGATCCTCAAAACAGGATAAGAAGTAGCTGTTGTATCCATCCTCAGCCACAGTAAATCTGTGTGAACATGGTGCTTTTCATTAAGCAATCGATAATATATTTTATTAGTTCCAGAACACTGCATACAACCCACTAGAAGCAATCTCACTCCACAGTTTTGAGTGTGAATACCACAATTAAACCAAGAAAAAATAAATTAGTTTTTCTGAAATCTAGAGGTTTTTGAGTTCTAAAAGTCCAATTACAAATTAGCAAGCTGTGAATAATCAGATTTTAAAAAAAAAAACACCACAGTTTCAAAGCTGCATGAGCTTTACTTGTAAAATCTGTAAAGATTTATGAAGTTAAATAGTAATTGGTAGCAAATAAGAACAATGATGATTGTCAAAGGAATAATAATTTTTCGCTTCTAGTTTTGAAAGTAATACCTGGCCTTTTGGGAGTACCACAATCTTTCTGCAACACAGATGTTTGAAATATAGACAAACAATGAGATAGCTTTGTGCACTTCCAGGCTACTAAGAAATATATCTGTTTTTTCAAAAACATGCCATCTCCCAGAGACCTTCCAGTACAGCGGTGAACTACATTTCCAAATGTGTCCATTCACCCGCTCACATTAAGAGGGGAAGATACTTGCTGTTATAAAATTTTGGAAATCTGGTTTACTTCATTAGAGCACTAGGCTGGAGATAACCATGTCTTGAAACTCATCCAGATCTAGAAGCTGAGGACTTCTGCAAGTCTACCTGGTTTCGTATCAGCATACTAATATCAACTAGTGTGTATTTGTTACATATGAATATGATGCAGCTCTTCATCATGTGTGTAATTCAATCTTGGCATGGTAAATCTCAAGTTCTAAGAAGGAGATAATTTTGCATATCGGTCTCCTTTTAGCATGTGAGAATGTAAAATCAAACAGTGAAATTTTCATTCAGTTGCAAACTCTCACTGCAGTGAATGACCCTTTAAAATTGTTAGGAAGCTGGGCCACTCAATATGAGAGGCACATTTCAATCTGGTTGCATCGGAAGTGCTCAAGAGTAAGAGTGAATGGAGAGGAATGTATTTTCAGGCTTACAGAACACCTCTATTCTCAGGGACTGGCTGAAATGATGAGAAAATCAATCCTATAAAGTGGAAACGTAAAAATAAGAAAAAACCTGTGTCCCAAGGACTTCACAGTCTGTTCATTAAATCCCCTAAGTGCTGTTCAAGTAGAACCTTACAAACAAATTGACTATGAGGTGATTAGAGACTTAAGGACTAATTTCAGGAGTAAATGACTGTAGATTTACACCTGTAAAGACAGATAAAACCTCCTGTATGCAGCCACCACAAGCAAAAGAAAGGGTGGCTCAGCAGCTGGGACATTCAGCATAGACTTAGAAGACTTCAGTTTATATTTCAATTCAGCCATAAACTTTCAACAAATTACTTAAGGCACAGAACCTGCTGGTTAATAATAAAATACAGATACACTCTCTTCTCTCACACAGCAAGAGGATCTCATCCAAACTATTTGCTGGGAACAATCCTTGGTCCAAACTATCTTCCAAACGATGCTTGACAATTGTGTGGGAAAGTATCATATGACCCAGTTGAAAACTATGTAGAAGGGCACACTAATAAAAGTTAAACTTTCTGGGCAGATGGATGTCATTGCCTAAGACTGTATATCATTTCTATTTAATGTATTACTATAGTTAAATCCATTGTGAATGTGTGAAAAACACAAAAAAGAGCACTATAATGTAATACTGTATTACTATGGGCAAGAAAGATCTGTGAAAACAATTGAACCTTTCTGTAAAATAATGAAAATAATCAATGATGTAGTCATGCACCCACGAAGTACAAGACCTTGAAACTCCTGTAAGATTCTACTCTTCCAATCACAAACTCTGCCTTTAAGTCATGGGACAAAGTTATATGAAATTGTCGATATAGATGGGCAGATGTGAACCTGATATCAATACATGTGCATTGTACACCAAAGCACAAAGTTGCACAATTATATGTCACATAACCATTCCCAAACACATACAATTTCAGACTGGATCATCCAACCCCATCATAAGCTGTCTTCAAACTATGGTCCATTTCAAGAATCACAGAGCAAATTCCATTCACTAGAACTGAGAGGAACAAAACCTCTCCAGAAAAGGCCCAAAGATTTTTTAATAGAAGTTTAGGCCCAACTTCTTGAACATGGTTCTTGTGCCTGGATTTTTCACAGAAATAGAAAGGCAGCAAACAGTCCCCAATGACTTAAGTGATATTTAATATTCCTGAAAAAAAAAAAGAAAAAAAAAAAAAAAAAAGTTGTTTTATTTAAAAAAAAAAATAAAAAAAAAAAAAAGAAAGAAAAAAAAAAAAAGAGGTTGTTTGATTTAAAGACTTAGCTGATATAGTTCCACTGAGAGTTATTAAGACTTACACTGGTATAATGTTTAGGTAAATTGTCATACCTCTAATCCATAAAGTTGTATCAGGAGAGAACAAAGATATGGCTGTTTAAACATTACTGGTTTTGCCAGTAGTTTTCTTAGCAAACTTCACTGATATTGTAGATGGAATCCATGTAGTGCAAATTATCCTCTATTTCAAAGATACCAGCTTTAAAAGGAAGTTCATTTTCTTGCATAAATAAGATACAATACAAACAAAGGTTCTTAGACAACTCGACATCGAGACTGAAAAATACTTTCAGTCTGTGCTAGTTAGCATAAAACAATATTATGTTTCCCTGAATGGCTATACTAAACATTTAACAAAAAAAAAAGTCTACATTTAGAAGCCATAATTTGACTGGTTTCAGTTGCAAAGCCTTCTGATTACTACTATTAAAAAACTTACCATGATTCATGCACATTTCTGAAGAAAGAAGCTGGCTGGGAACAAAAAACCCACAACAATGACTTATACATTTTTCATTAAATTATGTTTTTCCTATGAATTTGGAGGATTTTAAAAGCTTTTTAAATAGAAATTATTTTAAATTTCAATTTTATTCCCACTGTGCAGGCTATCATTTTTAGTCAACCAGGAAAATGGAGAGAAAAAAAAGGAAAAATAAAATCAGAATTAAAACATGAAGAAAAAAGTCAGGAAATTAATGGATCTTTATTAAGTAAATATTTTTTAGGGCTACTTTTCAGTAAGAGAAGAATTTTAAATGAATGATGCTAGAATTGTGATGAATAGCCCAATGAAACTAATAAATGTGAAAAAGTCATTATGTAATTCTTCTTAGAGCTCACTTTCTTACTATTTTTTTTAAAAGAAAATAAATCAAAACAAACAAACGAATATCTAAAACCCTGCAAGCCCTCAACAAAACAAAAAAGCAACACTATAAGGAAGTGAATATATTCTCCAGTGCAGCACAGTAATTTCTGGTGACACCCTGTAGCTATCCAGCCATAGCTTTAGGATCACAGAACTACTGAGGCTGTTGGAAGAGAGACATCTCCTGTGAAATCTCCTGCTCAAAGCAGGCTCAGCTGAGCTCAGAAAAGGTTGCTTGGGGTCCAAGTAGGTCTTGAAAACCTCCAAGGATAGAGGCTATGACTTACACTGCAAGAAAGATCTTTCTAAGGCAGACAGGATACTCTAGTGTGAGAAATCAGTTTCTTCATCCGAAATACAGACACACACACACACACACATACAGATGGGCTTTCACAGTGGAATGATTGGTTCTCTTTCCATATTACAGACAGATTAGGCATAGGTCATAGTTTAGGCTTTCCAACGATTCTTAGCTCAGTCTCAGTCAAACACTACATAACAACATCTGCAAGATACTTGCAGGCTCCCCTTTCTAAAACCTTGGCGTCTAGTGTTGATTGGGATGTGACAGGCTGGAGTGAGAGGCAACGTAACTGAGGCTGTAGTGTGATTGCATAGGAGGACATGATTTAACCTGTTCTTGGGTTTATATGACATAGCTATTGTCTATTTAAGTACCGTGCCTTGGTGTGTTGGTCCATCATGGACACTTTCAGCTCTTGTACTTTGGAACATCTTAACTTTCTTGGTGCATTTCATCTAGATGGTGGGACCACAAGAACAAGTTTTGCTGCCAAAGGTAAGAACACAGCACCTCCAGATGTCAGGACTTACTGACTCATTATTCAAGGATGGCACACAGGAGAAAAAGTAAACATATCTGGAACATATGCAGCTTTGGGCTGGGAGAGTCTCATGTCTAATACTTGAGTACAACAGATCCTAGACAACAGGAGAGGAATCATCTCAGTCTCATGGCTTACACAATATAATTACCTGTCTCTGAAGCTCATAAATGTTATGATCTCCATTGACATTTTCAAATTAGTTTTAGTGTGTACAACAGCCTATTGTAAAGTACGTTATTTAAGAGCTGGTTTGTTCTCTGTGGAACTTTCAGCTGGACAGTGTTGTAATTTTCAAGTTTTGGCTAGTTCATTTTACAACCATAAATGGAGATATGGAGAAATGTAATGAATTATACTCATTAGTTTTATGGCAGCATTACACTTAATGAGTTTTCTCATATTGTTATATTTCTTAGGATTATGTGTATATATGTGTTCTTGTATGTATGTGTATGTATATATATATATATATATACATACATATGTAATGTTCACCCCAGTTCATCATCTGCTTAAGAAAAGATTAATTATGAGAAGCACTATAGGTGTCATCTCTCAGGTAGTTAACAGGGGTATTCATATTAAATTTAATTTACTTATTGCCGAATCAGCACCCTTTATTAAAACAGCAAAGTTATGTTAAGAGAACGAAGTATGGATTATATTCCCTGGCAATGTGAAGAGTTCAGGAAATGAAAAGTTCTTCAATCATATATAACATATAGGCTATTGTTAGTGCAGAAGCCTTGTATCAACTTCAGTGACTCATTTACCGGTTATTCTTTCATTGCTTTAACAGCATTACGAATTAGAGGTCTGCAGTTTAAACAGCATCAAATACATGGAATAGAACCCCTGTGCCTCAGTTAACCTTAAACAAGTTTCTAAAAGCAAGAAAGACAGATTTAATGGGTGTGATGTCATTACACTATATCATACATGCCAGAAGGAAATAAAAGAATATAATAAAATAGCAGGGCAACATAAGAAAGACTTTTTTTTTGCTATTTAAAGCTTCAGAAAAATGAACCAAACCTGTGAGGAAGAAGCTGAAATGCATGTATTAATGCATCCTAAAACATTAAGATACTTAAGTTTTTCCATCCTTTATAGCTTTCAGTATTAAAAATTTGATGCTGTTCCAACAATACCTGGAAAAAGTACTTTAACTGTTCCTGCAACCTGATACTGTATCCACTGATTCACAACGAAATTTTAATTTACTTCATTGCATTGTTCTGCTCTCCTTTCTAACTGGCTTCAGTGGAAATAGTCCTTCAGTTTCAACAAATATTTGCACTCCCGTTTGCAATATTAGCATATTATTCCTACCCTTTTGGAAATTACTTTGACCCTACCTTTAACTCAAACCATAAATAAAGGAATGATTAAGTGAAGCATATGGACTCTAAACAAGTTCTATGAATCCAGCAGGAGACTTCCATTTATTTCATTGGAAGCTTACTAAATTACACTGGAGGTGCATGGTCTTTTGACTGGGCACCTTTTAATGCAGTGATTACTTTTTTCTTTTCTCACTTTCTACCTAAAGCAAACAGATTCAACATCATTATATGTCAGAGTCCTGTATATTGCATCTGGGACTTGTTCTTTGTTAGAGATGTCTGTGTGTTATGATGTTTTAATTTATTTACCTTCTTTATGCAAATCAGAGAGACTGATAAAGAGCTCTGAAGAGATAAGATAATCAAGTCTGACAGCTAAAAAGTCCTGTCAGCATTTAAGCAGAGCACCCAGGAAGAGGCTAGCTGCCTTTCGAGAACAGCAGCAGAAACTTTGAAGACTAAGGGAAGAGTTCTGAAATCTCTGCTAATGCCACTGAGAAGAGTGCTTTTGTTTTGCCAGATGAGTCTACCTTAGCTTTCACTGTCATTTCCATTATCGAATGATCTCCATTCTGAAAAAGGATAACTAGTTATTGATTCAAATGTCAGCAGCTTAAATGCTATTAGCCAGGGGCATCATCAAAAGCGAAGGCCACTGCATCAACAATATTGTACACTCCTGCTCTGCAGGACCACATCTCCTTCTATTCTGTCTAGGCAGGCTTATGGCTCAGCATAACTGTGCATCTCATAATCATTCATATATTTATCCTCGCAAAACCTCTGCTGTTCTTCTTGCCCTTATTTTAGAAGCAGGTAATACATGTCTAGGATACAGGCTGCGGTGGAGCATAGGATTGCACAAGCTAGCTTTTACTACTGCTTTGGTACCATCGGCTGCAGTGTGGCTGCAGCAGTATGGAAGATGGTGCGGGGCAATATGCCCTTAGCAGAAGGAAGGACACAAGATGCTTTAAGTGCTTGAATTAACCCCTGCTGCCTGACAAAATCACAGTGGAGCTGGAACTGAACCAAAGCCTCCAAGTCAATTGATTGGTCAGTTCTTTCATGCTGTAGTTATCTTAAGATGTCCACATAGCGTTTGTTATGGGTTATTTCTTTCCATCCCAGTAATAGCTAATAGTGCAAAGCCTGGACACAAAAGTAGGCACTGACAAAGCAATGAGAACATAGACAGACTCCTCTTCAAACAGTTAACTGTGTAATATTACAAAGCAACACACGCATCTAATAAATGAGAAGGTTGACTACGACGCGGTATAGTAATAAACATTTTTTATGCACATGGTTCTGGGAACTCCTAATAACTAGTCCTCAGTTTTTGTCCTCCAGGAGATCACTAAGTCTCTAAATATCAAACTGAATTCCTTAGACATCCGTGCACCTGATTGGGAGCCTGAGCTGCGAGCAAGCCTCCTATTTCACCTCTAATTCAAAAGATCACTTCCAGGAAGCTCTGAAGGGAAAACTGTGAGGCATTTCTTTCCTTTTTCCTCTTTGAACCACCTCCTATGGATTGCACCAGTGAAAGAGAAAATCTAGACCTAAAATCCTGCAAAGAAAAAAATGTATTTAACTTCACTAAAAAGTACTGATCTACAGTTTGTTGCAGAGTTTAGCTCTATCAGAAGGAGACAATAAAAACTAGCAGATTTATGTCTTATAAAATGGAAGTTTCTATCAGAACCAAATGATTATTCTTCTCATATAGCAACCAGAAGGGTTAAAAGAAAAAATGTTTCTTCATTTTTTTGCCATGCAGTCCATCTCCTGAATAAGGGCTTCTTTTCAGCTGCTGAGCACAGAAGTGCATCTGGAAAATGTCAGCTAATGTATTTCAAAGTTATTATGTGAAAATAAAACCCCTGAACATATTTTTTTATGAAACCTTCCAAGAAAATTCACTTCCGAGACCTGGTATGAGAATGAGCAGGAGACATTATTCAGCCCAAAATAATTTCATGAAAAAGGTTTAAATGTTTGGAAAATATGTTGGAACTGTAATTTCTCCCTTAACCAATAGCCTCAGTGATGGATTACATGACTGATAAAGTGAATCTATGTGTATACACACGTACACACATCATTTCATTTGTTTACCTTTGGATCAAAAATAGAATGTTACAACATTTGTTTTATCATTTTCGATCCCCCTGAGGCACTGTGACATTTGGTACATTTATTTTTCCTGTTAAGAGATGATTCTTTAATTCTTTGAAGCAGGTGGAGGAAATATTTAGCAGAATGTTTACACTGTGACAACTATACATCAGGGAGGGAAAGGAGGAGTGTGTTTGAACATGCACAGAAAGCCAGAAGTTGATTACATTTCTTTCTTCTGCACAGCCCAATGTACAAGCTAGAGAGAATCTCTGTCCTTGGTGGAGGTAAAAACAAATATATAGATTTCAAAGGGGCCATACGCCTCTTCTCACTAACTAAGGTTAGTGGGCCATACGCCTCTTCCCACTAAGGTTCAGCACCTAAGTCAGGTATGAGTACTTACAAATACTGGCAGCCTTCTTACTGTCCAGCTTTGAACAGCAAGCTTGACGTTCTTGCTCATAGTCAACAGAATAAATTCCTGCAAAATTCCTTTCAGAGGATTAAAAGTAAAAACTCTTCCCCCTTTACTCCTTAGTAGTTTATGTCAGGCAACCTAAAACAAAGGCCCCTGTGCATCCAGAAAATAGCTACCTAAATATAGAGTTGAAATTCTTTGAATAATGTCTATGCTCTTCTTTGGACATGATTTACCACTCACAGTATGCAGAACAAACTGACACATCCAGGTGAACTCTTAAACTCCAGTGTCCTCCCTCCAAACTGAAGAAAAATGAAGAAGCTGCATTAAAACACAGTTGTGCCTGACAGGCAAGGCATGCTATCTTAAGTCCAGAAAGCAAAACCTGGGAATATCAACTTTTGTTCTGTTAGTGAGGTAGTTAAAAGGATGTAGTAGAATACTGCAACTCACAGGTCTTGGTCACACAGCTACAGCTGAATCCAGAGCTATTCTCTTTCATTGTTCTATAATGAAAGTTTATGACTGCTATTTCTGTCTTTCAGCAGACGGGACCTCTGTGTAACTTCATACCTTAAACTCCTAAGGGATATATCAGGATGACAATGAGAAGAAACTTACAATCTTCTTGCTTCTCCCAGGCAGCCCTCATCTATTGACTATTTTCAACAAACCCCAGTTTATTGGGGAAACTCCAAATTTAAACCCACCTGTTGCAGGACGAAGCTCTAAATGCCATATCAGGAGTTTTCCTGAATCGTTCCACTTCAAAGGCCAGGGAAAGGAGCACAGCTTTCCTAATGCTCAGATGGGTATCCTGTCCACGGGGCAATAAAAATATACCTTTTTCTCTGAGGTCAATGAATATTTATGTATTGATAAGGGAACTTCAACGCCTCTCACATGATGTATAAAATCAGGGCGTGACACAGATATATCTCATCCTCTCAGAAGGGGAGGAATATGGATGTTCGGCTTTTGGGAAATTATCTGAATCTCCCTGGACTGTGAAAGGGCAACATTCCTTCCACCAGCCATACAGCGTATCTCTAATTATGTTTTTCTCTTTGGATATCCTAATACAAATATCACGGTCAGCGCAACCTGAAATAATTTCGTTTCTGATTTGAATGAGGAAGAACAGAGACACTTTTATTTGATCTGAACCAATTATGATTTTTTTGTTGGTTTGTTCAGACACAAAAATGGTTTGAATATTCAGCCAATTTGATACTTATACAAATTCGTTGTCTGAGTAATCGTTACCGATGGGATCTTTGAGCAGCTGGATGGCTGGCAAGTACATGATTAGTTGGGCAATGCTGTTTTCAAACCATACACATATATGTGTGTGTTAAGGCCAAGACATATAGGGTAGGCACACACGAAAAGCCAGTGTGTGTTATCCATAATGACTAATGGAATTTGCAGCTCTTCAAACTCTATTCAAAGTTTTGTTCTACTAATACTGCCAGGTGCATAATTTTTCCAACAGTGCTTTGCTCTTGTTGACCACCGAGATGATTGCAGCAGAAGTTACTGTCTAACAGAAGTAAAGCTGATGCAGTCTAACCCGGAATATGTTCCACCTTTCTAAATCAAAAGCAAGTATAGGAATAAGAACATGCTGTAGTAATTATTGAGTCGGTTCAATGATATGACACATTTTTTGTTACAAAGGCTTTTGTGATAAAGCAGACATAAAGGAGATTATGATAACATCCAGAGAGCTATTGTGTCACCCCAATTTAAAATATAAAAGCAATAATTTTCAAGTTATCTAATTACTAGTAGGGTCCACTAAAACCCATGGATCTGCTCTGTTTGCAAAGTCTCTGTATTGTATCAGATATTGTGGCACGCCACTCAATAAGTTGATGAAAATGTTTCCCTTGAATTTTAACCTTTTTGGAGAAATCACATGGGAAAGGCAGTTTGATTCTATGAAAGAAAACCATCTTCTTTTTCCTGGGTAGAGTAGACTCCTGTTTTATAGCTCTCACCAGCAGTAACAAATTTTGCTCTCCATACCATTGTATATTCCTCTTGCTACTGAAAGGATGAGAACTGGAAATTTGCTTCTTTCTGCTTTAGCTAAACATGTGTCTCTCCAGAAAAAGAAAAAAAAATAGAATTTCTTTCTCCTCATGAGCTATTTCTGAGAAGCCTAACTTCGATTATCATTACCTACTTATTTTGTCACCATTCAAAATCTTTATTTAATGTGACTTCAAATTCTGATGTGCCTGCTCTGTTTTGAAATAGCATTCAATGAAATGACACATTTAAGTCATAGTATTGTGGAGGCCATGATGTAACAAGAGCAAAAATGAGAAGCCCTGACTCTGTCCTTAGCTTTGTCAATGATGATCTGTATGATTTTCAACCTTCGCTTTGTTCTTCAGTTTTCCAGACAATTCTCCCTTCTATCTACTTCAAAAATAAGCTGCACTGGGAAGGTACAGCCTTCTGCTGGATACAAGTGCACAGTGTTTAGCACAGTGGGGTTCTGATCTCATTTGGGTCCTTTAGACAAGAGAGTACTACAAATAAATCATTAAATAATATTCTTATTTGCAGTTAAGATTAAACCTAAAGTTACCTTATTGGAGTGTCAAACTGGTTCCTGTGATATTTGTCTGAAACTTTCTTCCTACAGTATAACAAATGTGCTTCAACTCCATTGGTCAGCTTCTTCCTCTAATGCAGACAGCCTAATGGATTTTTCTTAAGCCCTGTACAGCTAGTTTCTTAGTATTAATTTCAACTTCAGGTTATTGTGCAAATTATGTCCTAGCTGGAAATCGAACCACGTTGACCACTGAAAAAGAAAAGCCTAATATATGACCTGTATTAGTCAAATTTGCCCAGCCAGCAAAGTACAGTTGGATTGATTTTCACTGTCATAATGAGATGGTTTGTTAGACAAGTTCTCCACCCAGTGGCTGGAAGTGTTCATGAGAGCAAGGATATGATCCCCAGTACAATGTTACAGAAATGCTGGAGATGTAAATCCTGCCTATGTACCTCAGTCGACTCGAAGGAAGACAGGCAAAATGATGTTTCCTTCATGTAGACCTAAGAAATCTATAAAACAAAACATTTAAGTCATTTAAGACAAAAAATAGACGTAAGAAGTACGATAGGTGTATTAATAACTACTGCCTCCCTCTCTGTTGAAACCTGAAAACATTCTCTACATTTTCTGCTTTTCAGAATTTTTTATCAACATGACTTGGAAACTCTGGTTTTGAGGGTTTTTTACTCCTCTGCTTTCAGCACAGAATTGCAAGTCAAGCATTCCATTTTCATCCTGTCGTCAACATTTTAAAGTTTTCCTGAGAGTTATATGCAATAGGATTAAGCACTTGAGAAGAATTGCTTCATACTTACAAAATGTACAGACTCTAATACAAATAACTGGTCATCTCTTAGGTACATGAATGTCTTTTAACCATAGAACACACGGGTCACACACGATTAAGACTGTGTCCTAGATATGACCAGATAAATTTGAGGAGTAGTTGTATCTGGGAAGGTTGTTTTTCAGAGGAGATGCCTGACACACTGAAGGGCTGTGGTATTTTGCCTGATTTTTACCCACACCTTATCTTAAAAATAAAAATTGCTTTGGCTGAATTTCAGGCAGGGCTAGGCAGCTTTCTGTATAACAAAGTTTGACAGCCATCGTGCCTCCTACAGTGGCAGGACCAGAAAAGCTTTGCTACATTTCTTCTTTAAGCTAACAGCAGCAGTGGAACTTGTCTTTGTCTCTGTGGTTTTGATAAAAAAACAACTATAAAAATAAAAAAGAGCAAACAACAGCAACAACAAAACAACAACCAGCAGCATCATGAGTACACATGTGTACGTAATATGAGATTTACCATAGTTCATCCTTGTATTCTTATAGAACATTCACCTCTGCTTCTCCCAGTTCATGCTTTCCCTCTCTCTCCTGATAGTTTACACGTTTAAAACTTGGCCTTGCCTCTTTCTCTGATTTTTGTTGATTATTTTCAATTGTTTTTAGATATATGCAGAGAGTATATTTTTGATGAATTTGAAAGTTCCTGTATTTTTATATGCAAATCCTTGTTTATTGATGATATATGGATTGGCCAATTAAAAATTTAAAAATCCATCAAGGTGGTTTTTTTTTTTATTTCTCTATTCAGATTTATAAAATACAGACTGAACACATAAATAAAAAGACAGTACATATTTCCTGCCCCCAGTTCTCATAGGTCTTTGCACATTAGATGATGCTCTACTGTTCTTTGGCAGGACTAGGGTTTTGTTTTGAAAACAAGTTTCAGCTTTTTCATTTGAGAGGGGAAAAGGCAGTTTATATATATATAATGATGTGAATTAAGTATCACAAAATAAAGGAGAGAAAATTAAAGTTTACAATTAGGATTTTGTCCTATGAGTTTAGCAAATAAGTACAATGAACTGTAACCTAGAAGGAAATATTTAAATGCAATTTATTCTCAAAATATTGTTGCTTTCCTTGTAAGACTATCATGCTTCACAAGATTGATTTTCTAGGCAGTAAAAATATCTGCTTCTTCTGTTTTGTGCCACTGCTCAGCCAGTCATGCAAATTAGCCAACATTTATAATATTGTAGTTCTTCTAAAACCAAACCTAAAGTTGAATTTTCAAATTCTTTCCTGCTGTGTTTTCCCAAAGCTTGTTCTATTAAAAAATGTAGTTTGGGTACTCATTCTGGTTATGATTAAAAACAAAAATAAATAGTTTTTTTGTGAAGTACTTGGGAAACTTGAAAGGGAAAGGTGATGTCTAGAGAACAGCAGGATTTTCATAGAAACATAGAAAGGTTGGAAAAGACCCTTAAGATTATTGAGTTCAACTGTGAATCTAAGACTACTAAAGAATGGAAATGTTTCTGTACAACACTGACAATTAACCTTTTCCACCTACGTTCTCCTTTCCTGCATTCTGCTCTCCCAAAACACATAAAATTCAATATTATTCTCTTTTCCCCACATTTTTGGTACCACTTTTTGATAAATACAGGGCTATGGGAGAGGGGGTAATTTGGGGGTGGGAATGAGGAAATAATTAAATGTTTGGTTGTCTCTAAAAATTAAAAAGTTCAGACAGTTTAGAAAAGAAAAAACAAAACAAAACAAAACAGCCAGCATAGCTAGCATTTAGTTTTGTGTGTACAATTATCCACCTCTTCTGCTTGTTTGTTTGTATTATTTTAATGAGAGAAATTGTGACAGGAATTGTACAGTACAGATTTTAAATGCAAGAGAGAGTACAGTGAAAGAGAGAAATAACCTTACTTCAAAGTCCTTTTTGCTTTTCTACTAGAATCTAAATTATGATTAATTTCATGCAAGGAGTTTTGGGTCTCTCACATACTCTGAAGAACAGTGCAGAAGACAAAACTGGAAGCCAAAGTTTCATTTTGTACAGATTATGGCCAGTCAAGCAGCGGGTTCACGCTGACAGCCCGTGCAGACCGGACTTACTCTTTTGGGGAAGAACCAGCCCCGAGTTTCCTTTCCCGATGGGGCCAGCGAGTGTCATCCACCCTTCAGAGGATGAACCCACTCCCTGTGCAGGAAAGCGCATTGATTTTGCAAACTGTGGGTGAGCTTCACCACCCAGTGGCAGCACAATGGAAGGTTTCAGGTTAGCGTTTGCAGTTAAATCTCAGGAAAAAATTGTTATGAAGCACAAATGCTCTGACATAATATGATGCTGGAATTAGGGCTATATAACTGCAGAGAATCTGCACTTCAGAGCAAGTATTCCCTCCAAAAATGTACCACCATTTCAATAAAAGCATAGCACATATATTGTCTGCCCCTTCTGTCTTTGACAGATACTAACAATTCACATTTATGCTGTGCAATGACCAACAAAGCTACTTTAAATTCAAATGTCTTCCTTAAAGTATCTCCAGGTGACAAAGCACTCCCCCTGCCTCATACAAATAACTCTGACTGAGCCCTACTTGTTTGTTTTTTTTCCCCCTACTATACATTTGCTTTAGCACAAATAAATAAATGCCAGCCACATGGCCACAAGTCAGGAATAAACTCTGAAAATAGTACTACCTGGCTTCTTTAAAAAAAAAATAACAGTGTGGGAGGCAAATGTTTCAGTAATGAGGACTGTGATATCAGAATTCAGAAGATTTCATCATCAAACTTTTCTTGATGTTGTTTCGTCTAGTGACTCACAATGGTTTTGCTCCTGGTTTGCAGCAGAGCTTGGATTTAATGAAGTTTAGCTGAAGTACTGGTCGTTCAAGGCTTCTCAGTTCAACCTGATATGTGTTTCAATTTACCCATCAAAAAAACATAGGGTCATAATAACAAGCAATGCTTGCAGTGGGCAACATCAGTAAAAAAAAAAGCCAAAAAACCCTGTATTTTTAAAACTAGTATTCAAAGACACAATCAAGTAATCACTGAGAAAATGCTCTAAGCCCTGTACAACACATTAATCAACTGGGAGTTGAATTTGGTGCATAACAACAATATTTAGGCTCATCGCTAAGTCCAGTAGCATCTACCCACAATGAACAGTTGTAAAACTAAGCTATATTCTTTGATTTACCCTGCAAAGTCTATTTAGCTGAGATATGGCTTCATAACCAGAAACAGGTTTGTATTTCCGTCTGCCCTAGTGTTTAAGAACTAAGAATTACTGCCCAGATTTTCACTGATCAGGACAGAGTTAGATGGGCATGAAATTAATGAAGGTATCATAGCCCCACACTTATGATTCTAAATAAAGAAATCCAAAACGATTTTCTGAGGTTTTCGTTGCATTCAAATATAAAGGATAAACTCCTACATTCAAATTTTTGTTTCTATACAGGAGAGAGTTCCCTCAGGTAAAAACCTGACTTTCCCTAAGGAAAGGGTTTCTGTCCATCTCAGAAATATATGCATTTCACGTTCTTATTTTGTTTTCCTGATTGGCGTTTGCTGCTTCTGTCTTCAAGGGCTCTGAATAGTTGACCAGTTGCTTCTCCAAATGGCTGGTGTTTTCTATGTAGCTGACTCTGGGCAGTGTGTACCACCAGAGGCACTTGCTATAGCATTTTCATTACAGAAACGGGGTTTGTAGGGGTACAGATCTGCAGTTTCATAGTTATTTCTCCCCTGCTTTTGCAACAGGGAACAACAGAAACAACAACTTGACAGATGCCCTAGCAGCTAGCCCATTACAGTACATCTTAATGAGCAGGGGAGAAAAAGTACCTTGGAAGTGAGGAGAACCACCTCTCAATAATATTTTATTACTTACAATTTCAGAAATGCACCTTTGTTTGAATGGATATACAGACTTATTACAGAGATTTTTCTATTAATACCTCTCACCTTATATTAAAGAGAAGGTGCAGTTCTCATTCTCATGGTGACATGGTGTGCAGGGTTAGCCAAAAAGATTCCAGTGAAAACCCCGAGAAAGAGAGAAGGATAATGATCCTGAAAAGAGAACATCAGATAAAAACCCTGCAGTGAAAGTGGTCATTTCAGGTCTTTTTTAGTCCCATTTTGTTTACTGACTGCACTTTTAAGAAGCTTTTATGAGACATGTTAATACTTCCACATTTGTATACCTTTGACTAGTAATGCTGATAACCTCCTGGTGTCAGTATGGCTCTACTGCAATTCAACTCCCCTTGCTAAGCCCTGAATAGAGACAAAAACCTCCATGTTTGAATATGACAGCTAAATACACTGGTTAGAGACTGGGATTTCAGTATACTAGATGGGCTTCTTAGCAACATTTAAATAGATTATTTCCTTACATGTAGATCCTTTGCAAAAATGTTTGTTCTACCTACACCCTTTGTACTATTGCCATAGTTCTGCTTTTGAAGGTGATGTCTTGATAGTGTTATCTGTACAATACAGTCACTAGCGGGCATGTAATTAGTCTAGGAAAAATATGCTATTTGCCACTGTATTTACTTCACTTAATGTGCAAGAACAACAATAGCAGTAAACCAAACATTCGCACCCACCCTAAGCAAGCTACTAGTGCTCATCCACTTACACCCCAGAGACAGTCAAAAGCAGCAGCAGCTGAATCAAGCTGTCCTGAGGTGTCGCTTCTTTTTCACTTAAACAGCAGCGACATTCATCACATTAGGAGTCTCACTTGTCAGTCACTTCCTAAACTCTGGTTATTTACACCAATGTCAAATTCAGCAGCATAGAGCAGAGGATAGGAGAGCATAGCAGATTTTTTTTATCTATAGGAAACCTGACTTTAACTGTCCTTCAGCTTACCACCTGACCAGTTTTCTACTTACCCTGCTAGCAAGGGAACACAGTGGAGTGTCCTCTCGTCTGTATTTTATCATTCCCCTCTCTCTAGTAAAACGACAGACAGAATTTATCCCTCATCCCTTTACAGCAAATTAGGAAGCAAATGAAACAGAATTGGAGGGGTGTTCTTGTACATTAATTGAAAGGGGTGAGAGTGGTGAGAGAGGATAGCTGTGTGAAAAAGGAGATAGCTATATGGGAATTAGAAGGGGATACTGAATCCTGAACAGAAATTATTCTAATAATTGAGGGAGAGAGAAAAGGTATTCTGCTTCTGGAAGCCCTGAACCCACTCTAAATCCAGAGCTCCCACTAACTCTCACAGGCCTTTTTTTTTCCTTGTCTTTTTCCTCAAAACTATCACTATATTAAATTTTATCAACAATCCTGAGATACATTAAATCAGTTCTGGGACAGCCAGTGGGAATAGGAACATCTTGTGTTTCTTCTTCATTGGCAGGAATTAATTTTGAGCTAAGAAATGTTCTTACAAGTGTCTTGTCTGAAATTCCATATAATAGATCAGGCTGTAAAGAACTTTAAGCTTCTTTTAAGATAGGAGTAGGGCAGGCAAGGCTTAGGCAAAGTTCTGTGGTAATGTGTCGACGACTTTTGGGCTTTAACTAGTCCCTTTTTCACATGCTGTAGCACTCCTCCATGAATGTGACAGCATAAGCTCTTCCTGAAATGTTTCTATACTGTTTTCCATGAAGCAATGGTTTAAAATCCGTTTTGCCTAACTCTCAGAATTCACTTCTCAAAATCATGTAGAAATAAAGTTTAAGTCCATTGCTCCCAAACAGCAAGTCCCAGACTGATGTGTCTTGTTGCATGGGAGGGGAGGAGTGTATAGGAGTGGGAAAAATAAGCTGTCATTTGGCTTTAAAACAAGTTTAGGACCACTTTAAATAAAACAAGTGGATGTGTTTGCTCTCAGGAATACTGTGTACAAATAACTATTACTCTAAACTGCTGAATTGTACCTCAAAATTGTCAGTCATCATACAGTTCCTGTAGAATGATTTAATCTGGTTCCTAAGCACGTTATGGAGAACAAGTATGTTTTGGTTTGTTTGTTTGGTTTTCATTTTATTACCCAGAAAACAAATGTCATTTTTGGCATTTAACAAGTCAGACAGGGACTTTTGTTGGCAAAAAACGCATCATGGGTTTTCATGATATACTAAGCTGAACTTCCATTATAGACTGCTGTTTCCAATAGATCAATTTTTCGAAGAAACTTTAGGAATGTTTTGGCAGTACCTTAGAAGATCGCAGAGTCTGGGATTATTTCGTTGCTTTCCTTTGAATTAAAACAACAGTAGATGGTTCACTGCAGCATAAATATTCCCTCAGAAGCCACAGAAATCTTAGACAAAGCTGTAGATAATTGGTACTTCCAAGGAGAAGATGATGAAAATTTCATGGTGGTACAGTCACAATTGAGTGTGTGCATATGGATTCCAAAATAAGTCAGATCTCTTTGCTTGTCTCAACTAATCCTCCATGGTTATATGAATTTTTCTCCCTACATAACTCATAGTTAATCTGCTGAGATTTCTGTCAAAACTGGAGTCTGATTAGGCTGATTTTACAGACAACATACCTTATATAGCAAAATTCATGCTCACAAATGTAAGGAAACTGAAGAAAAACTCTGCATTGCTTACAGTTAATTGACTAGTGGCTGGTGGGAGAGAAGTGATTTAGAGATTGAAACTGATAAAAGTGTAGGTAGGATCAGTGGGATAGACATAATCGAAGTTGGAAAGAATTTAGAGTTTCCTTGTGTTTAAACTGGAATTATAGGAACTCAGCTCTTCTGAAATTCTTTATAATCAGAATTATATTTTCTGTCTCAAATTCACTGCCTGCATTTGCTTGGAGTTCTGGAAACTCATCCGTAATCCTAGGACTGCTTATTTAGTTTACCTAAAGTGTCCCGTTATCATTTAAGATAAACATTGATTCAGATCTGCTGAAAGTGAAATTCACTTTTCATATCCAACCGTAAAAACATGCAATCTAACAGCCTGTCTACCACTCTGCTGGAACCTCCAGATTTCTATAATTGTAGTTCATACTTAATTTTTAAAGGAACAGTATAAGAAATCTGAACATCGCTGGTACAACCTCTCTCTCCATCAGCCTTTAAATTCTTGTCAATGAAGTTACAGAGATTGTCAGAAGTTCCTGCACAACCAACCAGATTATTATTAGAGAGATGCCACAAAACAGTTCTGAAGCTTCAGCACTGATTGTAATATTAGGACAAGTACTGGTATTGCATAAGTTAATATAGCACAGAAACAGACTTTCTTGTGAAGTCCATGGATCTTCCTTTATTTCCCATCTTTTTCACTAAGCAGCAGAGTCACCTTTAGTATATTGTGTTGTCACCTCAAATTTTTTCACCCCAATCTTTCCAGCTGTAAAAATGTGCTTTACTATACCCTTTAAATTCATCAGTAGAAATATCTCTTAGTAGATACAGTCCTTAGTACAGTCTCACTCCAACCATCTCTTGCTCCTAGCTCTCAGAAAAGGCACTTGATCTTACATGGAGTGCACTGAAAACAATTGAAGGGTAAAAACTCTAGAAGATATTTGGGAACTAAATGTATTTCACTGACTTTAATGCAATGATTCATGTTAACAAAACGTTTCACTGTCCCTACTGGGTCCCTGGCCCTGATATCTAATCTACCTCAGGTGGTTGTGTGTTAGCCTGGATAGAATAAATGGGTCCAAATAATTCAGAGAGAAAATGCCTTTGTATTAATATCAAACAAAGCCTAAAGGCTCTGTCTACAGGGACCTTTTAAAAAGCAACATCCCGTTAAGTATTCTTTTCCTTTTTAAAAAATTTTTGCTAATCTTGACCTCAAGCTATGTGGAGTTCTAAGGAAGAGGTCCCAAGTCTTATACTGTTCATTCAAAAAATAACATTTAATACTAACCTTTCTGGAGAGTTGGGGATTAACCAGCATGCCTGTTGTAAAGTAATTTTATCTCCTTTGAGGAAAATATGACAAAATTATGCTGAGTAGAAGAAGACTCAAAGATAATGAAGGTCCTCTTTCTGGTGTGGGTAGCCTGGTATAGCCTCTGGTGTGATCTCACTGCTGGAGGGATAGCACAGCACAGCCATGTTGCCTGAGTTAGCAAATCTGCACTAACGTTGAGGCTGCTTTGACCCTTGCTCTGCAGCACTCTCAGTCACAAAATGCTCTCTTGATTAGTTAACCTAGACTCTACCTAGGGCAGGTAAAAGAGGGAGACAACACACCCTCCTCTCATTGAAAAAAAAAAGGTAGAAGAACAAAGACAACATGCCAAGGGTGGCATAGCTCTCACACATTAGCTGTTCTTCAGATCTTTTCTTTGCCTACATATGTTTGTCACCTGGCCCCTCATTCCAGGGTAGTCATCCTTAGTTGAGTGGGATAAGAGCCCATGGAGTTGTATGGTCCAAGAGACTGCACATGACGTAATCTTTCAGATGACAAATCAGGTCAGGGTGGAAGAAGAGAACTCAGAACACAGAAAAATGAAGTAGTTTGTTCTGGTACTGTTTTAACTCTTAATTCCAGCACACTAATTTTGGTCTATCCAGTTCAAGTTCTTTGCTCCCTTAATTGCTTGAAACATTCAACTCAATGCATGGACTCTACTAATAGGCGTTTTATTTGAACAAGTTCTGCTTTTTTCTCTGCAACTTTTGCTGAGCTGCATAAACAACTTCACATAAAACAGTCTAAGCTGGACTTCTACTGCATTGGAAATTAGGAGCCACAAATACGAGGAGTCTCCATGCTAACCCACAGATCTACCTGTCTTGCTTACTTGTACACTTGAGTCTGTAGTGATTTCCAACAACTTCATCAGATTTGAGATAATTTGAGAAGGTTTAAGGACGCCATTGTTCTCTGGATTATGTTTTAGAAAGCTTAGATATTTTCCTTTTCAGATGTTGTTGCCCCTTTCACTTCTGAAACTAAAAGTGTCTGTAATAATCTTTAAAAGGGGAATTTCCAGATTTCAAGAGATTTTTCAAAGTTGGGAGCTATGCAAATAATAGCTAAGTGCATTTTTATTCTTTCTATGATGTGCATCTATTTTAAGTATCACAGCTGTAATGTAGCTGCAGGATAACTACAAGCTACAGTGAAAATATTGACTATCAAAATGTGAGCAGTAGCTCTTCCCTCTCCTGTACCGACAGGGTTGCTATAAATAAAACATCTTTTGTCATTGCAGCATTTCTTTCAGTGTAAAGAAAGCTCACATGAAATTTTTACTGCAGCTTGGATAGTGTCAAAGCTCTGGCATAGTGTTCCAAATGAGTAATTTCACTATAATTAATCCACAAGGGATGTGCTTACTCCAGAAGTGCTGGCCTTTTGATCTCAAAGAATACAACACTGTTGTACTATGAATGCCTCAAAGGCTGCAGTGCTTAAATAATACAGCCCTTATGTCTACTGCCTCTTTAAAACCTAAAGATTTGAAATGTCGGTATTCCAAAGTATTGGAATACATAAAAATAACCTATATAGTATCTAATAGTAAAATTAATTTTATAATTGTGTGCTAAAAATACATACACATAGGAATATATGACCTGATTTAAGGTCATTATTGAAATCAAGACGTATTAGGTACTTTGCAAAAATATGCACCTCCTTTTCACAATACCTAGATGAATATCTTTATTTCAAGCAGCTGCACAGAAAACTGCAGTTTTTTATTTGACACTAACATATTTATCCTCTTATAAATGTGGTTATTACATCCTTTAAAAATCCGGCCATAAAACTTGTTATAGCAAATAGAATTATTGCTTCTAAGGCAGAGAGATCTGAAGTTCGAGATTTGTAGAAGGAAAAGTGTCTAGGCTGACTTAGCTGGTTTAAATTACTGAAATGTTTCAGAATTACAATAGGTTATAAAAAACTAAATCTCTGTGGCCTTCTGTGTTACTGTGGGGAGTTTTGTTCACATATTCTCTTTTTGAAGAAGAGGTGAGGCAATAAAAATTCAAAGTCAATAATTAAGATAAAATGAAAGATATTAACTAGAAACGGTGCTTACAAGTCTCCTAGCCTCTCCTTGAAAAGTCGTGCAAAAGCTTGTGCAAAAGACTTTGAATCTTTTGTGTTCTTTCGAGGACATCCGGATTTTTTTTTTTTTATTCTGATGGTTTTTAGTGATAAATGATGAAAAGAACACATTTTGTCTCCTGCACGCTGTACAGAAGGTTAAACTCACTAATACACTAGTAGTGATGCTTTCTGGTTTTGCTATATTGACATACTTCATCGTGCTTTTTTAGGTAAGTAACTGGATTAAATTGATACTACCTAAGTAAACAAGAATATGAGAAGGTAACAATACTTATAACAATGATAATAAAAAACCCCAAACCAACCAACCAACAAACAAAACCCCTACCTGTCTTTTATCCCTTTTACTGAGAGTCAGAAGTAACTACTGTCCAAACTTTGGATTTTTTTAGAAAAGTGGGGTTTTGGCCTCCACTTGGAGGAAAATGCTAAAAATGTTTTATCTAGCAAGGCCAAATCAACAGTGCCAAGAAGTGAACATTTGCTTCCCTCTTTAACCCTGAAACACTGAACGGATTCTGAAAACTGTTGAGAGAAGTAACACTGATAGAACGCACTGGGCATCTGTCACAAGACAGGAGCTATTTTGCCTCCTTGAGCAGAGGCATGGATTGTTCTGTATGCCATATGTGCCTTTTTCCATATTGCCTGTATGTTCCTTTGACTGCTCTTGCCCATTTTTGCAGTTAAAGACATACATCACACCCAGCACAGGAAAATCAATTAAATGTGTGGTATTCCCTTTGTCTCAGCTTTGGTACCTTTGTGCCGTGGGTTTGACTTGCACCCCACCTCTGCACATCTATCTTCCAAGGATACTCTCAGTAGTTTAAAATTCAATCCGTCTTGAATTATTCATCCTTAGTGAATTGGTGGATACTATATAATTCACTGATCTAGTCAAACAATATCCTCTTAGAGCAGGAGAGAAAGGAGGTCAGACTTGCACAAAGCTCCCTGTGCTCAGGACTCTTTTGAGCACAGGGACAGCACACACTTTAGGACAACAAGAACTGCTGTTTGCACCCGGGGAGTGGATGAAGTATTATCCACCTCCTTACCCTCTTCTCCTGAAAGAAGATTTCTTGGTTTTCTACTGTCATCAAGAAAATGCAGCTATGCACAGTGTCCAAAAAGGGCCAGCATGGACCAAAAGGTATTGAACTGACAGCTTATCATGTCAAACTTCTTTTCAGCAAAAAAAGGGACACGTATATTGCTCAAGACAGAGTATAGGCAGCAGCGCTGCAAGTATATCCCTGATGACTTGCCCATTTGCACTACTCTAGATTGCAGAAATCACCTCCAGGGTTCAAAGAATAGCTCAATTCCCAGCACATTAATCCTCTGATGAAATTGGAGTAACCATTACAGTTCACTGTGTAATTATCTAATTAAGCAGGCGCCTTTAGAGAAAAAAGGCCTTTTCAGTTAGCTCAAATACAGAAGTCTAGCGAATACAAACACTATTTGCTATCCCAGTCTTTTTTCCTCAAATGAGAATACTATTGCAACAGATTTACAAGTCCTTCCAAAATGAGGTTTGTAGTAGAAACATGAACATAACTTTACCTGCAGCTACAAAAACTCCAGTCACATAAAAATCAATACTTACACCTTCAAGGTTCATTTATTATAAAAGAATGACTTGAAATATCGCTTCTGATGTAAAATTCATCTTAAAAGTCTCAATCTGTCACAATGCACACAAAAAAAAAATAGCAAAGATGTGGCCTGGGAGTGGAAAAGATCCAGATTTCACTAATGAGGTCTGTTGTCTGGTTAGCATTTTATTGGGGATAATGACAAGGTTCAAGAGGACAGCAAACAACTAAGCATCTTGTTAGAATAATACAACAATCCTTTCTTCACCTCGTTAAGGTCACAGTAGACAGAGTATAGGTAATGGCATATTTGCCTGCATCCCTACCATGTTCTCTGTTCAAACCCATTCTACAAAAGTTGTTGGTTCTCTGGTTTGAGTCTTGAAACATCAAGCCTTCTTAGTGGTTTGCCTCAAAAACAGCCATTGCTGACACTTGCCTCCCAGAGGAATAAAGCTGCTATTTTGGCAGTGCCAACAGTGTTCACTGGCTTAGAAAACAGACAGTGTTTTTAGGTTGTGAGATCTGAGAAACAAGACATGGCCCAGGTGTTGCTGAGCATCCTCTCCCTAGTGCTCAGTCCTTCCACCCAGTTTTGCAGGGCATGTTGACCATCAGAAGACAGGATTGGACTTCAGATCTCTCATCTCTCCATTGTCATGCCAATAGACACTCTCAAGGCTTCCTTTCACTTTTGACTCCCTCCTAAGATGCTATCTACCCTGCCAACGGCCAACCTCTAATCTACAATTCCTGCTTCACACCTGCCTTCATTTTCGAAGTTGTTCTGCAGAAATTGTGACAACAGTTTGCTTTCTCCCACAAAATTTGTTCTCTTTGTTTGCCCTTGTGCCACCAGTTAAATAACTTGACTACTCCCACTTACACTGATTATACAGTTTTAGGAGAAGATATTTTCTCTCACCTAACCTATCTTCCAGAAATTGTATTTTTCTCTTTGCCATAAATCTCATAAATTTCAATCAAAAGAAATTGATTAAATTAATGTAAGCTTCCTTTGTCATTATTCTTTCCTTCTTCGAGAAAAACATTTTTATTTATTATTTTATCTTTTCTTCAAATTCCCTATGTTCCAGGTTTCCTTATGCTCATAGACTGATTCTTAGTTTTCCCTTATACATCACTATCTTTGGGTGCTTCTCTCTAATTCTAAGCAGAAATATAAAAAATACAAACCCTTTGAGCAGTGAAGGTTCACCTCCTGAGTTCTGTTATATTTCATCCATATATTCCAAATCCCAAAGAATTCAACATCTCAAGTTATAGCACAAAATAAACTATATATTACATGGCCACCGCCCACATACCTGCATCTGCCAAGGACAGCATCTGATGTGAAAGTACATAAAGGAGTAAGAGGGTAAGATAAGGTGGGACATCTATTTCCTTGAATTTCAAGGACCTGTTAATTAAACAACAGTTCAATTTTACCCACACCTGTATGTGACTTACATCATCTAGAGACACATCTGTTCCGTATCAGATAGAGAGGCCAACTTCTTCAGCTCAGCAATTTGATCACTTTGACCCTAATTTCCATTCTGTAATTCCATTATCAGAGAATAGATACTATAAAATCTTTAGGTAAATCTCTAGTTAATACAATGCCAAGTAATGTGAATGTATAGCTAATACTACATGCAGAGAAATCATACTAATGCGACCTAAAATAAAGTACCATTTGCCTAAACACAACTCCTGACTTTCAGCTGGAAAATTAAAAAACAGAGTTGATCAAAGTCCCATGTCTGTCCTTTTAAGCTGAGTGTATCATAATTTTAGAAACTGTGAGTGACACCTTTATGAGGTTTTAACTCTGTTGATTTCACCCACAAATTGACTAGTAAGTCAAAGAAGATCAAGACTGATCCAGCTCCTCAAGCTAGTTAGTTCAATATTAATGTCATCAGCTGGGATGATTAATTAAACAAAATCTCTTGACTTCACTGATCTATGAAAATTATTTCCACACCCTTTTCTGTGTTATCAAAGTTTATAATTTAAGACCAGAAGTGGGAAGAGAAAATTGTCATAAAGCATATTTTGTGACAATGTATTGCATCTTAAAGGTAGTGAGTTAGGGACATACTGTCTTAGAGTCATAGAATCATAGGACCATTTAGGTTGGGAGAGACCCTCAAGATCATTGAGTCCAACCATAACCTAGCTTTAGCACTAAACCATGTCCCTAAGAATGTCATCTATACATCTCTTAGACACCTCCAGGGATGGTGACTCAACCACTGTTCCAATGTTTCACAACCCTTTCAGTGAAGAAATTTTTCCTAATACCCAATCTGAACCTTCTCTGGTGCAACTTGAGGCCATTTCTTCTTGTCCAGTCACTAGTTACTTGGAAGAAAAGACCAAAAATGGGACATAGTGTGGTGTGATAACAGAAAACTTCGGTTCCTTCCAGCTATTTTTCATGAAGTGAGAAGTATATATACATGAATTGTTTTTACTTCAGTATTTGACCATATATCTAGCATGAATGGGAAAGCAGTAGATATACCCACAATTATATAGCATATATCTGCAAGAAGAACATCAAATACTTTTATTGAAGAGCAGTAATTGAGGAAAAGCAATATTTAAACTCACTTACTTGCAGGAAGGTGTTGCAAGACACTGTAGTGGAATCTCTATCCTCCAAGTCCCAGTTCTGTGCTTACTCTATATGTTGTCTTAACTATGTTTTCTGTTCCTGAAGGTATCTTTTGGCATTGAAAAGATAGTGTTTTTGAAGCAGCATCAGCAGCATGTCCTGGGCTAAGCAATAGAAGTCAGAAGGAAGGACTGGAGAAAAATGAAACAACACCACTTTAGTGAAAACCATAGCTCCATAATACTAAAATATCTATTCAGGTTTCATCAGACACATTGGAAATTACTTTTTCCAAACTAAACCAGACTAGTTTGACATTTTCAAGACATTTCAAGTTTTTTATAGTTATGCTATTTTAGAGATTAACTGCCTAATTCTTTAATAAATGTAACTAAAAATCTGTCAAATTGCTTTTAATTTCATGTGATGAAACGTTGAAAACTCTTTGATATGGCTTATATACATATTAAAGTGCACAACTCTGTTTAGATTCCTGAGGAGTATTTCTTACCAGCACGATGTATTTCCAATCTGTAAAAGACATATTTCTTTTTAACTAAACTTCTCCATTTCTCATTTTCCTACAGCAATTCACCTTATTCATGTTTTCTCTCATATGCTTCACTCCCCACTCAAGGCAGTTACAGTACCAGTATCTTCTAGTAGTATAAAAGCAGTGACTTGGCATTTGTTCAACTAAATGAACAGCTACCTTCAGTGAAAATCTTTGATGTCAGGCTTGACATGGAAGCTAGCTGGATCCAAATAATGGTATCATATTGCCCCAGAGGACTGACACCACAAATCTTTACACAGCATGTATCTTAAAGGCAGAAAGACAGGGACGTCTTATCTTCATTGAAGAAAAGTAATGTTTAGACTCATTTGCATTAAGTAGTTGCAGTGCACCAGAAGCTGAGCCTGTATCCTCCAAGTCTCAGTTCAGTGAATTTTCTATATATTACCTTAATTTTACTTTCTCTTCTTGGAAGCATCTTCTGCCATTAAAAACCTGCAATTAATAAAGTCCTCCGTGTCATATAAAATATGTATTGCCTTTTCTTTGGGGTAAAAAAAATAAATTACCTGTAAGAATGTTTGTAAATACTGGGTATTGATCTTATCTTTATTTAATTAAACTCCCATTAACTACGTTAGGCACTTGTACTGAAAAACTGAAGCCTGAACTACTATACCATAAAAGAGGATTTTACTCAAGCTTTGGGCTCAGTTCAGGTTTGTGATTCTTTCTGTTTCAAAAAAAACGTGACAGGTTGAAATACTTGATTTTTTTACCGTCACCATTTAATTTCTGGTGGCATTTTGGCATGGCACTTAAACACTTGTCTCCTGGAATAACTGAGGTCAAGTTCTAAGATACCTCTTACCTGAAGCTTACCACTATGGAGAGACGGACACTGATAGAGTAACATTCGAAGGTCCACTCAAATAAGAAGCAAAGTTTGTGTTGGAATAAAATATAATTGTTCCTTAAATCAAATGTCAGAAATGCCCCATTTATAATGCTGGATTTGGCTCTATTATTTACATTGCTGTAACTTTAGAATGAAGCAGAAGTTCAGCAGCACAGCAATTCCCAAAATGATTTCTTTGACTCCCTACTCTAAGGTCACCTGCCTGATTGCTGATTATCAAATGTCTTGCTATACATGAAGAAAGCAGCACAATGGAAGAGTCTAGGAACATTCCACCATGAAAATGCAAATTATAGGTATCTATAGGACAAGGGATAATGGTTTTAAACTAAAAGGGGATAGATTTAGACTAGATATAAGGAAGAAATTTTTTACAATGAGAGTGGTGAGACACTGGCCCAGGTTGCCCAGAGAGGGAGTAGATGCACCATCCCTGGAAACATTCAAGGCCGGACTGGACGGGGCTCTGAGCAACCTGATCCTAGTTGAAGATGTCCCTGCTCATTGCAGGGGGGGTTGGACTAAATGAGCTTTGAAGGTCCCTTCCAGCCCAAACTATTCTACGATTCTATGAGTCTATGAATATATTTAGTGATTATATAATTTCGATTAATATGTCAATTAGGACTATCTACTATGCATATAGACTTTCTGTATATGTGTAGATAGGTAGATACACATCAATTTTACTTAATTTTGATTCAGACTGAGTTAATCTTCATTCTAAAGAGGCAGTATGGAAAAAGAAGGAAGATAAATATCTAACTACATTCCCAGTTTTGTGAAGTTTTAGAGACCTCAATGTTTTTGCTTAAATCTCCTGACAGAAATTCTTGTATGCCCAACAGAAACTTCCTTGACATACTGTCTATGTTTGAATTTATCTTTGACTGATCTGAAAAGCCTTTTCACCCGTGATATCTTCAAAAGAAGGCATAAACAATATGCATTTCTTTGGTAGTGTAGGGTTCATGGTGGTTGTAGGAATGAGATGAGGTTCCTTTCCCAAGGACAAAAACAGTACAAAAACTCAGTCCGCATTAGGGGCTCTTAACCAGTTTTCTCACAGATACGGGGAGGAATGAAGGCTTGATAAAGCGCTGATGTGCTGCTCAATGTTGCACGCTAAGTCAATGGCTGCATGCCAACAACAATATATATTAAGAGTTGGAACTTGTCAAAAACAACACTTAAGTAATTGATAAGAAGAATTTAAGAACAAAAAAAAAGTGTGTGTGTATGTACATCATATATAAAAATACTAAATGTATATAGTCTATATAAATATAATTGTGTGACAAAATGTACGAAGTACCATATAAGAAGTATTAGTAAAACAACAAATGCTACAAATAGATCGTAAGAAGCGTCAAAGATTTCCGTGTTGAAGAACTGTTGAATTCTTATTCTAGACACTGAATTTTTACTGTATCTTATCACTTAGATTGAAAATGTATATCTCTTCAGTCTTTTAAGATGCATTTTATTCTATCCCTGGCAAAGTCACAAATACTATGCAAATTTTGCTGAACATATATTTCTCCTGTACCTTGAAAAAATAAAGAAGATATGACTATCTCATAACATAGATGATAAAACTAAATATTTGAATAACACATCTTTAAAGAATATTAATGACCCTATGTTCATTTAACTTTCTTTTTTGCTTTTAGAGTGTTCCTGTTGTGGTGGAAAAGTGTGAAGTTATACAAACAAAATTTCATCTAACATGCATTAAGATTTCTTAAGTTAAATTTAGCACTAAAGAAAGAATACTAGCTAGTTCTTCCACAACATTAATTTTTTGATGAGAAGAGAATACTAAAAATACATAACTGTACTCATTTTCCTCACCTTATTCATGAAAATGTACGTTAAAGTAATGGATAATTACCTGAAAGAAGGTTGTAGCAAAGTGGGTGTCAGTCTCTTCCCCCAAGAAACGAGTGATAGGATGAAAGGAAATGACTTCAAGTTGCACCAGGGGAAATTTAGATTGGATATTAGGAAAAATTTCTTAGTGGAAAGGGTTGTCAGGCATTGGAACAGGCTGCCCAGGGAAGTATTGAGTCATCATCCCTGAAGGTATTTAAAAGATGTGTAGATGTGGTGCTTAAAGACATGGTTTGTGGTGGACTTGACAGTGTTTGGTTACCCATTGGACTCAATGATCTTAAAGGTCTTTTCCAACCTAAGAATCTATCTTCTATGATTCTATGATAATTCCATGTAAGACTTTATATTAATGAGTTTAAGATAATGAGATATTTTGATAAAAGAAAGATCACAAACAATAAGTCATTGCACAGTTTAGGGAATCTGGGAATGCTCATGGCATTATGGGGAAAAAGTGAACTGATAGTTTACAAATTAAAACCTTGATGAAAGAAATACGTGTGTGACCCATCATAGGAATTTTTTTTCAGTTTGGCCAGATTTACTAACAATGAAGAAAAAAATAATATTCTCAAATCATTCCTACTATATTTTCATTATTAAGCCTGTATATTTGTACCTTTTGTACCTCCTTTCAGGAGGACATATGTGACTGTTCTCAGCACAAGCACAACTCCTTCATTGGGTTAATTGCACAGCCGGGCAATACCACTATATCACCTTGCTTAAGTATAAGTATGTGATGGAGACCAGATTACCCTAAAATACAGGCAACTGACTCTCCTATTGCAAGCTCTCCTGTCTCTGCTGATGCTGAATTCTTATATTTCAGCAAAATGTACGCATCCATCTCACTTCTGACTCACACTTCGCAATACAAAAACTGAATACTGAAAAAATCAATACCAGCCTGTTAGAGTCTGAATCTAAAATTGCTTTACTTAGGAACTGTCACAGAAATAAAGTTTATCTTCTTAGGCAACTGCTAGCCACTGAAAAACATCACATGCGCAATATTCTTCCTTTCATTTAAGCACTGCAGATACTTTATGGGACATCTATTAATACTGAAAATGCGAGCAATTCATTTAAATCCGTATTTGTTTTCAGTCAATAGAAGAAAAAAAAAAAGAAAAAGATGGGAATTTGCTGCAGTAATACTTTGCTGATCTTAGAAACATCCACAAGCAGTGAATCTAGTTTCAGCTGCCCAAATATACTGTTTTGCCAAGAAAAAATAGAAGTCTTAGAACAGCTAATGTTAATCATGAAAAATTCAGATGAGAAAAACCTGTGGGCAGACCTAATCTATTTGTTTCTCAGTGCTCTCTGCTCCCAAGAAGTAGATTAAAGACAGAAGAATATCTCAGTAGGTTGTGCAGGAGATTTCATCAGCCTTTTAAAGGAGGAAAAATGCATAATGCAATGCTAGGAAATTATAAATGCATGTATTTGTGCAGCACATATTGTGTAAAACATGTAACTTACACAGACACCTCCTCTCCCGTGTTTATTTGTGTGCATTGATTCTTACTATGGAAGCAATGAAAAAATATCAAATAATTATATGAATTGCTCTTTCTGAGGTTGAGAATTATGACAGAGTTGAAAATCAATCCACTGATTAGTAGAGATAACACAAACAGGTAGAATATCAAAGATGCATCTCTGAACACTGAATGCCAAGAGAGAGATGCAAACTTTAAGATATCACAAGGTTAATAGAAAAGGCAGGTCACTACAGAGTATGGTTGAGAATACAATCCTAATTTACTTACTTTGTAATTATTGATGAAGGATCTTACCTTTTGTAACTTGCTATGAGAATGGTCTAATATTCCTGTTTACCAGTAATCTTTTGATGGATTTTACAGGGACAGATTTTCATGCTCACTGAAAGTAAAATAGTTTTCAGAGGCATTTTATGGACAATGATACTATTTTTTTCCTATTTTTTGGATGTGATGATGGATCAAACTCACTTCAGTTGAAAGCTCCTTCCCATAAGCACCAGTAGGAGCTAAAAAAGATACCCCGGCATTCAGACTGCCCACCTATCTTCAGAGGAGTTTGGCTTTGTTTCTATGCAGCCATACAGCAGTCTGTTTTTTGAGAATAAGAAAATGTGCTGTAAGCCATGTGAAAAAAATGTATGCTTGGTTTGTGCCCACAATTATATATATATAGTCACGTAAATAAGTATGACTAAAGCCTAGTAATTAAAATATTGTATCTACTTCAAAGACTATTGCGACCATGATTAGAAACTGTGATTTTGGTGAAGTTTCAGATAGAGTCATCCTTTCTTCCCTGACTTAAGCATAATTTCTATCTGAAGCAATCAGAGTATTTTTAATAGAAACAGAAAATATTCATTATAACATTTTTCTTTCACAATACTACTTACATGCAGTAATTACTTTCATGTGAGTACACAAGCAAATGTTAAATAGGTATAAATTAATGAGTAAAGAGTCAGAAATTTATCTTTCATATTTTATTTATAGAATAAAGTTAGTCGGTCAAAAGTATATTTAGTCAACTAAAAAAAAATCTATTGTTCCCTGGTAAAATTAAAGCAACTGTGAATGCTTCTCTTCCTGAAACCTTCATAAGATCTCTGGCTATTACAGTGCAAAATGCTCACTGCTGTGACATCACTCTGACAATTATGGTGTCCTTCCAGTAGGAAATCAACAGCCAGGTATTTTCAAACCCCCTTAAAACTATGCAGTAAGTATTTTGCAACACAACACAGCTACATATGATTAAACTTCCATGAGTAAATCACAAGGCATATCAGTCAAGAGATACCATGGATCTGGGAGGTCGTTACAGGTTTGCAGTGAATTACAGCTCAGGCTTGTAAATTAGAGAAGCCGATCTGTCACTCCACCCATTTTGCTCACAGTGGTAGTGCTGTCAAAGGGCAAAAGACAGAGAATACTGAGCAGAGAAATGATCCTGAGGTGGTGGGATTTCTCTTCTTAGTATAAGCAGTGAAAAATTAAGGCTCTTAAACCTATGCATATTTTCTCAATAAGCAATTAGGAATACGATAACATAGGTCAATGAAATCATGCCTCAGGCTGACTGTAACATAGAGAAGAGAATGGCTGGAAGACAGGAGAGTTACAATCAAGGTCGTGCATGGGTCTTTAAAAGTATATAGTATTTGCACCAAAACTTTTAAAGCAAATTTCTTCTCCCTCTTCACTTTCACTCTACTACAACCATCACATTTGTCTTCCTGTTCTTATCAGTTCATCAGTGTGCATATCACATTTACCACAAGCACTGCTGTAAATTGTTATATTTATTACGATGCTTTGAATTAAATGCTTTCACCTCCACATGGTGCTAAGCAAAGCTTCACAATCAAGAACTAGTAATTAAGACAAACATAAAGAGAACACATTGATAATACAGCTGTTCTGAGTTGCCCTAGAAAGGCACGTATGTGCAACATCCCAATTTAACTTTGAAATTAAGTGATCAGCTAGCTTTGAGGGTAATCCATAGAAGTTCATGTTGGCAGAGTCCCTTGGGAGGCAGTCCTGAAGGACGAAGGAGGCCAGGAAAGCTGGTCTCTCTTCAATAAGGTAATCTTGGAGGTCCAAGAGCAGGCCATTCCTGTGTGCTGAAAGGTGAGCCGGTGGGGAAGAAGGCCAGCCTGGCTGAATAGAGAGCTGCGGCGGGAGTTTAGGAATAAAAAGAGAATTTATAACCCTTGGAAGGAGGGGCAGGCTACTCAACAGGAATACAGAAGTGCCATGAAGTTAAGCAGGGAGAAAAAACTAGAAGAGCCAAAGCCTAACTAGAACTGGCCCAGCTACTGCTGTAAATGGCAGGGCTAAGAAGAATCTTCTTGTCCTGATGGATGTGGAGGGAAACATAGTGACAGAAGCTGAGAGAAAGGCTTTGCCTCAGTCTTTAATAGTCAGATCGGTTGTGCTCCAGGTACCCATCCCCCTGAGCCAGAAGACAGAGATAGGGAGCAGAATGAAGTGCAAATAATCTAAGGGGAAATGGTTAGTGACCTGCTCCACCACTTGGACACCCACAAGTCTATGAGGCCAGATAGGATACATCCAAGGGTGCTGAGGGAGCTGGTGGAGGTGATCGCTGAGACACTTGCCATTATGTGCCAGCAATCTTGGCTAACTGGGGAGATTCCAGCTGACTGGAAGTTGGCAAGATCATCCTAAGTGACGTCACATGGCACATACAAGAAAAACAAGTGATCAGGCCCAGTCAACATGGGTTTATGAAAGGCAGGTCTTGTTTGACCAACCAGATCTCCTTCTATGACAAGGTGACTCACTTAGTACATGAGGGAAAGGCTGTGAATGTTGTGTACTTAGACTTCAGTAAAGCCTTTGACACCATATCCCACAGCATTCTACCGGAGAAGCTGGCTGCTCATGGCCTGGACGGGTGTACTCTTCAATGGATCAACAGATGAGGAATGATGAGTTTTATTCTCTACTAAATTATTTCTATAAGAGTGTCCTGAAAGGCCATAAATTAACTCCTCCACAGTTTTCATTCATTATTCAGTTCCAGAGGACTGTAAAAAGAGGAAGGCTTTTGTTACATTATATATGACTTAATAAAGGAGAAGAAAATAAATTCTGAGATGCGGAGGCTTGTTGACTGTATAGATAGTGTTGTGACTACATTGTTTTCTGGATGTAAAAAGTAATACTGACAAGTAAAAAAAAAAAACAACAGAACCAAAAAAACCCAACAAAGCGACCAAGTCTATTGCTCTTCCAGCTTACTCCTTTCCCAGCTGAAATCATTATGAAGCGCACTGTGAAAAAAAAAAGTCTTTGTGAAAATAAGACAACAAAAAGAAAATCAAAACAAATCCAGACCAAGGCAAACAAACAAAACAGCCTTCTTCTCAGCTTTTACTGGCTTTTGTTATGACTAACTTTATATGAAATATATGATATCCTTTAGGAAGTTCTAAATACATGTATGATCTTCTTGGCAGAAAGAAGTATTCTACAGCCACTTAGAAAGCTGAACATGTTAATCAACCACACTGAAAATAAATTATGTTTTGCTGATGAAGAGTTGCTGTTCAACACTACTCCACACATTCACTTGTATCACTGCAGGGAGAGCAGCAACATCATGCAGCCAAGATGCCCTTTTAGTAAGGGTCACAGTTTTAGATCTGCTTTAACTTATTGTGAAACCACATGCTTAAGCCATAGAAAAACATCTTGCAGTCTGAGACAGCCTTCTGTAGTCCTACAAATTACAAATAAGGCATTTCTGCAGCTGCTGGAAATTGGTGATGCTGCATTAATATCAGGCAATTCTTTTTTTTTTTTTTTTGGTGCCTTTCTAGTAGGCTGTCTCGAAGTATTTTAGGAGTCAAACCTGTAAATGTCTCTTAATCTAAAATAAACAGCACTCAGCATGACAGAAATGACATTTTGTGAGGCTCCAGGAAGGAGTAAAGTAGCACTGGCATACAGTTCCTTCTTATTCTCTAAATGCCATTACACTGTTTGATATACTAACAGAAATCACTTAGCCAGTTGGACAGCACAGCAGGTTACTCTAGAAGTGATTTTAAACAATTTCAGAAAAAATGTTTCACACATGCAAATACAAAATAAAAAAATAAGGCAAAACAGTCACAAATGGTTCCTAATAGTTTACTTACTCAGCACTTCATTTGCCAAGATTATTGTATATGTACAAAATAAACTTGATTGCATGCTTCAGTAGCCTTGTTTATTGGTGCAACCACACGAACTCATTACATATTCATTTTGTTGTTCATTGCTTTTTGTCCACATGCTGTACAGAATCCAAACAGTTGAAATCATATCATGTCCACACTTGATGCAAAGTATATGAAGATTATGCTGAAGTTACTACCTCTTACCTGATTTAGAGCAGAACAAAAAGATTTTGAAGTATACTAAACATTTAGTGCTGCCATCATCTGTGAAATTTAAGACTTCTGTTCAATCCTTTATCAAGTAAAACAGAATTACAAGAGCATTTATGGACGCACATATGGATCAACCAGTCAATACCATTAAGATACAGATAGATTGTATCAATCTCTTTAGCTGTGCAAATGATCATAATCAATAAATGTCAGATAGTAAACCAAAACAAAACATTTTCCACCATTAACATTCAACAGATAGGTTAAGAAAAAACAGACAACCAACAAACACAAACAACAACAAAACATTAACAGAAAAGCATATGGTGGTATGTCTGTTCCCATTTGTACACTTTGCTCTTAAAGCCCATCGTTTTTTAGTTACTGAGTGGTATAAAGAAAAAGAAGACAACATAGCAGAACATTTTCAATAAGTTTTAGAGGAAAAAGAGAAGTAAAGAGAGTCAACTGACAAATAACTAAAATAGGTATTCCACTCGCTCTTGTCTGAACAAAATGCAGGATGGTAGATTTCCCAGCCTCCTGTTGTTTTCTGCTAGCTTTTGTCTTAGATTGTCAAATCAAAGGACTTTTCCTTCTTTAGTGAGAGAAGTGCTCCAAAACATTTGCAAAAGAATGACCTTGACATCCTATTTAATCACCTCCAAATACCACGTCGCACGCCAGCTATGACAATATTGCTTAAGACATCAGCTGTGCGTGTCTTCTACGTCCCTGTTTATTTTTTGCTCTGTTCTTGCACTCATTCTAGGCTTGCACTGGGAGCATGAGTGTTTTTGGAATGCCATTTATTACTAGACGTATTAAGTTATATTTTGGAGACCAAACCCTGACTTGCCTTTATCTGCTACCACAGTTACGTTACACGAACACTGTCATCTGGTATCTAATCAACAATGCTGTCACTTTTCACTTTTGTTATGGAAAAACAAAACAAAAGCAAACCAAAACCTGAAAAACATTTGGCATTCTTTTTGTTCTTTAAAGTTCATTGAACTTCACTGCTCACTAAAGCTACCACAGCTAAGAAAATTATGAAGCAATATCAGATACCCGTGATTCCTGAAATACTCATCATCTAATAACAGGAATATATGTGTGAAATACCAGTAAACTAACCCAAAGTTTTCAAGTACACATCATTAATTGCATCTTATAGTTGGGTAAGTGCAACTAGAAAGGGCATTCAGTTTGCATCTAAGAATTATAAAGCTGGCAGCTACCGCAGGGGCATACATGATCAAAAGGATGGTAACAATTCCATAAGCAAATGTATGCATTTAGCCAGCTTTGCTGTCCTGGGGACTCCCTCTCTGCCTTCTTTCTCCTCCTATCTTCTCTGCTAGTATCAGCATATTTAGATGTATTGTTTACATCTTAAGTTCTGTGCATCTCATCACAATAAAGGAGAAAACACAATAGCTGCAATTGTGTTATTTCCAGAATGAGGATCCGTACAGACATACTAGGACTGTCCTGCACTTAATTTCCTGTGATGTGAGGCAGAATTTAATGGTTTTACTAGCAAAGCGCACATTACAGTGATAGTTTCATCTTACTGTTTTTGGCACTACAATCACTATCTCTATGATATCTCTAGATTAGGAGGCATTGTGTGAGTTCTTTGACATTAGTAAAAATCTGCTTATTGCTGCTTAATATATGATGAGGCAAGATTATGGTTTATTAAAACCACTAACTGTTTGCAGTGGGCTGTAACACTAAGAAATTGTAAAGATATTATAAAGGAGAAAAGGAAAAAAAAAAGGGTGAAAGACACCCCCATTTAAAAAAAAAAAAAGTTAGGAAAAGTGATACTGGTAAAATATCAACGGCAACATGGCAATAAAAAATTTTTGCACACTTAACACATTTTAAATTATGGTTCTCTGCTTTCAGCATTTCACCTTAATATTGTAGCATCTATCTTTGAAGCAATGTTTTTAGGAACTATAGTTCCAAACCACTTAAGATTTTCAGATATTTTTAATCCACATAAGTACCTTTTTTGCATTCTGAATTAATAAACTCTTTGGAACACTTGCAGTAATATAAATCTCTAATGTCTCATTTAATTGTGTAACTGATCCATATCTTTATTTTATAATTTCATAAAACCATATTGTCTAGTTGTTTCATGGAAAAAAAACATTACTGTAATTGGGTTTCTAACCAAATGTATGCAGCGTTTACTTAAAGCACTAAAAAAAAAGAGGAATATCAGCTACACTCAGAAGAAACATTTTAACATAAAAGTGGGCTCAAAATAGATTCGGAATAGATTGCAGACTACCATAAGGATATTGTGAGTTTTGAAATATGTGCAATGACAGCTGGTAGCACAGAGCCATCTAGAAGCCTTAGATAACTTTTATTAAATTGTTGAATTTTATTATCCAGAACCATGCATGACTCAAAGTTTTCCTTTTCTTAGCCTGAAGCTAGAATTAAGACCTTACTCAGGTCTCTGTTTAGGTATACTTATCAATCTACTTGGCTATCGTCCTTCTAAAAAAAAATGGAATTATTGAGGAGTTTAGTGTTCTACCTACAAAGTTTTTTTCTTCTTTTCCACTTCTACTGTTGGGATATGATATTGTTGTAACATAAGACTAGCTGTGCTCTTCCAAACACTTAGCTTTATTTAGCAGCAGTTAGTAGTACAAGGGCATGACATCTAATAATAACTCATAAAACCCATAAGAATTTCTGACTGTGCCAGTTATAACTTCTGTGTCTTTTATGTCTTTGGCCTATTGTTTTTAAAACAATAGTTTTACAAACTTAAACTCTTAGTAAAATAAACTTTTCTCCTCTTCTTCAGATTTTTGATACATTTTTTTTTTTTCTGATTTTTTTGTTTGGTCGATTATGTTTCGTTCGGTTTTGTTTTGATTTTTTTTTTTTTCCTTGCCTGATCACTACAGGACAAGGACATCCCCAGAAAAATCTTTTATTTATATGATTTCAGACAACTCGCTTTCTATGTTGAGGATGGCATTTTACAAGGCTGCTAATTATATATCATCTTAACAGTAACTTTTAAAAGTAACAACTGCTGAAATATGTTCAGCTCTGCAAATTTTACTGCAGAGAAATCACTGTCTTCTTTTCTAACTGATGTTAAGAATTGTCACCTGGGAAACAGACTAACAATGCTATTGTAAGACTTTCTACTGTGTAACTAGTATAGCATAAAAGAGATTTCTTTTATATTTATTTAACAATCATAAAAGCTCAGCTAAAATATAGCAAGCATCGGGAACAGATCATTTTCTGTATGCTGTATGACAATTACATTCCAACTTTTCTTTAACAAATGAAAGATTTCAGAGAGTTCAGAAAGTCTTTTACCCGACATCAGTTGTTTTAGAGGATTTTAATTTATCTTACCACGCAGGGTATTTGACGATGATGGCAGATGGAGAAAAGAAAGGGGAATACTAGAACCCCTAGTTATATACATCCATTGAAAAATTTGTTTTGCTGAGAAGATTTACGTATCTATCAACTACTCAGGCACAAAAAAGTTGTTGTATCTTCTGCTTTTTATAATCTTTTTCCCCATCCTTCTTTGTCCCCCAATGACATTGTACTTATTTCCTATGGATGCATTGGCTGGAGCAGTCTTCCTTACAAGCACTGTCCACAGAACCTGCCAGAAATCCTTGGCATTACTATCCTTTACATAATGAAAACAGAGTGCTAAATTGTTTGGCTGTAATACCTTCCATCTCCTAAACAACAACTATTGTTTTCGTAACAAGGGAAATTAATGAAATCTCCCTGGTAGCACCAGTACTGAGTCTTTTTGTTGAATGACCCTCACCATTCCTTTGCCACTGAAGCAAAATATTAGAAAACTGCTATAAACATTTTCTTTTACACTATGAGATGGGGAAGAGTATGTGACCTAAAACTGTGCTATTTGCTTCCTGCACTCAGTTTTCACTCCTGCTAATCCTGCTCCAATTTATATGTGATAAAATAAGGATTGGAACAAATTTTCAATGTACAGAGATACAAATGGAGATTTAAACAAGGATGACAAAGTAAAGAATACAAAAACAAAATTTGGTCAGGTCGCTGTTATGGAGGTGGACTCAGTGTTAAATATTCAGAAGTGTATAAAATCTCTAGCAATACATGCCTACACATATTGTTACTCCTGAATTCTCAGTAATGTAGCCATTTGCTAAATGGTCCAGTTTTCACCAGAGATGATATCACAAGTCAAAGCCAGGAAGTTGTTCACCAAGCTTTAAGAGTAAGAAGGAATATTTAACAGACCGAATTCACTTTCTGATTGTCACAGTGTGACAGCATCTGTTGTGGATATTGTTACTAACAATATCCACACTATCCAACTAAAATGCACTTGAAAAGTCATATCTTTATTATTTCCTGATGCTTAGAATAATAAGGTTGATAAATGGAAGTTTGACTTCACTACAGTGTCCAGGAATGTATTCAGACAGGCAAAATACAACTTGTGAGCAGTTAACACTGTCTTGCACAACTGAGCAGCTGAAAAAGTTCTATCTTAGTAAATGATTCAGCCTTTATTTTCCACTATATTGTTTAGTAGAAGCTTTCTGTGTTTTAAGAACTAGAGACATGAAGAAAAATACTATCTAATTAAAATTGCATATAAACCCTAAGCAAGTTACATTTATAAATGAACAATCAAGAGAAGAACAATAACTGTATTTGTCATAACTTTCAAAGTTTGCATGTTCACATTACTGTGAATCTATATATTTGCTTCCTTCTTACTACATCTGAGAATCCATCCTCCAAAACATCACAGCTGCCACGCTGACACATATTTTCTGATATGGCTTACAAAACTTAAAGGTGTATGATAATTAAAGCGTAACTATGCCGCCACATGTACTTCCTTGAAACTTGTCCACATGACCAAGGAAAACATGTGATTTCTTTTCGAGTTTCATCCTATGCAGAGAATTGAATTAAGCAGATACACTCTTGCTAAGGCTTAGATCCATTTTTAAATTGATGGTCTATTAATAAATGGATATAAAGCAAAGCTGGTAAAGCATAATCAACATATTTTCAAGGTTTCTTTAAGGAAAAGTTACAATCTCACATATACTGTATTTCCAGAAGCAGTGAATGCCCTACAATTAGCGTTATGGTGAGAACATGTAACTGCTTAATCCCAGAAATCCCTACCAAGCTATCTTTCTCATTTATAATGGCCTTTAAAAATCTTTCATGCAATTAATCTTCCCCACACATTGTGTTCTTTCAGTTTTTACTCGCCAGTCATAATTATGTTACCGCGAGGAAACAGTGAGTTCTCAAATTAAATGCATGCACAGAATGAAAGCATCACCCACGCCAAATATTCTACTAGAGTTTAGAAACCCTGAAAAGTCTAATAAATCTTAATTGCTTCTTGTTCTTGGTCACTCATGGATAGCTCCTGTAATCTACTCAGTCTGCTGGTTACCTTGCTCACTCACCATACCCCACTTTCCATGCCCTTGGTCCCTAGTTTGCAAAGTGGTTTTTGTATTTTGACACAGGTCCACAGAGGAACTTAGGATCTGCGGTTAAGTGCACTTTTTTTTTTTTTTAATCTTTATCCTGGAAGCACAACATCAACCGTTTCTTTCAGCTGATGCCCTGAATAACCTGCAGTATAAAGCAGCTCAGAACAAGGTGCAAACCAGTCACCCTGCTGCAGGAGTCAGCAGTGAGCACTGCAGATGGGCTGACACCTTTCTGGCTGAAAGAATGCCTACGTCTTCTATGCGGTTACCCTGGCACACCCACTCATTCTGGTGAGGGGTGATCAGGTGAAAGCAGGAGATTCTACATTATGTCAAGTAAAGAAGTGAACCCGTGCGTTTTCAGGTAGGTTTCCATACGTTCTTATTACAAAAAATATGATCATAATCCTGTCTGTGCATACTCCTGTAGGTACACTACAAACATACTACCAAATCATGCCTTCCCTCCTCCTCCTAGCAAAATGGATAGGGAAACGTCTCATCTATGAACTCCACAATTGTTCAGGTCAAGGGTTTCCTTAGTCTTTCAATTTCCTAGGCAAGTGCTAGGATCATTACGTCTGTATATTGGGAGTAGCTAATGCACATTATGATTATAACAGTATTCTCTCTGCTTTGGCAAACAGTCACCTAGCACTGAAATCTGCAGTTGTTCCTAATTTCTAAGACTGCAGTGTTACAACACTGAAAGCTGTGATAACTCTGGGATACCTACAGGGACATAAAGGAATCTAGTGGTAAAAAAAGACAACTTTAGTTCAATGACAAAACAGAAACTTACATCTCCCCTGCCTATCCTGGGAACTAGAGGCGTGGAAATCTGTACAGTGCAAGGAATGGTGTGGGGAAAACTGTGCCAACTGGAATATTTACCCTATTTCAACTGGTGCTTTCTGGGTTTCTGATGGAGTCATAAGTCTTTAACAGTTTCTAGAAATGTCCACACACTATTTTAGCTAAATAATTAGAAACAGTTGTCACTTAATATTTTTATTTAGACTTCAGTGTAATCTTGAGCCAAATGCATCATTGGTATAATTCCACTGACTTCATCTAATTATGCTAAGTCTGAAGCTGTTCTTTTGTAATTGTTTCCTGACAAGACTTTTAGAAGACTCAACTATGAAGCAATATTTATAGTGATTGCCGCAAGTGCAGATTCAAAATTATGGTATTGTGTTAAAAGTTAGAGACCTCTGGCTGAGTAATCAAATCTCTTTGTTACAAACATAATCATTTGAGTCTGACTCACTTTGTTCTATTTAAAGACTAACTGAAGACCTGCAATATTGAGGGTTCACTTCGATAAGCTGGTATCACACTTTTCACTAAAGAAACAGAGAATGATATTACACTTTGCTTACAATTTATAGTGCTAGAAAAGCACTTCGTTGGATGTTAAGAGTCTTCTGTAATTTCACAACTCAAATCTAGATTTTTGTTATCATAAAAATGTATCTTTGTATTGTTTTACCACCTCTACGCTTCTTCACAGATAGATAGAAGAGCCAGCCATCATCCCTCCCCTGATTGCTATAAGGATGAAGTACAAAAAATGAAAAATCTTAAAAGCTCCTAGATGTTGCTGGTGACTAACACTGCCATCCAATTTGTTGAGCTTAAACCACAGTAAAAAGGATGAAAGACATATTAACAGGTCAGGCTAACCAAACAATAAAAAACTATCAGGAAATGCACTTAGCCCACCTGTTTCCTTGGTCAGTCAACTCTATTAATCAAAATATTAAAAATAGAGCAAAAGTAGAGTGTTAAATACAGTCTCTTGCGATCTCCCTTCTTTAAATCAGAACCCTAAGATCTGGACATTCATCCTTGTCTTTGATCCAGAGCAGAAAATAGCCTGTTTTCTAAAAAGCAATCAACGGTGTGTGAGGCTTTTCCTTTCAACCCTCCAGCCAATGTCAGTGAACCAATCTTATTAGATTTGATCTATTAGTGGGATGTCGGCTGTGGAATAAGTCAGCCATATACTGTTACACTTAGAATAGCATCTCTTTTCTCTAATGCAAAAGACAAGGAAAATGGAAGAAGCGACAAAAAAATTAAGAACAACCAACTGGTGCAAGAAAGTACTGTCTTTAGTAATCCAGCGTAAAGGCACCTGTAACATGGCATCTATCTCCTGAATTTGAAAAGCTTTGTAGCAGAAACTGTTCAGGAGGAGGTTTTTATATAGTCGCGTATGCAGTGACAGTTGTTGAAGCTAAGAAACTGTATTTTATTTACCTTCAAAAATGCTGCTATCTGCTCCCAGGTTGTGAAGAGCTAGAAGTCATCCCAGTTTTACAAAGACAGAGTAAAAATTAAATAACAAAATCTTCTTATACTATGAAACCTAGCAACAGTGTGGAGTTTTACTGCTTCAAACTGTGCTACTTGTCGATACTTACAGGATAATTGAACTGCATTTTAAGAAATAAGTAGTGCTTGAAATCTGCATCTCAGACTATTTGCATTTGAGACATACATACATTGATTAAAATTTCAAATAGATGATTCTTTCAAAAAAAAGTACCTAGTGACACAAAAAAAAAGCACCTAGTGTATTCTGCTGCAAAGCAGCTTTAAGAACACTTCAGGAAGTATTTTGCAAGATTTGCAAATAATACACAAAAAAAAGTCTGTGGAGAGAATTATTCTCTCCTGATATAACTCATCATAAAAGTTTGGAATCCACTCTCTGCCATTTCTAAAGGCTTGCAGCTTAGCTGCTGCTGGAGATCCACACTAAGTCCTGACTTAGTCTCTGGAATTAACCATCACATGAAGGTAAGGACAGGCCCTTTTAGCCTTTGAAATAAGAAACATGTGCTTGCCTTGCCTACTAGTATAAATTAGAAGTTTTTGGTCTAAACAGAAATTGAAGTGGTGAATTGTAACCATCACACGTAAAAAAATTAGCCATACAGAAGGCTAGTAGTGTTGTATCCAAACTGCCACAGCAACCTCAGGTTAGGACCTGGCAGCCAAATGATCAAAAATGGACTCAAAACAAAATCAAACACAGTAAATTATTAGAAAAGAAATAGATAACAAAATGAAACATTGTGCCACAGTAAAAAATGTGTGATATAAGAGTACCTTGGAAAATGCAGGTCTGATCTCCATCGCAAAAAGATTCACAGAAGGCAATGACACTTACGAAAGGTATGAAATGGCATGAGAACGAGAACTAACCAAGCATATTAGAGCTCTTCCCCTTGGAAAACAAACAGAAAAAAAACCCACTACCTTTTCGTCTAACTCCTCCTGTGTTTATCCCTAGAAATCACTTTTTGGCTACTGACTGTGATTGACACTGAACTACCTGGATCTTTTTTTTCATGTGTGTGTGCTTTGCTCACTCTTACAGTGCAGGTGACATAACCCCATTTTCTGCTCCTCCTGTCTCCTCAGATACCCACTCTGCTACTCAAGCATATTCTGCAGCTTGTATTATCTCCTTTGCTGAGGCATCTGCAGTCTAAGCTAGCAAGTTTAAAGACAGGTCTTGCAGCACAGTGGATTCATGTAACAGAAGTGAATAGATGGAGTGGAAATGATTAGTTTTTACTGCTGAAAATTATAGCTTAGTTTGAAATATAAGCATATTTGACAATAGTTTTCTTGATCCAGCTATGACCCCATGAGTGTTCTGGCACAGGGCAAGCCAGATGACCCGCTGAAGCACCGCTGACCATTCACTGCTCTCAGTGGTTTCTGAGACTGGGTCTTTGCTGCAATGCTTTTCACTAGTGGACCCTTTCTGATGCCCTGAGAGCAAACCAGAAAGCAGCAATAGTGGCCTGTCCAGGAGTCATAAATATGTGAACGTTGTCCAGCTAGATATAATTCCCACACCAGATTTCTCTCATGTGCCCAGTATTGTTAAGGGGCACCAATCCCTCGTGTCATCTATTGGGAGTTAAGGGTACTTAAGGCCACAGCATTCTCAAAAAGGTGTTTAGAATTCATCCTGTGCAAAACTTAAATCAAATACCAAAAAATTAATCTTCTCTTATTAGACCTTGGAGAATTGTCTCTGCTATAAATTGCAAGCAAAGACTACAAAACAGGCTGAGCTGAGCAGAATTCCTCAACATATTTTCCTGCTGCCCACCCCCCATCACACAGATTGTAACCATTTCAGGAAAGCTGTAAAAAGTATTTGATTGCTTGGGCGGGATTTGCGTTCTAAATGTAGACTTAAAAATCTCTGTTTCACTGGTTAGACACTCAAAAAGTATTTTGAAATTGCGAACACTCATCGCCTTCCAGTATAACAAAAGCTTTAAAGGCACAGCAGTAATTTTAACACTATCTCAAATATCCTTCTCTTATTCCAGAGGGCAAGAGTGGAAGGAGAGGATGTTTGTTTTTTTCATTAGGGGATCACACAGTTGTGACAGTTGGAGTGACGTGAAGGCCAGCAGTGCTTCTCAGCTGTGTGACTGCAGACACCCTGAGGAGCATTTACCTGCTTTCCAGCTGCTTGTTCTTTTTTTACAGAAGAAGGAAAAGGGACCATTCTATCATTAGTTCCCATCATGCTTTATAACTGGATGAGCCAAATTGCACATTTGGTGATTCTACAGAAAGAGAGTAATGAGGTCAAGGAAATCAGCAGGAAAGGTACAATAATATCAAAATGTGACACAAACCTTCAGGCTACTCGCCAATTATCTAGGGCCTGATTCTGACAATGCTGAGTTCAGTAGCTCTTTCTTCTGGGTAGTCAAACATTCACAGCTGGGGTCTCCTTGTTCAAAGTCATTAAGGATCAAGCTATTGCTATCAGAAAATGCCCTGAATCTGGAAGGCCAGTGATCTCTGCGTTTCAAAGGATATGGACTTCTCTATGGAAGAAAATAGGATTTTTGAAGTAGGTTCTCTCCTCTGCATCTCAGTTAGGACCAAGTTCATGGCTGTAGGAGGGGACCACCACAGATTCAAAGATGAAAATGTGATAGGGATGGTCTACACTAGTTTGAAAGAGGTTTCTCTGTGGAGGTTTTGCAAAGAAACACACATGGAGCGCAGGAAACATGAAAAAGGCAGTCATTTGTGTACTTGCATTGCGTGAGTGCTGACTGTGCAATTTCTAGTATTCACCAGCCATCATTGTAAACTAACACATGACATGAGGGCAACTGGGTGGGCGGCAAGCTGCTCTGTGACTCTGAGGTAGCAAGCCCTCCTGCCTCAAATCTCACACACAGATTACGGGGTTAAAGTACAGAATCCTATTTCCCATGGCCTTGTCAGCAAATCAGTCCCTGAAACTTTCTTTTTTTTCTGTCATTGCACGTACCATCCCCAGGTGGTCAGACTGGTGGGTGGCTCTACTCCAGAGAGTGAGGGAGAAGCTGGGATTCAACACTGGTGCTGTGGGACATTTCATGTGGTAGGACACAGTTCCTTGTTGCAGCCTGGCACTTTGACCTCTCCCCCCTGTGTGTTACACTTATCTTCAGTCACGCACTCTAATATACTATTGCCTTAGGCAGACACTTCAAAGGTTTGCAAATATGGTTAGAAATATTCTCCTCCAGAGACTATTCCATATCTCCTGCCATTACTGTTCTGGCACTCCCAATGCAACTTGATATGCTGCAGACAGTAGCCATGAACATTAGGTAGTTCGTGCATAGTCACAGGGAAATGATACTGCAGAACTAGTAAAAATGTTTTTCTAAACACTTAATTTAAAATAGCATTTAAGCACCTCTGGAGATCTGACCATCAGAGGGTGACATAACCACAAACACAGACCGATGGCACATAAACTTTCTCTGTAAGTAATCTAAGGGGCAGAATGCAGCCCAGAGTCACAACAAGCAATCACATAGGTATCTCTTTGCACATGGCCAGATGGTTGCTTCACTGAAGTTTTCACCTTTATATATGTATATGTAATAATTTCTTTTGAGTTAGGGGGCTGAAAAGTACTGACCTCAAATTTAGATATTAAAGGTGGTTGAGCTATTTTGCAGTCTCACAGGACAACCACACAACTGCAAAAAGCTTATGTGGGTTGTTTTTTTCTGGTTTATTTCATTCTTTCTCAGGCAAATTGGTGCATAATTAAAAATGAACGGAACAGGAATTCCATATTTCAGCGATCACTTTAACTAGCTAAAAGCCCCAATGTTGTTTCTAGATAAAGATCCTAAAATGTATTTTAGCACAAATTGTTAACACATTGCTATATTTGTGAAAATGTGAAAAAGAGTTGGGTTTTTTTTCCTTTCTATATTTGTTAAGCTTCTTTTGATTAAAGATCCAATAACTAATTCTTTGTTCCCTTTATATGCCAGTGGCCTGCACTTGTAGTGCATTGATTCATCATTACGCTGCTTAGAATAATTAAACGCCTGTGAAAGTAAAAATAACTCAAAACACATTTCAAGGAAAAAAAAAGTTGCTAATGTGAAAAGATTCCTTCAGGGGTCAGAAGTTCCAATTCTACATATAAGGCAAGTTGCAGAGAGTGAAGCCACATAAAACTATGTCTTTATCATATTATTTTTTTTTTTAATTGCTGATATGCTGTTAAAGGAGATGCACAGGCTTCAAAGCTTCTGATAATGGAGAAGAAGCATTAGCCATTATGCTTGCAATTGCAATTGCATTTTTGAAAATTTTCTAATAAAATCTACAATGATCTATACTTGTGTCTGAAAAATGTATTAGGCTAATATCAAAGTAGTCTCTGCAAGTATTAATGTTAAAAAACATAGATATTTATGAATATCAAACTTATTTTTCATTCTGCTTCTATACGTGCAGAAGAGTAGAAAATAAATAAAAAAATTCAGTTAGTTTCTAATTCCTCTAATAGTTAAATAACAGCATTGTCCCAGCTCTCTGGTACCCTGTTCACAAGTGCACAATGTACTTTTTTTATGAAAGATGATAGATCTGGTAGCTCATTTGCATTTGACAAGTATTTCCAAGGGACAAAGCTCCCGGCAGAGACAGAGAAGTCAAAATGTAGTACTTCAAATGACAAAGTAGTAGTAGTAGTAGTAAAAGAAACACAATTATATGAAGCTACCAGTTGCAAGTATCACGGTAAGATGGGAATTTAATGAAGAAAACATAAAAATCAGTGAGAGTAATAGACTTAAGTTATTTTAACTTAACAGCAAAGTTTTACATATGAGGATCATAAGGCTTATTGTCCTCATTCTGACACGAACATGGAGCTCCATCAGCATATGTCTCCACTCCTGCAATAAGCTCACACATGTAGGTTCCCAGCATAGGAAGCCTTAATAAGTCACTGGCACTCTGCACAGTCATCTGCTTATGTAGAGATCATTGCAGAATAAGGACCTATACGCTTAAACCCCACACCCCCCATTTGATAGCATGTATTGTTGGAAACATACGTTCCCTCCCTGGCTGAAAAGGTAAGACTCTACATAAGATAATGTTATGCAGAGCCCTTAATATTACCTGAGTATTTGATTTTCTGTGCCAGCTGCAGCTTCAGGATTTTGGGTCTTCATCAACACTGCTCATCAGAAATCAGACAGGAAAATTGGAGATTTTGTCTTCCTGTGAACCAGAGTCTGTCAAGTAAAAGAGATGATATGGAGTATACCTATTTTTAGAGGAGCTCACACTCACATAAACCTTTCTATCACGGTTTTCATCAACAACAAACACCACACAAAGTATTCCTAGAATATAAAAAGGGAGACTACTTCAAAAGATAAATAGGAATTCTGCAGATAAGAAATCTAGATTATGATCTCCATCAAATAAAATGCTTGAGGATAGCATTCATAACATAGCTTGAGTGAATACTTTTTCACAAGATGCACTTACTAATGATTCTGTTTATTAAAATAAATATAAGATGTTTTGAAGAAAGTTCATATTCATAAAATGCATCAGGAGTTTCAAACATAATATATACTCTAATATCCATTCGGTAATTGTTGTTATTTTTAAATCACAATTCCCAGTTTTAGTGTTCACGATATCTCCAATGTGTCTAAACCACAAAACAGCTGAATAACCTAGAGCCCAATCCTGAGGCTCATATTTTGGGTAGACTGATTTACAGGGGTGAAATTCCATGAAGTTTTCATATGGACATAACTGCAGAACTTTCCATAGTGTCATTGTGGCCCAGCTTTGAGAAAGTGTTTGAACCAAAATGTTTCTTCCAGCCTAGATTTTTTCCTTGAATCTGTGGTCAGCTGCAAAATATTCTAAAATCAGTGTAGCATTAATTTCCTGATGTTAACAAGTGCTGTATACACACAAAAAACATTTTTGAAGGCCACAAGGGACAATGTAGTGAGAAGATCCTGATCTAGTACGAATTGGAGCCACCAAATGCACAGCTAGTAAAGTGTCATGCTCATTAGTCTGGTACATAAGCTGCTAAGCCTTAATTCTCTTCCCAAATAAAACAGATTATATTGGGTGTTTTTAAAATTGCTGCCCAACATCTGTTTTCAGGAATAGTAAAGGCGTATCAACCCTGTATCTATTTCTTTCCACAGTGTAGATATACATGTGAACTAGCACTCACTATTTAGTGCCAGAATTTTACTAGGTGACAATCAAGAGAGCAGAATATTGTGCTGTTACATCAACTACAACCTGAGCTCTCTGTCTGCACAGAAGTGTTGTATGAGTATCCACAACTGATATACACCCCAGAGAACACCAGTCTCTATGTTATTCCCATACCTTCCTTCTTAGACGGTCAAAATTGGTCATATTTCCCTTTACTGTGAAAAATGTAGTAGTTTTAGTGTTTTCACTTTAAATGTAGACCTGCAGCCATGGCCAAGCAATGCCTGAGTTAGTGCTATAGAGGAAGTTCAAGGTCAGTCCTCATAAAGAACCATGTTGTAAGTCTATAGATGGTCCTTACAGACCAGATCTCAGGCATGTTATCTGGGAAACGCAGGGGAGCCTACACAGTCCTCCATGCCATTGCTGTCTTAAATAAGCGTGCCAGTCAGCAGAGCTCCATTTGCCAGCTCCAATGCCTTGTGTTTCTCAGATACTTGGTCAAATTCTCTCCTGCTGTAACTGCGAGGAACTTGCAGAGGCTTCAAAAAACCCCTGTGCTTACTTTGCAAAGGGATAAATTTGATGCCTGGAGAAGCAGTCACAAAAGCTAACATCGGGCCTTCCTCCTCCTCCCAAGCCTTCGCTGTTGACAGTGGAAACTGAGAGACTTCACCAGAGGACAGTTTATGCTCAGTAGCTCATTAAAGAAATCTTTTTCTCTCCATTGACTATAAAGGGAAAATAGTAATTTTAACTTGCTGCATCGAAGTTACCTTAATGTGAATGTCACTGTCATTATAATATTACCCAAAATACTGTTTTTATAAAACCACTATACCTTGAAAATAATCAGAAAGTACCTGCATAAAAGGCTAGTCAAATGCTAGCTTGTGTGAAGTGTCTAAAAAACTCTAGCAGTGCACACTCCAGCCTCTTATAAATAGGAAAGCTAGTTCTAGAAGATAGAACAGGAAAGAGAAATAACTATCTCATATTTGTTTAACTATTTCCAAAGAGCATCCACTAATTTAATTACTTCCTTTTATTCTGTAATATGTCCATAACAAGGTCACCAGGAAAAGATCACATACAACTTCTTTGGTATTTAAAAATGGGCTAAAGATGTGTTATTTAATATTCCTTATATAATGAGACATTGGATCCAGATAATTCATTTGTACAAAGTGAAAAGAAATGAAAAAAGATGGGAAGAGAAACAGAAGAGACAGACTTTTTAAAATTACAAAAATGAAAATGTAATGTTCCAGAGGTTCACTGACTCCATGCAATTCTAATAATGTTGTTATTGCTGTTATTTAAATTCGGAATTTGGTGCATAATCCTGATTAATGCATTTATGCAAAACTTCATAAGTCGTAAAAAAATATACTGTATTCCCATAACTGGACATGGGATACCACTCAATTAAGAATGGCTCATAACATGCAAGAACACAGATATTCAGTCAGTTAGGATACAAATATGGCTGGAGAGCTGAGAAACCATCTCTGAGAGTACCTGACTTCTGACTTTTTCTTTGTTTTCAATATGTCCCAGCATATAAGGAGCTCTCTGGATGCAAACAATGCCCATGTGCCCTTCCCCACCACATGCACTTCAGTTAAGTAGCAGTTCCTCTGCATGCTGCTGTAGCTATCATACAGGAAAATGCTGCAGTGATTCCTATTGATTCTTACTTACCTTTTAAACAGTTACAACACACAGCGCACTGTCAAGCTCCCTATAAAAACCTATAGGGAGCCATAATAAAGAAAGGGATAGGAGAGGAATCCATATAATTTTCTCTGCGTTCTTGTACAATTCAATATCACCATCAGTAAGAAGTTCACCGTTTTAGTTCAGATTTAGTTCAGCTGTGTGACAGAGCTTCTGCTGAATAATAATTGAAGAGACTTTCATTCAGACGAGGAACCACAAACACAAATCCTGAATTTCAGAGGCTCACATGAAGAACAATCAACTCAAACTTAGCTATACTAGCTGTTATTATTACTATTATTAATAAAACATCTTTTTACAGGAGTGTGTGCTTTTTCTTCTGTGCCAACACGTTGTTGTATGAACAGCAATTTTTATTTTCCATGTTCTTCTAAGCACGAAAAATTCCAGGATCTTGTTTTATACTTCAATTTACTTAATTTGAAAAGTAAAATGGTTCTTTTCTGTTCAAACAACATTGAGCCATTGCTGATATCTTTACACGATATTAAATAAATGAAATCAGTTCACCTCTTGACTAATATCTCTTCTCCCCATCAAGCAGGTGTGTATGGAAAAGAATATCTTCCCTAAGGAAAAGCATTTACTTCAGAGAAGTGGTATGAAGAAGAAGCCAAAGAAAAAAACTTTGGCATATAGTTTTTTTAACAACATAATGCAATATTTCAAGAATGATTTATTCTCTTGGGCTATATCTCTGTTTTAATATTTCAGTTTATATTGTAATGATGATCTCTGAATTTGTGGTTTCTGACATGATTCAACACAGGGACCACTCACTGTGTTCCTCTCAGATACAGTGAAAGAAAACAACTGAACTAAAAAGTCTTTCTTAAAAAAAAAAAAAAATCTAAATAAATCTTATAGCTTAGTAACAAGTGAAATATAGGTATGTTCCATAACTTGCAAACTGAAAGTTTGTCCTACAGGTCACATTAAAGACCATGTAAAATTGGCCATCAGTACCCACATTTTTGAATCAACAGAGGACTCTAGGGGGAGCAGAGCAGAGGCAGATGCAGAAGGACCACAGCAAATACCCAGCTCCTTCTGGAATCTGACTGGACTTTCCCACCCTGGCACTGGTGGGCTTTTTTGTCTTTTTTTTTTTTTCTTCAACCCTTTATCTCTGTCCCTTTCATACACCATCTCTCCCAAGTCCTATAGAGTTTCATCCTCACCTGGCGCTCCTTCCCTTTTCTCTGCTTTGTTTTTTCTGATTACGCACTATTCCCCTACAGAAGCAGTTTCAATAAATAAGGGAATACTGGTGTAGGCTGTGAACCTATTGGGACATTTGCCATTATCATACCATTAGACATATTATATTCCCTCTATTCTTTAATCTTATAGATGGTCTTCACAACATGGACTGTCTTGTGCTCTGTGTTAGCAGAGTGCACAGAGACATTTTTTATTTGACTCACAGGTATTTTCCCTTATCATTATCATTAATATCCTTTTCCATTATCATTAATTATGCTAGTAGGAATGATAACAGTAATAGTGCAATCTAACAAAAGCAAAACATTCTCTAAAAAAAAAAGGTAAAACTCCAGAATGTTTAGTTACCAAGAGCACCATTTGGCCTGAAAAAATTAAGGATGTCTGAAATACAGACTGTTTAGCTTTGATCTTTCCTGAGTCAGATACATTTGTTAAAGGAGAACACAGGGATCATAGCATTATGGAGGGGAAATTGTTCTTGTCCGTATCCTCAAAAAAAATCTGTTAAATACTTTTATAAAAGTGTCTTTCATTGTTCAATTTGCTTAATAGAAGTTTAATTGTTGACCAGTAAATTCTAAGGAAGACCATGTTATTTTTGTACTTAATTGCATTCGTATCCCTAAATTAGTTTATCACTGGAATGGCAGCTCATATTCAGTAAGCAAAGCATGTGTTAAAACTGCAGTTAATTTCTGAAAAATATCTCTGAATGCAACTGAAACCGACAAATCTGCAAAGGTAGTGACAAATTCGTAGTGCCACATTTAAGTCTATGAAGTTCACTGATATTAGCAAAAAATGGGTAGTATTTCCAGGTGATGTCTTGACGTTTAGGAAAGAAGCTAAATAGCTCTGAAGTCTGCATGGGCATTGTCACTTCTCAAATATCCCAGTGATATCTTACTAACTTAATCCTAAACCTAATTTGATTCATATCACTACTGTCATGCTTGATAGGAAATATCTAGTACATAGAAATGAGGATCAGCTCTTTTAATGCTTGAACACTGTGTGTGAATCAGGAAGGATCTTTATTAAAAATCTTTACTAAAATTAGTAAATGAAAAATATGTAGCAATTTGCTAATGAAAATTGCATCTCTTTTAACAAGCTTTACCAATCCTTCTTAAGAACAACAACAATGGTAAATAGTACAGAAATACTGCTGTATTGAATTCTATTGAATTGTAAACCTACTATTGGAATATTAGGTTTAAATGTATGGAAGAGGGGTGGAGCACAAATCCAAAAAACAGAAAACATAATTCATTATGTTGAGTCATGAAAGAATACTGATTTAAGGTGAATAAAGCAGTCAACTCTAATCTGTTCTATGACTATTATGCCTATATCTGTGTAGTTCTACTGTGATAAAGTTCCTGAATTATTGTGAAGTTGTTGTATTCTGCAGGCTAGAAATATCAGTGAGTATTGTACAGTGTCTGGATGACTTTATAAATGTATAGATATTAAAAAATAAAGATGTTTAAAAGGGCAAAACATTTTACATTATAAACCTCAGAAAAACACAGGTATTAAAGAATACTGTTAAGATTTGTTTTTGTATGAAATTTGATAAAAAGCAATAATTTTTGGCTTGCTTGGCTTTCCTTTCCCTTTCCTCATTTCCACTTTCTCCTCATAAATTTTTAAGCTGAAACAGAATAATACAAAATATGTTTCTAAGTTTCTTCTTAAAAGAAAACAAAAAAAACCCCAAAATGAACCCAACAACAAAAAAAAAAAAAGCACACAATTTTTTTTTAAATGAAAGAATCTGGACATTTCCAACAGCTTTTGGTCATTTCCCTCTTTCCGTTGGTTCTTCTCAGTTAAAATCAGGTGGCATCTAAAAGGAACAAAGAAACTCAACTATAAGCTCCCAGGTTTAAATCCAATAATTTTTATACTAATAAGTATTTAACCACTATCAATAAAACCAGATTCTGATCTATTGCTTTTAGTCTGCTAGCTTTAAAAAAAAAAGCTTATAAAGGTTCCATACCTAGACTATATACTGACCCAAAACTGTCTGTACTTTCTACATTGTCTATTTTATTGCTAGTGTGAACCTGTACTAGTACATGATATTGAGCCCATAGCAATACCTCCTGTGAAGTAATAAGGGAAAATGAAGAGTGGACTTCATAAGGATTAATTTTTTCTTTTTATGTCCACCAATAGCACTTCCGGCCTCCTTTCAGATGGAATGCATTCTTTGATGGTGCACAGGAATCAAATATGACAAAAAGCAAGTCCTAGCTGAATAGCTGACTTTGGAGGAAGATGTCCATCATACTAAACACATACTTGATGAGTTCTGTGTGAACTCGCACTCAATGCCACACTAGCTTTGTCTTTTCGATACAGCGTAGTGGCAGTAGAAGAGAAAATAAGCAGATCTTCTCTATGACAGTGTAATAACAGTAGCGAGTACAGGTTCTACATGTTCTTCTGTAGTATTTTGCATTTGTTTATGGTAAGAAAAAATGAAAATATGTTCAGTGCAAAGTTTTAATCCAAGCGATTAGATTTTTGCCTCCAGGCTCTGTGACAGACAAGTGGAAAAGCCTTAGGAGAGGGGCAGAGAATAGGAAGCATTCACCAGAAGTCAGTGCATTACAATCTGTTATCTTGGTTTAGGTCAAGACAAAACAGATCAACATTCAGAAGGGAACATGGAACAATTTTAAACAAAGCAGCAGCAAGATATTACCTCTCAAGATCTCCTCTGGTTTAAACAAAGCAGGATGAAGCGAGTTGAAAAATGTTAGTCAGAAATGCCAATAAAACCATGACTGCCAAAACAGTAAAGGGTTCCTTTTCCTGTAAGAATTCTTTGAATTTTTGCACCTTTTGAAGAGTAGGTTAGTCTAAATCTGAAAAAGGGAGCCAATTCATTGCTACCAGAACAGTAGTAATAAAGGTAATAATGCAAAAATTACATGTAAAGAAAAGCATGAAATTATTTTAAAAGAGGGTTGTTTGTTTGTTTGTTTGTTTTAAAGAGAGCACTATTCAGATCCATTATTAGTAATACTACAGTAGTTTCTTTTTAATGGGAAAACAGTAAGTCTGAAGTACAACAAATGAATGTTAAAAGATGATATGTCTCAAAAATTTAACTGCCATGTTTTTTCTTTCACTAAAAGGTCTTGAATGCTTGATCTAATTCTTCTAATGACTCTTTATATATCCCTATATTTTAGTCCAAAGTCCCAATGTCCTGTCTTGAACTATTTGTGTCCACACCTAAGTGTCATTGACAGGCATTTGATATATGATCATGCAGAAGGCTTTATCTAAGGCCAACTGCGGTCTACACAGGAGATTTTTGGACACATCAGTTATCTACAAACACTTCCAATGCCTTTCTTAAAGTCTGTCTAATTATCACTGTAGCTCCTATGGTTTGCCAGCATTGTGTGTCTGGGGATTAACAACAAAAGAACTTTGTTTCATTCTTTCCTAACAGCACTAGACAGCAGGATTAAAAAAAAAATGAGAAGGAACTTGGGCAAAAGCAACCTTGTTCCCTTTGTCTACGTGTCTTCTTCCAGAATCTCTGTGTCCCCGGAGCTGGCAGGCAGCACATGTTGGCTGTGCTGGTGTACACTTGCTTTTGCAGATTTGGTCTGCATGCACAGAACAATATGCTTTCTCTTTTTGACTCCAGTTCTGGCACAACCTAGACTTTCCTCCATCATTACTTTGGGTTTTGACATAGGAGAGCTCTCAGGTGCCCACTCTGTAGGAACCCATAGGTCTCACAAAGTAGCAACCTGGAAGGTCACTAAAGTTTTATACATTCTAGGGGAGAAAAGGGGGTTGATGGTGTTCAGCTGTTGAATAAATCTTTCCCCTTGTCACTGACACAGGACGCAAGCCATATGGCATCAGACCTCATCTGTGTAATTCCTAGTATACACTAAAACCCCTATTTGGGTCAATACAAAATATTCCTCATGAGTGTTTTGGCCAAATCATTGAACTAGACCAGATGTCTGCAAACTTACACATTGTCACACTGTTTACTTCTCTTACAATCTCTGCACTCTTAATCTAACATGGTGATTTTGAAAATACTAAGAAATTTAGCCTGTCCTCTTGCACCGATGAAGCTGAAAAAGGTACTTATTTCAATATGAGTCAGGTCTTTTTTTCTTTCCCAACGTTAGATCTGGCAATGTTGGATCTGGGGCCCAAGCCTATAAAACGGAAGCAGAAAATGCAGGGAGAATCACACTGTCATTCTGTCTGGTGCTTGAATGGCAGTTGTGTTGTTAAATGTGAGGCAAGCAAACATTAAGTCCACGCTGACATACTGCTCAGTCAGAGTGGGACAATCCTGCAAGATTCCTCCATGGCTCACAAGCCCTCTGTCCTACCTGGCATTCTGGCACTGACGGGGCAACCAAGTGAATGCAAATTAGTACCAACCTTGTTGTAGAAAAGGGATTTTGTTCCTGAAGACAATGTAGCATGATATGAGGGTATGTGGGTCAGACTACGTCTTTGGAGTACTATCTTGAAGGAGACATGTTGGCAATTAAAGTTGATCCAAATTGACGTGCTCCAGAGTGCCATTTTACCTAGACTGCCTACTGGGATCCCTAGGACTTGGACAGCTCTGGCATTTCTCCAACACTGCACCAATCAAGTCACTCTTATAATGCCCCAGGAGTGATCCAAAGATAAGGCACAATTGAAAATTTCAGAACTTTACCTATGGAATTTCACAGTGGTACACTTGCAGGAGTGTAAATGCAATCACTGGAACACAAATGACTGTTTATGAACCATATTGCTTCCTTGTTGTCTCTGTAGAATATTACCACATATTCTATATTTCATTTTCAGCAATAATATCTAGCATACCCAACAGATAGGATTCTCAGTGCCTTCTTACTGGTAATTCACAGGATCCAATTTTCAGACAGCACATGCAAAGACATTACAATACTTCAGCAGATGGACATGGCAATCAGTACAGAAGATTTCTTTGTGAAGGAAAACAGAACAATGAAGGACAGATTATTAGAACTGCTGAGCGAGTCTAAGATATTCTCTACAGTCAAGGGTGCCTAGGGAGTCTTCAGAGTTAAATGTCTGTCAGGAAAGTGCCTTTCAAAGCAAAATTAATGAAACCTCCTAGAAGATCTCAGGCATTTTTGAGAGAGTATGTGGTGGAAAGAAACACAGAATCATTATGCAGTGCCTGTCACCACCATCAAGAGAAACAACTGACAACACTTTTTTTTCTGCATACGCCAGACTGACCGCATGTCAAGGTACACCACTCCAAACTCAATAAGATTAAGTTACTCTCTCAAAGCTTTAAAATGACACAGTGGAATTCCCAATAAAAATGTTAAAAAGATACGTTAGTTTGAGAGGGCTGAAACTGCTGTAATGAATAGCTTGACAAATAAGACTACATAAATTCTTTGTTTTCTGCAGTTAAACAACATATGTTTTCTTAACCATCTAGTGAAGTGTAACTATAAATATTAATACTAGGAAAATCTGCTTTGGTCAAATCCATTAAGCTTAAATACATATCCCTAGGGGGTTATTGGTTATCTCTTAGCCTGTCTTTCAAAGCTCATCATTGAATTTGTTGCCTGGGAAATCTATCCCACTTAACATGTTGGCCTGATTCAGGCTTTTGAGCACCCTATAGTCATTCAATTAGAACTAGTTAACATAAATAGGCTTTTAAAGGAAAAGAATTGTATAAGATTATGTGGTCCAAATTGTAATCCTATTACTTAAGTTTCCTCATAGGAAAGATTTATTCTTATAGTCTTAGCAAAACTCTATTGATAAAACACTTTATTTGGAAAAAAGACATAAAAATAAATTGCTTTGCTGGCCCACCTAGGATTAAAGCCTGAGGAATCAATATTCCTGTGTTTTATGTGCATTGTAGTCTGATAGCCATTTTTCTTTTGTGCTACTGAACTGCATTTTGAAAGCTTTTTGTACTATTAACCCTGAGAAACAGGCCTTTGACTTCTGATACTGCCCTAGGAACCTGATTTCCTACAGATTTAATATATTGATTTACAAGGCAACATAACATAGAGTGTCCTATTAAAAGAAAATGAATGTAACAAAATTTGTCAATAATTCTGCCTAGACCACCATATGAAGAGAAAATCACTTTTAGGAAGTGTGTCTCAAATAGAATTCTATAATCACTTCCATCTTGAACCTGAACAGAACGGACGAGAGCATTCTGTTCCTGCTTGGATTGCTTTGAAGCGGTTTGCGTTGTCCATCTCATCTACCTGAGACCAGTGACTCAGTTTCACTTAAAAGTAATTTTAAGTGAATGAATACATCTCTTAAGTGAGTGAATACATACTGTTTTCACACTGTCCCCGTCATTTCTTCACCCATAAACCCCCAATGTACTCAGTTCAGATTCCTAACCTTCTTTCCTGAACAGGTGTGCATCGAAGAACATCTTGCCAACAGTCCAAAAGGCCATTAAGTTCAATAACTGTATGGATACAAAAACTTTACAAGGTTCAGAAAGGTGCACCATGCTGACTGGGGCTAAAAAAAGCTGGAGAATGGGGTGAAAAAGAATCGAAGTGATGAAGAATTTTTAGCTACCCTGTTAATACTTATTAGTCACCCACCTTTACTGCTGATCATGTACAAGAAGCTTCTAAACCACAGGAAAGACATACTATTTAAAGAACACAATGCCTTAATCAAAACCTTATTTCATTTCTTTATTTGATAAGAGAAATGCTCATAAATCACACAACATGATCTCCATTAGCCAGCAAGGCTAATTCTCAGGTGAGAAATAGTTGGGTACTTTTCTGCTCTAGAGTTTTAAAAGAAAAGATTATTGCTGCGTGAAATACAAAGAGCACATATAATAAATAAAAGAATAACAGCCTTTCATAATGATACATTTCTACTTCAGAAAAATGACAACACTGCAATGCTAACCTCAGGTTCTGTTTATCCAAAGACTATAAAAAGCACCACTGCATGGAGACTACAAAAGCAACACCTCAAGGCTTTATTATAGGATTTTCGAATCATGTCAGTTGGAAGAGACCCTCAAGATCATCAAGTCCAACCAGAACCTGACTCCGGCACTAAACCATGTCCCTAAGAACCTAATCTAAATGCCTTTTAAACACCTCCAGGGATGGTGACTCAACCACTTCCCTGGGCACCCTGTTCCACTGCTTTACAACCCTCCCGGGGAAGAATTTTTTCCTAATTTTTTTCCTGGCACAACTTGACACCGTTTCCTCTTGTCACTTGCTACTTCGGAGAAGAGACTGACAGCCTCTATGCTATAACCTCCTTTCTGGTAGTCGTAGACAGTAATAAGGTCTTCCCTCACCCTCCTTTTCTCAAGGCTAAACAGCCCCAGTTCCCTCAAATGCTCCTCATAAGACTTGTTCTCCAGGCCACTCCCCAGCTTCATCGAACTCTTCTGCACTCTCTTTAGTACCTCAATCATTTCTCTCTTCCTGCTGGCCACACTATTCCTGATACAAGCCAGAATGCTGTTGGCCTTGTTGGCCACCTGGGCACACTGCTGGCTCATATTCAGAAGGCTGTCAATCAACACTCCCAGATGCTTTTCCGCCAGGCAACTTTCCAGACACTCTTCCCCGAGCCTGTAGCGCTGCCTGGTGTTGTTGTGACCCAAGTGCAGGACCCGGCACTTGACCTTATTAAACCTCAGCCCAACGATCCAGCTGGTCCAGATCCCTCTGTATGGCCTTCCTACCCTCCAGCAGATCAACACTCTCACCCAGTTTGATGTCGTCTACAAACTTACTGAGGAAGCACTCAATCCCCTCATTCAGGTCATTGATAAAGAGATTAAAAAGGACTGGCCCCAATATTGAGCCCTGGGGAACACCACTTGTGACCAGCCGCCAACTGGATTTGGCACCGTTCACCACAACTCTTTGGCCCCAGCCATCCAGCCAGTTCTTTATCCATTGAAGAGTACACCCATCCAGGCCACAAGCTGCAGGTTTCTCCAGGAGAATGCTGTGGAATCCGGTGTCAAACGCTTTACTGAAGTCTAAGTATACAACATCCACAGACTTTACCTCATCTACTAAGTGGGTCAGCTTATCACAGAAGGAAATCTGGTTGGTCAGGCAGGACCTGCCTTTCATAAACCCATGCTGACTGGGTCTGATCGCTTGATTGTCTTGTGTGTGCTGTGTGTGATGGCACTCAGGATGATCTGCTCCTTTTACATGGATTTTGTCTGAACTTGTTTCCACTGGCACAGTAGGCCTTGTAAGACATTTTCAGGTTTGCTAGAGAGGCTTTTCTTCTTCCTACTATGCACTTCACTGGAGACCATTGCAAGATCAGTCTCTTCCACTCCTTATTTAGTTAATTAATTGTCTGCATTTTACTCATCTGAAACAACATACAGGTATCATCTCCAATTGTAAACTATCCAAACCCTATGAACTCTAAAACCTACGTTGTAACCTGTGTAGCGTATAGACCAGATCCTTCCCAGTCAGATGAAAAATTATACCTAGCTTTGTTTCTTTCATTTGTTGCTCTTAAGTTCACTACTGCTGTTGATTTTTTTGTTTTGAAAGAACTTTAGGCACTACGTCAATCAACGCAAAGGAGAATTCATAGTAAAACAAAAAATACAAAATTTTAAAGGCTGGTTGAGAGTTCCAGACAACCTCCAAATGATGAGAACTCATGCCAATTTTAACCTGTTCAACTTTTGTGTATCTTGATTTTCTAAAATTTATAAGCAACTAAAAATAAAGGCTCATAACAGTAAAGTAAGTAATACTACCATTCAAAATTTTAATTAATTCTTAGATTTTCCCACAAAAAGTAGGTGAGTAGAAATCTGTTATATTTAGTTGATTTTCCATCTTTCTAATATAATATGCTTCTGTAATTCTTAGTTACATAAAAGTAGTTTTGATTGTTAAGCTTCAGTAAAACCGTGTAGCTTGATAGTAAGTCAGCACTTATACTTGTAACACTTGGATGGAGTAAATTGACATTGTGGAAAGCTTTGAATTACCTAAATACGCAAAAGAGTTAAGTAACAGTAGAGTATCCTAAACTGCTGAGTCCACCAAGCTGACAAGTATACCTCAGTAGACACCAAAGGAAGAATGCTATGGTTTTGAACTTAAATGTAGAACAATCACAGGATTATCTGCGTCTGGAATTCAACTCCCAGGCTGTTTTGAAATGCACAGAAGAGTGTGTCCTTTAACAGAAAACAGAGTAACTTCACACATACTACTTCTTTATGCTACTGATAATTTATTTAACTGCTAGCTTTTTACCGTCTATTGCATAAATACAATGCTATACGGGCAAAGATCTTGCCTGCTGAGTTACTGAACACATGCCAGAATATTGCTGAATTTTTCTTTCAAGAATATCTATTGTCTTCAAAAGATCCCCAGAAAATACAAAAAAATACTAAAGAGCAGACTATTTTGTTGATATGTGAAAAGAGCAAAGAAATATAATCTATAAATCTAGCTGATAATTTTGTAATTGGTTTTGCTTAATACATCTTATGTTCTTTAAGGGATAACCACAGTGTCCTAGGCTAAATTATACAATGGTATGTGGCTGCAGCACTATGGGGCATTGCTGTTTTCTTGTTTTTATAAATAATTGTATTTTAATACAATTTAAAACTTCTTAGATCATCAGTACACACAAAATCTTCTGTGACAAATATACAGTGAAAGAACTATAACTTTACACTTGGCTTCTGCCTAATATAAAAGCTTTGGTATTATCATTGGATTAGTGCTAGATTAGTTTTCCAATTCTTCTACTCTGTAGGAATTCAAGTAGCCTAGGTACCAAATAGGTACCACATATTCTTGATAAATTAATACGAGGCCTTATATCTTTTTCAGTCTTCTGTAACAATACTGATTATGTTTAATTACTTCTGTGTTTGACATTTACTTTTTAAAATGTCACAGTGCACTCTTTGCAGTTAAGAATCTTTGGCCCAGCCTCACATTAAAAGGTCATCATTTAATCTATCAGTCCGAGACACCATAGTTGTAATTGTGGGACTTACGGTCTCTTTGCTGGATTAGCCTAAGTAGAAATAGTCTCTGGCAGGATGGTGTGGACACAGAGTTTGAGGAGAAATCCACTGGGAGAGAAATTAGATCTTGCCAAGAAACACTGAAGCAACCTACTTAAAGAAAGCACTAGAGAGGAGAAAGACATTTTTTCGTTTTCATTGGGCATTTTGTAGTGCTTATGTGGCCCAGTGCAGTGTTGTGCAAAGATACCCACCTACTTCAAAAATAAACAACGCAGTCAGTGCATCACTCCACCTAGACCAACGTGACACCCAAAGAAAGGGTTACCTTGCACATTTTTTCGTGGCACGTTGTGGTGCCATATTCCTACCAGCTGAGCAGATACGGCATCATAACCATAGTTAAAATATCAAGCTTTGTCTACATGTATCATTACGCTTTCACTAGAGAAGAAAACTGATCTCTCATAACATGTCTGTGACACTATGTAAGATGAAAAGCTGACGGGGTAATCTGGGTCATCAGGCCCCTCTCAAGGCCAAGAGTTCTGCTGGTAGCATGCTTTCCTGCCATGCACTGGCCTGTCTCAACAAGCTTTCCTCTGGACAATGCCCAGGCACAGCTGCAATTGCATTTGCTAAAGATAGTGGCCAGTAGTCAGTATAGAAAAGACCAAGTTTGGGATTTTTTCTCTCTGTATAATCCTCCAGCAGTATTCCAGTAGAATTTAGTACCTTAAAAACACCCCCATAAGCCTGCATGCCACATCTCATGACACACAGAGCGTATTCTGAGTTTCACACAGTTGTCACATTATTTCACGGTATTGACACTTTAAAATTACTCCCTCCACCCAAATGCAGACACAGTTATGATTTTGTCCTGGGCTTCTGGGACCTAGAAGACAGAGCCAAAGGCTATGTATATCAGGGAACAATGTCTGGCTCTGTTTTATTAGCAGTACAGAAATAGCAACAGATCCTAGTGTCCAGTAATTATTTGATCTTTTACCAGATACCATTTATAAGTGCAACGTAGATGTGTAGGTAAGCCAGACCATCTTTTCTGTGTATGTGCATTTGGGAGGTCCGTCATCAGTTTAGAAAAAGGAGTTTACTAAGTTGCTTTTGAAACAACTTTAAGAATGATTGAAAAAATGTTTACCACTATTTAAGGATAGTCCTCCACCTGCTGGCATAAATATAATATCAGTATCAAAGAAAGAAAATTACATCTAAATATTTTTGAAACCATTTTGTCATGAAGCACAACTTGGAGAGCAAGATATTCAGCAATGTCTTTGCTTTGATGGGGTAGCACTAATATAGGACTGTGTACAGCTGTATGCTCTTTCTCCCAAGGAACTTGAAACAGTTCAGCAAACTTTTGCTTCAGAATGCGTACTGTGGCATGCAGCAGAATAGAGCCTCATATAGGCTGAGGAAAACAGGTAAATCTGAAAAAGGGTGCTTATATCAGTAAGCATCCCAGAACTCAAGTATATGACAACATATCAGCTTCAGTCAACAGCATGGCAGCAGTAACAGCATGTTGTGACAGCATCCCTGTAAAGCTGTAGCCAGCTATAATGAAAATGCCTGATATCAGGTACCATTATTTAGACGATTATAGCTCATCACCACCGCTACTAGACAAAAATCTATGATGGTACGAAATTTTACACTAATTCTGGTAGCTTGTTATAACTGGTTTCAACTATGAAAGGCAAATGATGAACAAATGAGGGCACCAGCTGTCTATGCAAGCTGACAGAACATCCCTTTTTTTGTGAGAGTGTTTTGGAAATCCTACCAGTTTTCACAGGAGTGCTTATGTCACTTTTGTCAAGGAGAAATTCCAGGGTAAAGCCAGAGTACAAGTGAGACCATGACTCTAAAATACCAGTTTAATTGCCAGATCACTGACGGAGATGACAAATTTTTTCTGTAAGTACTCTCAGGAGACATTTCCTCCAGCAGGTCAAGTCTCAGCAACTGAAATATATAGTCGCTTTCTCTGACGTTTCCTGTCAAAGAAATCTAAGGCAAAGCACAACACAGACCAAGAATACCTGAAAGCTCACACACATTTGTAGAGTGGAAGCACTGTCAGCCATGTACCCATCATTTTCGGAGCCCAGGGCTGAGCTTGTCGCTCTCAGAAGGCCTCACTCAAGACCTTTGCCCTTCTTCTGACACTCAGGCCATGAGTTCACAAAGCTCGGTGGTGACATACCATAGACTTACACTAATTTTACTTGGAATTCAGCATGTCTGGAAGACAGACATCTGAAGCATTGAAGCCCTGAGAATTTGGATAACATTATGGTGCAATAATGTTTTGAGAAAAAATTACCAAATCATCTTTTCAGTGATATGCAATATTTTGAAATTGCAGTTTTCTCAGTACAAATGTCCTGAAAACTACATTACAAACAAAGTATACATCTTACATGATGTTCATTGGGTTTGTAGCTTCCAAAAGCACAGTGATAAGGAATGGTTGTATTCTCAGGTAAAATTAATATGCTATCTGGGGCATCTGAATTACATAGCATAGCTTTTCTAAGAGAAAAGAACAGAAAATAAAACCAATTTATATTGTTACTGTTATTGATATGCAATTTAATGTTTTTAAAGAAACTGATACAATTATAATTTTCTAGTCTCAACTAGATATGTTTTGTATGAAGCCAGTAGCATGCAATTTGTTTGACATATACTAGAAAGACATTCAAATGATTGAATGCATAAATAACTAAAAATCTGCTATCCATCTTCCATCATAATTGTTTACAGTCTCAACTAAGCCACTTACAAATTTCGAAGTATTTTGCAGTCAGTATCACACACTATCAAATTTCTGATAGCCTAAACACAAACCAAAATAAAAACAGTCCATTCAGAGAAGCAGACTGTCAAATTTGAGTGCAGCATATAAAAAAATTAATTTTCATAACCTAATACCAAATTTTCCATAAATTTGACACACTTCTTAACTACAAAATAAGTCAACTGGCACTATTTGTCTGTTTATTTTTATATCAGAAATTTAGAGCCAAAGCAAGCTTTGAATGGTTCTCTACTTGACAAAAATATAACCTATTAATACATAGTGATATAACCTGACTCTATCACAGGGATAGCTGAACAACCCATTTCATCAGCCAAAGTGACCTTGCCAGCAGCCTGTCTATAGAGACAGGTGGTAGCTACTAACTCCCAAGGCCTGCCTCTCCCTTCCACATTTTGTGGCTGGAAGCATTTTGGACATAATGAACACTGCTCTCTCTCTCTCTCAAGGTTTGATATGAATAATGTTATATTAAAAACTCTCTGCTACTTTCACACAGCCCATGTTTTTTAATGACCTACCCAGCATTCAGCCAATGAGTGACATTGGAATCTCTCAAAGCACTCATTTGGAGGCTGACCAGAGTGAAGTGCACACCTAGCCCATATGTTCTAATATATAACTTATTGAATCACATTATCTGGAGTAGCGAGATGTGCTTGTAGGCACGCTACCTTATCACAAGATGAGCTACAGCACCGTGACAAGAGGGTTATCAGAAGTAATTTGTTTTGTTTTGACCTGTCATAAGATCGCTTCATAGGAAACTAGAGAGCCCACAGAGTTTTCAGCACACTTCCAGACAATTCAGGTCTTTGTGGTCACAGTGATATATCCTTTTGTCTGAGACAATGCCTTCTAGGCACTCCACTTGCTTACCCTTTGGTATGCTTTCATCTTCACTTTGGTATGTTTTTATATGTCTTTATAAGAGACCCAAGCCTTGAAGGGGCATGAATCTTGTAATATTTCTAAAATTAAAATGGAAAATGTTTTGCAATTACTTTAATTGATTTTGCCTGAGATCTAATAGAAGGATATGCAAAACACATTTTAGACTTGAAGCTGACCAGCCTTGGAAGACCTTGGGAAGGGAGTGCAGGACTCTCTGATAATTCATTTCCAAAAGCCTCATAAAGAAACAGACAGTATCAATCCAGACAGTCAGAACTAACAATGGAAGAGGCAGAAATGGCATCACATCTTTTGGTTTACAAGCAAAGCACAAATGAAAATTTACTATCATGAAAGAAAGAAGAAAGTTTACTGGCAATCAGTTATTGTTCCTACTCTGACAGACTGGGTGAATATGAACCTATCTACGATGAAAGAAATGTCTTTTCATCCTTCTTAACTAGGAGTAGTGCTGCTATACAGTATCTAAAACTGTTATAGATTGACAGTACCCATTTAACCCTAAGAAAGCTGCAGAGCTGATAGTGACCAATCTTGCCTTTCCAATCTTCTTTTCTCACTCATGTTTCTTTTTCCTTAGCAACCGAAATACTAACAAAGGAATAATTCTGTTCCATTGCTACCCTCTGTGTAGCAGCTTTCCCCCAGGTAATACTTGCATGACATTGCTGAAATCTAACCTCAGAAAAAATGACAAGACTAACATTTGTCAAGCAGAATCCAGATCTGTACTGGTAAATTGAACGTGACCAGGACATGTGCTCAAGATGCCGAAAGGTCAATGCTTTTGGCATGCTTATGATTCACAAATACACTTTCCCAAACAATTCTCAGATGGCATTTCTCAGGTAATGTTTCCAAAAAGTAGCAGACATAAAGCCATGCCATTTTGGCATACTTCTCTGGCATAGTCCCTGGGTATTATGCCACCAAGGTCACACCTGCACACTCTCATGCCAGCTCCCCAGCAATGCAGAAGACGTGGCATCACGATATTAAAAATGTCACATTTCTGAGATCTCTCATTTTTCAGGGTGACCTCACTCAGACAGTGAGGACCAAGGTATCTCACTCAGGAAAGAGATATGTTTACTATCATCCAAAGTGAGTTGGGGAAGACGAGAGAAGGATCTGACTCTGGCTGAATCATCTCCACTGCCTATGCTGAGCTTGTTGTTGGAGACTGCCACACAGCCACTGCAGGGGTAAATTTGAAAGTTAAAGCTATCTTACACAAAGCATGAGACTGACGAAGTAATTAGTTCAGCATAATTGGAACAGGTTTCCACCATAGCTCTCACACTCCACAATCCTTGGCAGAAGGACAATCTCACAACTTTACTAGTGTAGGTGTGGACTGTACCATACCATCTGCCTTCTGCAACAGAGTGTGTACCCTGGCGTGCTCAGTTTAAAAGTACAGTTACATATAAAGAGCCCAAGCGCCTTTCCTTCCTCTGTGGAAGGAACCCTAAAAAAAAATGTAAGATTAATATGTTAAGTTGTCTCTCAACTGGTACGATACCTGAAGAGATGAAGTGGTGTAGGAAGAACGATGGACCTCAGACACCATCCTAGTACACATAACTGACTGAATCAGGGCAGTCTTTTTAGCCCATTAATCTTTTTAGTCCTTTTTAGAGCACCCAGTATGTTAAACATGTGAGCAAAGTTATAATTCTGCACCCTTTGGAGCAGAGAATTCTCCCAATTTGAGGAAGAATATGGTCACAGCCTTCTGCTACAATTCATAGAAAGACAGGGAAAAAAAAAGCAAGAGGAACAGTATAAGCACTTTATGTGAGGTCCAGAAGAAAGCAGCCGTGATACTGCAGGTGTCAAGGAAGAATTGAGTGGAACAGAGTCACAGTGGAAGGGAGCTGGTGGCAGCCCCTTGGGGGTGGCCTCCCTACATCCACAATGCACGGTTACATGTAGGGGTCTGAACCACCCCATAAGCGAGTACAGGGAACAGTTTTACCAAATGCAATACACAGATAGAAAGAACCTAGCTAAATAAAAACATGTTTTCTTTCTTTTTCATTCTAGTTCCATATCTTATCTTGGTCTCACTTTTGATCGTCCTTTCACCATGTTTATTCTGCAGTGATGAATATCAGTAAAGTAATCCAGTTTTCTTGCAATCACATTTCCAAGTGGATCTCAGGAGGGTCAAATTCTTTTAATCATGTGTGTTGTTGAGTGCAACAGCCGTCTTTATTTGTGTTATACCGCAGCACAGATGGCCTTTTACCAAGTCGCCCCGTATATATTTGACAAATCATGAAAACATTCCTCACATGCCACGAAAAGTAAGGACTTAGAATACCAAATACGACTTTGCATATTATTTTTCACAATGAAAGCATTTACCCTGCACTTTTTATAGGTTGTCATCTGTTTTCTATAATGAGAAATTTATGCTGCTACCCAGAACATTTGTGTTTTAATCTAGGACAAAAATTGTTACTGGAATGCTATCTTACCAGTAGTGTTATTTATACAGTGGTCTGTGCTTTTCAAGGTCAAAAGATAGATAACAAACCAATAAGAAGCAGCCTAGAAAAATAGTAATCAATAGAAAATTATCTATGGCCTTGCAGAGAACAAAGATGGAATAGAAGGCAAATTAAGTGATAATTTATACCAGTGAAAGATAAACTCCGCTGAGATTACAAAAGTATGACATTTCTGTAGATCATATCTAATGCTTACAAGCATATCAAAAGTTTATCCTCGTATTAAAAAAACGTAATTCTATCACTGCCCGCAGAAGTACATAGTCTAGCTCTTTCCAGTAATAGAAAGTATGCTACCAAAAGCAAATGTTGAATGAGATATGAAAATCTGGCTATGTTTCTTGGCCTGTGTAGAAGATGAATGGCAGCGTATTTGGCTGTGATTTCTACACAGTACACCAGATTTTAGGCTATAATATTGTTATGCACACCCTAGAACAGGTTCAGAACTGATTTGAGGGGGAAAGAATTGTACAGATGTGCAACAGCTTGATGTCATACAACAACATATGGCACCCTACTGTAATGATCTTTATAATTGTTCTGCTACTGGCCTTCACTTCCTGAACTGAGTTTCACAGGAACAACAAGGGCATATTATTGGGGGACAAATTGTTCATCCAAATAAAAAACTTATGTTGGAAGTCAACCAAAGAGGTTTATGAAACCTTCTTGGATTCACTAATTGCTAACTAAGCAGTTTGTAAATTAATCTTTCCAAACTGTTTGCGCTGAAATGTGTTTCAACTTACTTTTATAGAAACTTTAAGAAAATCACCAAAACTACAATGAGCTAAAACTTATTTTCCAGTCTGAGTGAAAGAAAAAATGTTTCCTAGACCTATTTTCTCCAGTTAGTTTCTTTCTTAGACATTATCTTCATGACTGCGATTGCACCCTGCAATGCCTATCCTCTTTGCTGACTAAACGAAAAGTTCAGATATTTTTACCTCTATTTTCTTTAATTATTTTTTTTCTCTCTCTGAGTTACAAATATAGATACACTACAAAAAATTATATGAACACACTACTAAATGTAAGTGAATAGGCTTTTCTTGATATCCAAATGATAAGAGAAGTTTTGGCCTTTTTCTACTTAAGGGTCCAAGAAAAATTTTCAGTACAGCTCTGGACCCCTGTGTAGCAAAAGTACACCTACTGACAATATATTATTCCTTAGTAACCTTTGACAGACCTCTTGTCTGAAGGTATCTACAGACCACAGAAAACTGTTGCAATAATTAAAAAAAAAAAGTAAATATCATATAATAACTGTATCACAACAAAATACACAATTCAATTCAAAAAGCACAGTTTGGAATGTGCTATGGTATTGAGGCACAATAGAAATAAGCTTTCAAAATCTGATTACACTGTGAATTTTTTCCTATATGCACGTAAGAGTCAAGTCAATAACTGAACTGTGGATTCAATGTGCTACTAAAACTAGTGTGTGAAAATGTAAGTTTAGTCACTCAGTAGTATTTGAAATACACACATGGGACTACAGAACACTGTTCAAGTTCAATAAACCAAGCATAAAAACTTCTACTGCTCCAATGGTACTGCATCAAATCCACAATCTCATGTAACGTGTAAGCCAAATAAATGGAAAAGAAGAAACAGTGAAGAGAGAATCCTTCAAGTGGCATTTAAATAGTGTCCTGTTCTGCATCCGTTGTTTGCAGTAAATATAGAGGGATCTATAGAGCTCCCAAATGACTCTTACACATTACTGTGTTAGCGTGAGTGAATGGCATAAACTCATCCTCTGGACTCAGAAGGAAGGCAAGAGGATTTTTTGAGAACACAGTAATATAAGTAACACCAGCATGTCCATCTGTATCTACTCATTTCCCAAAACGCGTTTCTAAAGCAGCAGATTTCTGTATGACCTGCTAAAGTCTGATAAAATCTGAGCTTGTTACAAGTAACCAGAGAATGCTATGGAGAAACGAACAGTGACTGCTGCTCAGAAGTCTTGTGTTATGTCAAAGAACAGGAGAAAATCTCATGAAGAATAACTATACTATCAACCTTTCCCCTCATTGCACTGTAATATACCTTGGATCCTCTGCAGATTCTAAATTCTTCCGTCAGACAAGGAAACCAGAGGCCTGCAGTTAAATAGCATGAATTATCTTCCTCCTTGCCTATTATAAGTACCACTGGTACAGTTTTTTTCTGGCCAAGATTATCTAACATTTAACAAATCCCAAAAGCTATTATAAATATGCAGCATATATTTTTACATACTATACATATTAAATATTGTAATTTTCAGCATTTAACATCTCATAGCAGAAATAATGGTGCATTTAGTCTGACCCGGACCTCAGCACCGTGAGTCCGTGAATGAGTTCAGAGGACAAGTGTTTGTTCTGTCAGATGTCAGCTCCATGCGTATAACTATATTAACATGTCCCTGAGCATAAACTAACATATACTGCATTTATTTCAGGATGTGTTAGCTCAGGAGCAGCTGCACAGTAGCACTGCCTGCAGATCAAAGCTTGACTTTGTCCAGCCCCATTTCAAGTCCAGGTAAAGGAAAACAAGACTGTTCGCACTGGTCCATGTACACATCTTCTCTGAGCCTTACGACAGGATATGTTATATTTTAATGGCTAAAAAAGAATTTATTTCCAATAGCTGGCTTTCCTCATATTTGTAAAATATCAGTCAAGATTAATAATTCTGGTAGTGTTTTTATGTTAATCTCTCCAAGAAAATTATATTTTTAATAGTTTTTGTATATATATTTTTCTCCAGAAACATTACTAATTTTAATTAATAATAATGAAAAGGGAAAAGGATAAGAACCTTGCCTGAAGGAGAAAGCAATTTAAAGTTAACGGCCTTTTAAATGTCAACATGCTGTTTACATTTTTTTCAGAGTACCAAAATAATCTACAGCTTGTGTGTCTCCGTGTTTGTGTGTGCACATGAGCTGTGATTCTACAAGTGTAATTTTGTACGTGTGTGTAGTCAACTTTCTTAGAGCTTTACAAAACTATAGTAAATTTTCTTACAGTTACAACTTTTCAGCCACAAATGTAACTCACAGATGAGACAATCACAAATGAGCAATGGTTACTGAGGGCTGCCTTTGAAACTTTATAGGGAATAAAGGGCACTTGGTTGAGTGAGAACATATAATGGTATATCATGTGCACATTTCCTCAAAATTAGGAGTTATCTTGTCTTCAGGCCACCTTATAAACTGATGCTGTCTACAGAGAGAATTATGTGCAAATCATAGCAAGACCCATAAAAAGAAAAAAGTCTTTAAGAATGCTCAAGTACTTCAAAAAACAACATTAGGATTCAGGTCAACTGAATCTTTCTCCTCAGTGCCTGGATATGATGTGAGAAATATCAGGTGAAAGCTACCTTGCACCAATCCACAGTAACCAGAAATACTGTTTTAATGGAAAATCTTGCTCAGTTCCACCTACATTGTGATTGTGACCGTATATGCTTTTTTTTTTTNTTTTTTTTTTTTTTTTTTTTTAAGCATATGTACTGCATGTAGGATCTGAAGGCTGGATGCAGACTTCAGCTTCAGTGGACAGAATACGGCTGCAAATCAATCTTTATTGACCATACCTGATTTTTCAGGACAGCCAAAACCTCCTGAGCCTGCAATTCTTGAGTAAAATATCAAGTCCCTACCTGAAAATATGGATATTCCCTAGGTTTTCACTGAAACTACTGTGTGTTTTCTTATTTTAACAGGGAAAAACAAATGGTGTGCAGGTAACCCCTCACTGCTTTGTACTGCAACAGCCCTCTGACTTGCCCCTCCTGTACCAACAAATATGAATATCATTGCAACACTTTTGCCAGTCATTTGGCCTGCCTTGGAAGAAAAAACTGAACAGTTGAGATGCATCTGGCTCAGGAGTCATTGGTTGGACTGTTGGACTCTCTCCATTTGACTGTGGGGATAATTTACTTGTGTTCTCATGGGAAACTTGCAAGAAAAAAAATTATTTGAGGATCAAATTGTGAAGTCCTCATTTTACTAAAACACACAGAAAGTGAGCTTGTGGATTCTTTCCATTACTTATAGTGCTGAATTTTGTATTCTAAGAGTATAAACCTCGAATAATACAGAAAAAGATATTATCTCCTGAAATGCATGAATACAAAGTGACTGTAATTTAAACCATTTCAGACACATTCCAGATCTCCAAAGGAAATTCACAAAGTCACAGGACGTTAGGGGTTGGTAAGGACCCCAAAAGATCATCCAGTCGAATCCCCCTGCCAGAGCAGGAACTCCTGGATGAGGTCACACAGGAAGGCATCCAGACAGGTTCTGAATGTCTCCAGAGAAGGAGACTCCACAACCTCCCTGGGCAGCCTGTTCCAGTGTTCTGTCACCCTCACTGAGAAGTTTCTTCTCATATTTAGAGTGGAACCTCCTGTGTTCCAGTTTGTACCCATTGCCGCTCAGGTAGGATAAACAGATGCTTATTCTCAAACATGATATGGATATCTAAGTCAAGACAGTCCCCTTAGACAGACATATAATCTTGAAGCACTTAGTTACAACATCCAATGTGAGTCTGCCATACAGTGTTGTTGCTTTGTACAAGCTTTAAAAACACTTCGGAGAACAATCAGGTTCTTTTTGTGCCTTTCCAGCCTTTGTATCTCTTCCTGTAGTCTTTCCACAGTGCATCAACATAGTCACTCTCCTTATTATCTTCCTTCTTTTAAAGAATTTGTAATCTTTATGAAATGCACACATCCCTCATGTTTTTACACTTCTTTTATCATTATGATAGCAGAAGAGCAATTCCTATTTCAAATCTTAAGTCAATAATTAATGAACAGAACCCAGACCACAGCCTAAGACTAGGAAATTTAGTGACTTTATCCCTTCAGGAAATGAATCAGCACGATTTGTTAACCAAATCTCTAGAATGCTCTTGCAGTACCGCAAATTAAAAACCAAAGGCAGCAGGGAACCTTTATTGATGTACATATGTGTATATCTATATTCACACATGAAAATGCACAAGGCCAAAGCAAAGGGCTTTACTTTTAATATCTCAGAGCATTGACTATTCTAGTGTGTTGAATAATTTGAGTGAATCCACTCTAGGATTTGGAGGAAGGTGAGATATTAATATCTTATATAGTTCAAGTCTAACACTGATTAAGTAGGACAACTCATCTCTCTCCCCACATCATTTCCCCCCCTGCACTTGAAAATTACTAAGTCTCTGTTGTTGCCTCACAGGTTGTAGACAGGGCCAGCCATTAAAGGGACGTTGACACTTTATATACTTAATCCTCTGACAATCAGAGTGTGAAATTTCTTAACTTAGTGACTTCCAACAGAAGAAATCAACTGAGCTGTAAATCTTGGGGGTTTCTGGTAATCATTGCCCTTGAAAGAATTCTCATTAGGCAACATAAGACAAAGATGTCAGAAGCTTCTAATAAATTCATACTCTGGCTATAAATCTAAGCATACAGCCATAGGTCAGCTTTTGCCTATTCACTGGTGATAGATCTAGGATAAAGTTACAAGAGATACTGAGAAGCAGCAGAGATGCTATCATATTATAGTAACCTGATTACTGTAGATCTTTTTAATTTAAAGTACGCTTTTTAAAGGCAATTTCAGCATGTTGATGTCAGAAACAACTCCAAAGAAGTGGAGACAAATGTGCAGAAGGGATGGAAAACATTACAGAACTGATGAAGTTTTGTGTTTTGAATAAATCACAATTTTTTTTCCCAACCTCCTTTTTGAAAATCATCAAAGTGATGAGTTTTTCACCAGATATTCATTGTGAACTGAAATTGAAACTGCTATACACAGTTAAGCCAATGGCCAAACATCTTTTGCACGTATGATACTGGTTGGCAAGGTAACTGAATAAAAGGGTGCTGAGATTTTACCTTTTATGGATAGGTAACACTTCTAGATCTTGTAATACTCTTCTTTTCTTGTGCAGAGGCAAAACCAACCTAAAGCCTGGGAGGATCATTGTAATTGGAAAGGTACTTTTCAGACTGCAACCAGTGCAAAGCAAGAGTTCTGTATCATCAACTTGCTACACATTTAAAATGTGGGGGAGAAAAAACTGAGTTAGAGTTAAATTTTAACTGAATAATGAGCTAAAATGTGAGCTTTGCCACATCTGAGACTGCCAGTCTCTGAGACTGCCAGAAGTGGAAATGCAAGAGAGAGTGTAAGAACAGTGTAAACATTTCACAATACTTCTCCAAAGTTTGAAGCTTGGTCTCCTGAAACCACATGCAGATTCCTCATATGTAGTAACTCTCAATGGATTTATTTCCTTTTCTCAACATGACCCAAAACCCCTTTGAACCAGTATAATTACCACATAACCAAATTATGTGAATAATCAGGTTCTTGGATAAACACATAATCTCAATTGACTAAAAATATGCCATATGCTAATGCTGGAAGACATAATAATTTCTAAAAATCTGATATTTTGTTTCTCCATTTCTCTGTAGGTCTTAAAGTGTGTTCTGAGGTTAAATTAATTTGTGTTTCTTAATAATTTGGTTTCTGAAAATGGAAGGTGCTGTAAAAGCAAAGACTTTCTTCCTAATTGATTGAAGATAAGGAAAATAATGCCACGAATTTGCCTCTACATTTTAAATTAGGCAAATAAGCTTTTTAAATAATTGGGATAATATGAAATAGCATTTATTTAGTAACACAGTAAAACACATTAAGATTCAAAAATATCCTATAAGCCAGTGTATAGGACACCTTTCTTTCTAATTTGCCCATCAAGAAATTTAAAGAATGAAAACCAAGTCCCAACATTTCCATACTGATATTTGAGTAACCTGTTTTGTTTGTGATTCACAGCAGCATGGAAAGCCATTTGAGAGATCTGGTCTTTCAGACTCTAAGAAAGGGAAAAAATGCCTAGTATTTTCCTCCTAGAAAAAAAAAAAAAAATGTTGCGTGCTCTGGCTCGTTTGTTTTCAGTTAGTCATTTCTATCTGTCATTGTAGAGTACTAAAATATGTTTGTATTAAAAAAAAAAAAAGTTTATAAATTTATGGCTATTACAAATTTTATAAAAACTGCACTTCAATGAAACTTCATACAACAGATGATACTGAAGAACCTACCACATTTCAGTCCTTTCCATCTTTTTACTGATTCAGTAGATAACTCACTCTCTAATGTATAGGACTGGGATGCACATCATTATGTTTTAGCAAGTAGCCTAAGAAATTTTCATTTGTGTGTACACATATTATGCATTAGCTGATGATAAAGATGGAAACCTTATATTAAATCTAGACAAGTGATAAAATAAATCCTATTGTTGAAACGCTATAATTCAAAGGCTTAATATTATACTATGATAAGCTAAAGGCATTTTTGGTGCATAATTCATAACAGAGATAAGTTGCATTAATTTATCTGCTCAATGATGTAAAAAGCTAGATATTTCTCCACAGATTTTGAAACATTTTTGTCTTTTACTTTCTGCTTCTCTTATTTTTAAATATTTAATAGGCTAACTGAATTTAAAAATCAGTCTAAAAAGTGAAAATCAATTTTTCTTTGAAGTTTATCCTCCGTGTTCCCTCCACTGACAGAAATAAAAGAATCACAACAGATTTTTAACGAAGTTTTTGTAAGAATTTAATGGCTCAGACCTTGACATATTTTTGGTAGGCATGAGAGGAGAAGGAGGTGGAGAACACATAGTAATCTCACAGTGAAAACAGTGTGGGTTTGGGTATTTTTAGGTTTTGACTCATTGCAAATTACAATCAAAACAAAAAAAGCAAACAGTTCAGTTCATGTTACAAGCTAATTATGACTCCAGATGGTTTTTAAGACGTGAAGGACATTGCCCATATATTCAAGTTCTTTTTTATGGTAAGGTTATTGTAAAGATATGTGAATTAGTATATTTCAAAAACCCGTTTTCTCTCGCTTACGGAATTTAAGGTTTGCTACATGGTGAATTTGTGAAATCATTCAATGCAAACCTGTTCCGGTCATCAGAAAGAACTACAAGAAAACAAGGATTACTGCAATGAGATGTGGATATTATTATCATTAATGCAATCTTTTAATAATGGTACCTAATGACTTGTACAGATTTCTGTCATCACGCAGGAGAGACAGATTTTATTCTGATCTCATGTTCTCTTGCTAGAATCAACGTGAACATGTGAGGTCTTAAGCAACTGAAGTGTTTGGCTTAATTTCAAATGCGTGGCTAATTCCATTAAACCAAAAGGTTCAGTTCAGCCTGCTGTTACAAATGTACTGTGGTATCATGACAAACTGATAAAGGCATGAGCAAAAAGTGCATATATCCTAAGCTACTGTTTTATACAGACCTATGAGAGATTTAAGATGACAACACACAAAGTTTTATTCTCTTAAACTTCCCTCTCCCCCCAAATTTCCCATCAAATACAGAACCAATGAGATTAAGATTTTGGTCCTTGCGTTAGAGGAATGATTGGTGCTAGTCGAACAGTTTTTCCAGGGAAGAAAAAAAAAAAAAGTTGCAGAATCACGGCATCCTAGAAGTCGTTCAAATATCATCTGCCAAGGGCTGTATAAGAGTACAGCGAATGGTCACTGTATGCAGAACACTAATTTTCATTTTCCTGAATGAATTGAGGACAAAGGTTCTTGTACAATATTTTCACCTCTGATTGTGTCCTTGAATAAGGTGTTAAGTCTCAGTAGAGAAGACTTGTTCAATCACAAAGTCTCAAAGCATGTAAACTTCACACAATCAGATTGAAATAACACTTTGCAAAGAGCGTATAGAAGCTTGTAGAAGATGTTGGCATGGGTTTATGTTTGTCCATGGAACCAGTGTATTAACACTCTGTGGTGACCACATGATGTAGGACAGGTAGTAAAATCAGACACCATCTCTGGTTGGAATACAAAATAGCATTTTACTGTTACGATAGAAGGAAGCTTTCAAGTTTTTCTGTGCTCACTCAGAAACAAAACAGAAACCACATATTTCTACATGTATTAAATATCCAACCTCTCAAACTCTTTCAGATGCCTTTTACTCTTAATGCTCCATAAATAAGGCCTAGAGAGGGAATGGAGGAAACTATTTTACCCTGCACTACAGTACAGAAAGTGGTAGTGTGAGCAAAAATTTAATACTCCAGTTTGTTTTCCTTTTTACAAGCTATATAACACTTATTTCCAAGTTGATTATCTAAATTCAAGCTCAAGTACCTTTTAGAAAACATCAAATGAGACAAACGCCTGAGGTCAAGGGCTATTTTTTTTTTTACATTCAGATTTTTTTCTCACATATACCTTGTGTTTCTCCTTGTTGCTACAGTGATGGACAAAAAGGGAAAGATTCTCACACCTAATCCTCTTGAGAATGACAATATTTCTGGACAATGTGATTTCAACCAACCAGCTTTGCAAGTTTGATTCCTGGAAATGCCAACATTAAGTATGAGATTTTAGACTTGTCCACAGACTTTAGCAATGTGTTGGCCACTTCTTTTAGTTTATCAGGTAAGGAAATGAGAAATAATCAGAGTGTCTTGGAAATCTTTTGGTCCTGCCTTTGACCAAAGTTATGAGAACTGACATTCCCAGGATTCTATCTTCCTCTCATATTTTGTTGAACTCTGAGTTTAAACCAAGATTTATTATAGTACTGGCAGCCCCTCAGAACACCTAACACAGTGAAGGTTCTGACCTGACTTTTCAGAGTTAAAAGCAATCTAAAGCGAGGGCTGGGAGAAGTCGCAGCACTGTCCAACCATGTATTTCTTCATAGATCTTGAATACTCATGAGGCCATTGAACCACGTTTCATGCGACTGGGCTGTGGTAAAAAAAAAAAAAGGATACGACAAGGATCCATTTCTAACTTGTTAAGAGACTTGCTTGCATGCTCCCAGTATCATAAACCTCAGAATTTTGTTATTCTGTCTTCTTCTAGTTCATACTTCCCTGGATGCCAAATCTTGATGCTGCAAAATGAACTGCATCTCTTTCCCCTAAAATAGTTTTCGTTGATGTCTATTTGTTAGTCAGTCTGTGGGGATTTTTGTTTGCTCGGTTGGTTTTGGTGTTTTGAGTTTTTTCTGTTTTTTTGTTTTGCTTTGTTTTGTTTTCCTTTAATCCTCATGACAGCATCTGGCCCCAACAGTCTTATTTGTTTCATGGAACAGTGGGTGGTGATTGGAAGACAGCATGGTAACTGTACAGTAAGGAAACATAAAATCACATCTAGTAAATGTGACTTAAGATATTCCCCCAGAAACCTAAGAAGATTAGAACTTGAAGAGACAGAAAAAAGAACACTGTTTATGTTAGGCAAAGGCTAAGTGATGGAAATGTTACAGTTTGTGCTTGGTAACATCAGAAATCCCTGGCATATTACGAATTCTTCCAAGGCTTGTTAGAAACATTTGCTCTGCAGGTACATTTTTTTGCAGTCTTAACTGCTCAAAATGCAGTCTGTCTTTCCAAGGGTATTCTAAAAATGTTGTAGTTGTTGACCTTACAAAGTGAAAGGGAGAAGAAAATATGGAGACACAGAGGTCTAATAATGATGAAAATTGTTTTCTGCATCATGAGCATTTGGTGTCACATCCACTTAGGATCATGACATATTTTTTCCCAATAGTCTAATGCACAGATGAAAATGCAAGTGATTTTTCAGCAGGTACTTGTAAGTCCCATCACGACTATTCTATCACTTTGAAGAATGAGAAAAGAGCAAAGACATTTTCAGCACTACTTTTTTTTAATGTAGATGTCAATGTACGATTTCAAAAGAAAAGTAAAAGGATAAACTTCAGCAAGCAGTTTGCATAAGCACATGAAAATATGCTTATCTGACCCTTATCTAAATCTACAAAGATATCTGGAACCTGATGGAAATCAGGCAAAGCCAGACAGTTCAGGAGATTCTGGAACTAGAACTATCTGCTACTTACTAAGAGTGAGAACAAGTCATATAATTAATGAATCAAATTATTATTGGATGCATATCACTGCAAGATACTTCTTTCAAAAGAAGCTAGAAAAGCTAGGAGGCTAATTCCCGTCTTTCAAATACAGGTAGGCTTCTCATGCCCCTTTGTGGCATTCATTTTCACTGGAAATATAGCTTAATTATAAAAATTATACAAAAGCAGCAAATTATTAAATAAATTTTACCATGCTGAAGTAGGCAAATCTGAGACTGCTGAATTTTCCTGTCAGAATGCAGGGAAATCCCAGTCTCAAGTAAGTGATTACATTCATTTAAGATGAAGAAAATTCAAGCTGCTTTTTCCACACTGTGTGATTCAGGCTGGGAGTTCAATACTATCTCCCAACATCTAATCCGTTTTCTTTTTCTCATTGGTTCTGTGCTGTTCTCAGGAAAATATTTCTCTGGATTTGACCAGAAATTGTATTTTTAATGTAAGAAAACTTTTTTGGCAATTGCTGAAACCAGTACATCTACATGAAAATTCAAGTTACAAAATGGAACCAATTTTTGGCAAAAATATTCACAATGCAATGTGATGGGCATAGGACCAGATGCAAGGAACAAAACAAGCCTGCTGTTTCGCAGAAGTTACTAGTTCATTCCTTGTTCTCTTCTCTCTGCAGCACAGCACTTCTGCCATCTGCTCCAGTCATTAGTGCAAAGACAGCACCAACACATTCAATCCCTGTGTTCTCTCTAACTTTTTGAAATAAGCTGCAGTCACCTATAAAATGTGAAAATGTGCACAGTCCTCACTCTGTCTTCCCTTACAGACATCTGGTTAGAGCACTGAACAGGACACAATTCAGGCACTATCAGAAGTGTGCTTCTCCCTCTCTCAGGCATAACTTGCATGTTTGATATCAGATTCCCCACCCTGCGTCTGGTAGCTAAGGCTTATTGCAACATTCACAATATCCTCCTCCTCCTGTTCCAGCTGGTTCCCTTTGCCTCCACTTCCCTCTCTTCTGCATCTATCCGCAGCTCTGACTGACAGCTCTATGACGCCACATCGTACCATCAGGTTTCTCCTACCTTTTCCTTGTGCCAAGTAGACAGGAACCTGCCTGATTTTGCATGCTCTGACAACTCTTCTTATTCTGTCTGGCTTTTGTACAACATGATTTCCCTCCACCTTATTCCTCAGTGTATTTATCTTATCTGATATTTTTGAATCACTGGAGTGACTGGACTGCATGAGAGGCACATACGATTGATGTCTGGCCAACTCCTAACTACTAATACTCTTGAAGAATTGTATACAATGATACAAATTATCTCAACGGTTCTTGAGAGTTCTGAATTATTTGAACATATCAGGTGTTGACACCACCAAAGCTAAAAAGATCTTTGGAATTTCTGCTAAGTTTTTCAATGCTACATACTCTGAATATATAGAAAAGCTAGACAGCATGTTTGAACTCAAGCTGGTAATAAGGAGATCTTATTCAAGTAATGTTGTATAGAAAAGTCTGTCAATGTGTGTGCCATAAAAGCTTTGACATTCATCAAGGATCTAAGGAGAGTTATTTACTTCACAGAGACCCCTACAGAAGAACAGCACTTTTTTCCTTCTGCTTTACTTTGCAGAAGAAAACCACATTGCAATGGCAAAAGTAGTAAGGTACACAGAGCAGAAGAAACAGACTGTTTTTCAGAGCCTGCCATGTAAGAAAGAATGGAATTTCTCCAAGGACCTCACTCTAAGCCAACCTGAGAAGAAAAGCTAACACATCTTGCATAAAATATAATTTTACTATACTACACTTGAGCTAAAGAACTAATATGACTCCAAAGTGTTAATCACTGAAAAGAATCAATCTGTTCATTATTGAAAGATTAAAGCAGAGTTTATTAATGTTTTTAGGATAGTTTGTATTACTTTGGAATTTGTTTTCTTTATCAAATCAATTGGAGTGTGAAGATGAATTTGACTCTGTTTTTAAGGTATACCTGTTACAATTCTTATCCAGGTATTATAATAATATTACAGTATGATAACATCCTTCTCTTCTATCTTAGATCTTTCAGCTTTTAATCATTAAGAGTCCTTTAAAATTTATCTGCAAATTTTTCTTAGCTTATTGCTAATTCTTTATTTCTTCATTTGTTTTGCTTTCTTATCTCATTCTTCAAACACACACACACACCCACACACACCCATACACACTCTTTCAGGAGTTAGCCCATCTCATCTATTCCAGCGATGTGATCCTGAAACTCCACTGGTTTCCATTTTGGCTGTCAATGATGACAGTTTCAACTGCCTATTTGATTGCTTCCTCCAGAATTATCTCTAGTCTTGCATGCAAAAGTCCCAAACAAACAAAAAACCACCCCACACAATCCAAGCCTCAAACTCCTTTAAAACTATCCTTTCTTAGGATGTTAGAAAAAAATCTTAGATGTTAGAAAACTTAATTGTTTGATAGTGACTAGACATCAAAGAACTTAGGTTGTTGCCTTGAATGCTAACATAAGCACTCTGCATGTGATGTGGTGCTGAAACTTCAGATTCTGCAACAGATACTGCCTTATGCCTTATGATATCATACCTGTTGTTCAGTGCACCTGAAGCATTTGTTGCAAAATACAGCTGTCATTACATTTTTATACCTACAGCTCTGTGGTTTTTTTGTTTTCTTTATTGTTTATGAAAATAAGATCAGCATAACAAAATTGATAATCCACTTAATTTCCTCACTTTTTTCCACGATTATGAGTGAGATTTTAAAAGCCATAGATCAAAAATTAAGCTGTGAGGGAAATCACAGAATTTTAGGTATTGTAAGAATTGAAGGCGTATTATCATATAAAGATTAATGGCAGCATCACAAGAACTCTATTTCTTTTTCTGTGTGCTGTTCTAATCCTTATGTTCTCCTGGAGCCTCATATAATAACTCTCAATGAGAATCCAACAGCACTGATGTATAGGGATACTATCCATAGATCTGGCCCTATCTATTTTTGAATATAAAATACATTACACAAATTCAGGAGACGTAAAAGTGATGTATTCTTGTTTCAATTTCCCTTTGGATATCTACAGCACTTTGATTTTATCTTTTAAGGCACATTTTTTACATGATAACATGATTTGACTTTCCAAGCACATATTCTGGGGAAAACTCAGGGAACTCTGTTCTACACTACCTACAGCAACACATTAAAGACTTGTTAGAAAATGATAAAATTATGTGCAGTGTGGTCAACAGTAAATAAAAACTTAAAGACAGAGAAGCAGATTATTTTGAATTACAACAAGCTGTTCTCGTTTTGCAAAGAAGACTGTTACGGAAAATACTGGTATAAAAGTTCTTGTGTTCTTTGGTGTCGCTTTCAGAAAAATATGCAATCTGTAGAAATTAAATCAGCTAAGATGTTAGATGTGTTTCTAGCCTCAGCAGTTTCTCACCAGCTCAACAGTCTGCATACTACCTGGAGCTAAGCCATGATATTTCAAAGACACAGGAATTGCTGCAATAGTTATTCAGTGCATTATTCATTAGGGCACTCCTGAGTATTGTGTAAACCGAGATGAAATTCCCTGCCTGAGGTAACAGCAAATTCCTTGCTGTTTTCAGAAAGTCAAACAAATATTTCTGAGGTACAACTCGTGCTTATATTAGAACGAGACAAATTCATGTAGATTTCTTCTGAGCTGAGTCATCACTCTCATAAATTCTCTTCCCTCTGGTTATACCCAAAGTGGGCTTACATTTTGATAAGATTTAGTTTATTCTTATGTTGTGATGACAGATGCCAGATTCAGTCTGGAAACTGCATGGAGTACAAATGTGTTTGGATTTCTGTTTCTCTGAATGTTTAACCTTTACCTGTTCAAAATTTTGTCCAGATATAATTCAGGGCAGAGATTTGGCATATTAGGCAGAGATTTCCACATATCTTCATAGTTACAAAAGGGATACCAGATGTTTAGGAATTCTCTACATTTGGCTAGTAAGAATACAAAAATCAGCTTCAAAACTCATGTACTTAACTCCACAGTAGACACCTTAAAGAAAAGCAGCTGGCTTTGCAATGGTGCACAGTATGCTACTTCAGTATACCACCCAAAGGAAGGGGAAAAAAAGTTCCCCTTGTAGGCAGTTAAGTGTAATGACCAAAACCATCAAAAAAAAAAGAAAAAAAAAAAAAAGAGAGACACCCTCCCTAAATCAATAGCAGTTTTGAGATGACAGGGATTAGTAAATTTTGGCTACCCTTGCCAAATCCCAGGACAAAAGTCTCCTTAGTAAATTGTTAGTAACAGCCATTCACTCGGCCTGAAGAGCAGAGAGGACGCTCTACAGATGAATGTGTTCTGGGCACATTTAATTTACTGAGAAATCCACAGTAGCTCCAGCCTGCCCTGGATGCTACCACTGACTCAGTAGACCAGCAGGAACTATTATAGTTCTCCAGAGACCATAGGCAAATTGCTAAGATTCACCCCGGCAAAGTAAAAATTCCCAGTCATTTAAAGGGGATATGTGCTTTAGATATACCCCCTATCAAGGGATACATTCTTCAGAGAAATGTTCTCTACATAGGATTATGGCTTCTCTAGCAGCAGATTACAAAATTCTTAAATTTCACCTCATTTACAAAATTTGAATAATACTGCTCATTTACTACATCTTTTCAGAGAACATCTACCCTCTTGAACATACGGCCCCAATGGTATACCGAAGGGCAAGCAAAACTAGGCAAAGTTTAAACACTCACGATTCAGGCAAAATACAGTTTAGCTATACCTCACTGCCAAGACTGAATACATTTTACCTGTTTTTTCATTTAACATACTGTACTATAAATAGCATTATCCCTAGTAGGAAGGGAAATAATTTCTTTGTCTATAACAGTAATTTAGTGTTCTAGACTCTTCCCAAGAAGCAAATAAACCCACGTGAATCGCTCAGGATCATAAGCATGATATTGTAATCATGAGTCAGATACAGACAGATCATGCTGCTCAGATAACCCTGGATACTTCTTCTGTGAATTACGGCATGAACATTACTGAAACATATTAGTTGTCAGTGTGTCTAACTTCAGTTCTTTTATTCTCTTCATTTCGTTGCATTGTGCTTCCACAGATACTCGAATAAGCTATTTACATGGAAGTAACTAATTTTGAGAGTTCAAGGTGACCAACAAGTAGTTTTTGAAATACATGTGGATCTTAAATATGCAAACATAATTTCCAGGATGCATTTATGCCACATAAGCAACAGTATTAGGTGTTAATTAGATTTGTTTGAGAAGTCCCAATACCAGCAGTAGAACAGAAGTACATCAGCCAGGCCTGCTGAGACAAACCTTGGGGGACACCTTCAGAAGCTGCTGTACACACTGCCCATCTGTGATGAATTTGGGGTGTCCTATCAACATCCTAACAACAACATTGTCCTTGAGTAGCCATCATCATCACTTTCTTGTATGCTGTTAGCAGAGTTCCTGTTTCCTGAAACATGCAATGTGTCTTTTCTGAGACTGACTTTTGTAAAATATCAACATGTGGCCCTCAAAGCAAGAAAAGCTGGCCTCACCTGAATAACTGAAATATAATGGGCCCTGCTTAAAGTGATACTAGATTTTATACTTAGAAAACTCTTAATGAATTGTACAAAACACACATACCCATGGCCCTGCTACCACGACTGCCACAATAATTATTATTTCAGTGATTTCCCCTCAGCAGAATGAACTATGATAAAGCTACAACAGAAATAACAAAATAAGATGTATAATTAGTCATAGGCCATATTTTGTCTGCCATCTTTGACAATTACTATAACACTAAAGAAAAGTAGTTCCTGATCCCTACAGGAAGCACTACAGCCTTGCCACATCCACATTGCAAAAGTCTTTCCCAGAATATGGTAGCAACTTCCAAACTGATTATTGAAAATTGTGACTGGCATGTCCTTTCCCCCAGAGGTGGATGCTGCTTGGGAAAGCAGCAGTAGCCACACACAAAAGCCACACACCAGGGATTCTGCTTCCCATTGAACCCACATTTAAAACACAACAGTGCTCAAGTCCATTAAGCAAGTACTTTGTTCATTTTAGCAGCAGATGGAGTCTTTAAATGCTAAATTAGGTGCTGCAATGTTTAACATTAATTACCTAGTCTGTGTACCTTCTTAGGTAGTTAAAAGAGATAAAATCAATTATTTAATATTTACTGTTTCTCCCTGGATCTGTAAATATGCAAAGAAGTTAAATATTAGGGTATTTTACAATGAAAGGAATGGATTTTCAGAAAAGCTCATCAAGAAGAATAAAACTGAATCTTCCTAAAGCAAACAGCTTTCATTTGGAAGAAAATACCAGTCTTGATTAATATTAATATAAAATTAAATAAGGATAAGTAACAACAAGCTTTTTCATCAGTAGAACTAAACTGCCTTTCAAAGGAGACAGGGATCACTGCTTGCCGTACTGAGTGATGTCAGTCAGCTTTCCTTAACTTGACCAGTAGGCCAGTGTGCAAGCCAAGAAGAGTGTTCAGCTCTCCTGAGGTGCAGTCCAATGACTCGATCGTTAGGTAATGCCACCTTGGTTTCATGTTAGGAAATTCTGAATCTCTTGCAACGCCAATCACAACAAATTTGCCCCCAGAATGATTTAATTTTAACCACATTTCCAGCAGGACTTAAAGCAGGTATACGTACAAAACTTGTTTCAGCCTAATCTGAACGTACTTTTAAAAATAACTTTAAAAAATAGTTTAAGAATTATAAAATAGCGTAAGGAAAATATCTGGGAAGCAATTATTAATTTTAATATTTAATCTTAAAGCTTTTAGAATAATTTATTTTTTAATGTATTTAATGAAGACCCTTTTAACCAAACCAGGCTGTCAAGAAGACAGGTTAAGTCACAAGAAGTCATTTTCTTCCATAAAACACTTCCCAATCTGTTGTGGATTTGCCTGTCTGTAGATGTTAACGACAGGAAATGTCAACTTAAACATATTTTTCTGCCTGAAATCTGGCAGAAGCCAGAATGTGCTTAAAAAAACCCGGAAGCTCTGAAAAGAAAGTAACGTTAATTTTAAATTCCCAAACCCAACTTACTTTAATTGAGGATCTGCACATGCAGTGTACATAAATGCACTGACTGATGTTGAGAGGTACCAAAAAAGGGCTTCATCATACCTGACTTCTAAAAATGAAAATGTTTTCATAAAAATAATTCAAGCCTTCTCCAGCTGAGGTCATACTGCAATAATAACATTCCACATAGTGAGTGGACTGGCTTCTGGTCTCTTCAGCAAGGTCTGCAACAGGGCATGGATCTACCTGTTCATCAATACTTCTATGTCGTCTTTATTAAAATTTGAATTTATGTGCATTTTAAATGAATGGTAGGTATGATGCTAGTCATGCAAGTGAAGTACATCACAACCTTTCCATCAACCACCACAGACTGAAAGTCAGTTTAGATACAAAACCATAAAGTTCCTGTGGCCACCCTAGATACTACAGTTCCTCAGAACACCATCACAATGAAGGACATTTGAGCTAGGACTTACTCTACTAATCACAGGCCCTATCATATTTAAGGGTATGTCTATGGCACTATATAGTTTGCTTCTGTTCTGAGCTTTCAAAAATATTTGCCCAAGTCTTATCTGATCAACACCTCTTCTTTGAAGAGCTACACTAACAGGTAACTTTTCCCTTGTAGACCATCTGGTAATTTAATTAACTTAGTCTGAGTCCCAGGCCTCTAAAATATTACTTCATCTGATTGCTAAAGGTAAGCCCTTGTCCTTTCAAGTAATATTTTTTAATAAAAAGGAACAAGGTTGGCAAAAGATTTTCCATTTTGAATATTCATTGTACTCACAGCTTAACTTTCACATCTTTTTATTCGTTTTTGTTATGTTCATCATTTCTTGCTTACCAACATGAACTTAAAACTTTCTACAAAATCAGAGAGAGAAAAAAAATCCATAAAGAAAAAATAATTTCTATCTTTTTAATCCCAGCTAAAAATATTCGGATTTTCAGCTGAATTTATTTTTATTGATTCAGATTTTCAGGCTGAAATAATCAACAATTACTGTTCAAAATTTGCTTTCAATAAGAAATTTTACAATTATGAACTTTTGTTTGCATTTAGACTAAAAAAAAGTCCAAATTTTTCCATAGGTTGAAATTTCTTTTTCCAGCCATTTTTCCCTGTAGATGAATTTAAGCTACATTTTAGAGCCATTAAAACTTTAGTTGATTTGTTAAGGAACATGAAAGGGTATGCTTGCCTACAACTTCGGCAGGAGAAATCACTTTGCTTATTTAAATCCCTGTTCTTACTAAGGGGATTTAGTAAGGGTCTGCCTGGACATGAGCGCTCCCCCCATTCAGAGGTGAATGGGCTTAGAAAGAAGCTAAATGTCAACTTCAGTTCCTTTTATTTGATTGGTGGAACATACATCATTAAGTCTTTTTAATATTTCCTGAATACATTTAAAGCTGAAACCCTCTGAGTGTGGGAAGGAAGTGCCACTGGGCAGGGGTACAACTCTTGCAAGTGGTTGAAACGATAAGGCTGGTTTGCAAACCTTAAGATTCAAAGTAAACCAATTATTCTAAGGAGGGAAAAGAACCAAAAACCTTCCCAGGCAGCTCCTACAATTTGTAGAACACGGTCTTCTTTAAATCCAACTTGGCTCACAATCACATGCATTTGACTGTTCAGTCAATTTCATCAAGGAATGCTAATTTGAAGACACTGGATGCTACTGTCCAGGCCTGAAAGACATCCACAGAGACAGCTCAGGAAACATAGCTAGGATACTAATGTAAAGAGGAACATTCCAGGCATTTTAAAAATAAATAAATAAAGCAGAAGTAATAAAACATCCCTTGAAAGACAACACAAGGGTATCAGATTTAGTGAACAACTGTACCAGTCAGACAACAATTCCAGGAAAGCGCGGCTCAAACTGTATTTCCTATTATGCAAGCACAGGTGCAATTATAAATACACAATACTTTTCCCTATAGTGATTGAAACATTTGTTTTTCTATCACAAAGCCAAATAAAGTAAACAGATCCATTTTTAATGCAGTACATCAGTACAACTTTGCAGTGCCAATAAACTTGCGGTTTCCTTTTAAGATCACAGGTTTCAGATTTCAGAGACAAATTTCACCATGATCTGTCAAAAATAGTTTGAGCCACAAGTGTTGAGAGAATTTTTTTTTTCACAGCTTTTAATAGTAGTGTTGTTCTATGTACACAGCTGGCTTAATAACGGACTATACTTGTGAACAATTATCCTATCATTGATTTTTTTTTTTCCCAGCAACCCAAATTCTCTCCCTCTAATGAACTTCTAATTCGGTTTGAAATAGAAAAAAAGCAATGTGAATCATTTTCCAGATGGAATATGAGAATATTTTTATGGACTGGTGCTGAAAGAACCTCAAAATATCTCAACATATGCTTACAGGAGAGATGCTCTTACCCTCTGAGAATACTGAACAGGGGCTTGAGAAAAAGGGGAATTTATGTCCAGACAGAAAAACTCATGCAATTTTTCAATTGCTCTGTTCTGCCCTGCAAGATAACTCAAGGCAATTTATTATTGGACAAAAATTCAAGACAATTTACTATTGGACAAAACAAATGCCTTTAATTCTGGAGCAGAAAGTTACCACAAAGCAGATGTACAGCTAGTTTCTGCAGTAGCTTCTCTACTAACTTCTTTGGTGCTCAGCTGTTTATCCAGCCTATAGGTTACACAGGTAAGAAGAAAACCTCATTGATTTTTCTGGCCTGTGAGTTGTCAGTAGTTGACTACCCATGATATTATTTTTCACTTGAAATATTCAGACTTGCTATTTTTGTGCTCAGCTTAATGGTCTCTGTGATTCCTATTCTGAGGTACTCACAATGTGCTACAGGAGGTGGCAGGACACCTAACTTCAGACACTAAGGCCTCTGTTAAGCATTTGCGTTTGGCAGATGGAGGCTGACTTTTCTGAGTCCTTAGGCACACGTTTGTGAAGTCCACTTAACAGCAGTTGTATTGACCTTTACAAGAATCAGGCTGCCACGGTGTGACCCCAGCATGTTCATTTCCATATTCCTATGTTATTATTGAGCTATGTATCTACTGATCTACGTGTGGTACTGGTTAGAAATTGATTGGAGAGACAATCCAGAGGAAAGCTAAGCAGCAATATGATTACATTTTACTTCTCTATATAGCCCTCCTGCTACTGATTATTAACAAAACTCTATTTGTGGTAGCCCTAATTATGCTCATCTGTTTATCAGCCATTGGCAAACTTCACAGACCTGGCGTAAACAACTGGAAAAGAAGGATATAGCAGTCATTACCAAGAGTTAATGCACTGGTGAACTTGCAGCACATACACTTACAATCAATATTACATAATTATTCAAAGTCTTCCTGGCTTTTCCCTTCTTAGTTAAAGCATTTTCACATGGATGTGGTATCAAGTCTTCTGACAGTAAATTAGTAGATGTACTTGATTGCTCATTTTTTAAAATTCCATTAAGCAGATTTTTCACAAAATAATCTATAAAATGCAAAGCCCAAATACTCTAAAAAATACAATCTCAACCATTTCTTTACACAAGGTTTATCTCAGTTCTTGGCTAAGACCAGTGATATACTATGAACTAACCCATTACACAGAAGTGAATAAGCAGAGAGAAGACTTTCTTTGATTTGCATTTCATCCATGGGGTGTTTATCTGTTAGAACTTCTAGAAAATCCTCCCTTACTCCCCTTTAACCCCTCACCTAGCTGTGAATTGCAGGATGTTAATGGTAAATAGAGCAAGAATTACTGTTAGGAAAAATAAGCAGGTGGCTCTGCATCAGACAGGTATCATTAGGCTATAGTGAGGGTTAGGATACTAAGGACTATGCTTATTGCTAAATCCTCAAGGCTCCACAAGTTTATGATGAGGGATGCCATCAAACGTCTTTTTGCAAATTTTCTGATCAAGTTCTATTAACATATGTTTAGGATCAGAATTATACTTCAGCATGGCAGGACCCAAAAACCTACTCACACTCCTGGATCATGTGAACCATGAAAGCCAATGTCAGTATCATCTTTGTCAGTGACATGGACAGTAAGACTGAGTGCACCCTCAGCACATTTAGTGCTGGAGGTAAGGGATGCCATCAGATGGACCTTGACAGGCTGGAGAGGTGGGCCCATGCAAACCTCATGAAGTTCCACAAGACCAAGTGCAAGGTCCTGTTCATGGCTTGGGGCAATCTCAAGCACAGATACAGGCTGGACATGGCACACGGGTTGGAACTAAATGATCTTTAAGGTCCTTTCCAACCCAAACCATTCTGTGATTATATGATTCAGCAAATACCTCTTGTATCTAAGGGATATGTTATACATTTGTGCCCCAGAGTTTATCTTAGTCTATGTTGATCAGCAGCAATAAAATAAACCAGATTTCACTTGTTCATAATCAGTCCCACGACTACATTTTAGAACATTATTATGAAGAAAGCATTAGGCACAGCCATCCATCTATGATTACATTTTAGATAAGCTTCACAGAAAGTAAGTGTTCACAGATACCTTACAGATATGTTTGAGAAGACATCTTCTTGGAAATGGCAGAAAGGTGGGGTTTTTTCGTTTGTTTATTGATTTTTGACTTTAAAAAGGACAACTTTTGAAGATGACAAAATACCTTGTTCATGTAAGCTCCGGATGGTTTGTTTTAGCAAGAGGTGAGGGGGCAGGGATATTCACATCAGGCTTGACAATTAACTTCTTTTAATTTAAATAACTACACCAATTTATTAGTTCATGCTAGTGTAATTCCATTGACATCACTGCAGTTATTCTCAAATAGCAAGTTGTCAGTCAGGTTAAAATACTGCCAACTCTCCCGTATATGGAGGAGTGGTTTGTTGGGTTATACTGGAAAATTGAATAACCCCAGTAATACAAATACTACAGAAATAATGGGAAAGTGTGTTACAGGGCATCCATGTGTGGTCATTCACTGGTATTTTTTAGTTTGGACTTATTATCTAGGTGAGATAATGGATCATCTCAGATTCATATGAATGTCCTTTTTGCCTTTTCCTCTGTACTCTCTGTCTGAGGTGGGCTTCTTAGCTCAGATGCAGCACCAAACCTTTGAGCCCAGTCTCCCATATCCAAAGGAATATATTCTCCTGACATCTGGAGTATTAAAAGGCAATGTAGTGATAACTACAGCATACTGATAAGTCCATGGTAAATCCAAACACCCTGAATGTGGAGTGACACATGGGCTTTCTCACACCCTCCACAGCGTTTCTAACCCCAGTAGCATGGTTGAGAAATGCTGAAGCTGCTAACTTAGACCTAATGAGACTTACTATGCTTCAGCTTTGTGCGGTGCAATGTGACACAAGCTGCTTTTGGATTTCCTGGTCTTGGAAACAGTATAGACACTTCTATGAAGGACTGCACCTAAACTAATAAGTCTACCTAAACTTAACCTCTCTCTAGCTGGAGCCAGCTTGGGTTTTTCTGCACTTATAAACAATCTATACCTCATTTATGCAGCCCATGGATTATGACTATTATATGTTACATACTGTCATATATTATACGAGGCTACCTAGGCACTAAAAGAATTAGCACTGTGTGAGATTTTACATACTCTAGGAGATTTTACTCAAATATCATTTTACTTGACTGGGACTCAAGTGGATGACAAATCCACTTCTGTCGTGATCTTACAACAGAAAAAAACGCAGCACTGAGTAAAACAGATGACATTTAGCTGTTGTTTTTGGAGGTGACATAGAATTCCTTTACTTGACAATTCACAATCCTTTGCATAGAAATCCTTTGTTTTGTCTATGTCTCTCTTTGGGGTACAGTCTCTCACTATGTGTATGCAAAAATTATTATATTGAAAGGCGTTTATACTGCACAGAGGACCCATTCCTTCACTCATGTGTGTTAGTATACTCACACAAAGATGAGAAGGACTGAAAGGAAAAGAAATATTACTAATTCATTCTAGATGTTGCAGTGTTGTTCCCTTCAGTAAAGATGCTTTTCTAATATCGAGGTAAATGTTTCATTTTAAATGGTTCCTGATTTCAAGTCATCAGTTAGGCATATTGTCACAACTCCACCTGAAATACCTAAACAGTGCAAATGTGTTTTCCTCTGATTTTAGGTCATTTGCTCATTTTCCAGCTCTGCCTTATGCTGAAAGTAAGGTTTGAGAATTTATACCAAACAACAGAAATTGACATTCCCCCTGTTTTCTGTGACCCACCTTTTCAATATGAAAACAAATATCGAACAGATATTTCAGACTCTTTTTTTCCTCTGCAGGAGATCATGTGGCTAACCTGGCTGAATCAGTTTATATAATGACCCTTTGTGTTATATGATTGTGACTGACTTTCTTTGGGAATAAGGATATAAAAAAGCATTTTTAAAAAAGAGCTGAGGTTAAGATCTTTTTATTCAAGTAAACATTGAACACATTCTTAAGAATAGCCCTTCAGATCTGGAATGAGTTCAAGGACAGTTACTTAACAACCTGAAGAACAAAAAACTCGAAGTTTTGTTTTGTAAGAAAAATGTCAAGAGGCAGACTGTACCTTGATCTTATGACAGCAAATGCTTTGGATTTTTTGGTTTTAGGGTGTTTTGATGGAGGGAGAGATCTAGGCAGTAAAGAAGGATAGCAGAAGTTAAAACCAGAAGTTATATCAGATACTAAGATGCTCTTATTTGCTTGTGTTTCTATAAATCAGTAATCAAAGCCCAAACGAAATTTCTTGTTCAGCGCAACAATGAGACAAGGCAACATCAAATTCCCAGTGAGATTCATAGACCGCACTTGTATTGAGTGCAGGTGGAGTTTTGTGACAAAATTCCCTTGGTCTTTGCTTTCAGACAAGTGCAACTGTGGATCAAAGTTTCACTGCTGCCTGAATGAACTGGGCAACCTATTAAACACCGGGCAGATCACTGGACTCAGATTCCAGCTCTGCAGTCCATCTCTGCCTTTAAGACAAATGAAGTAAACCAAATATACAAACATAGCAGTGTACAAATGCATGTTCCCTCTTGGAAACAAATATGTTTCCACAGAAACAATTTTTTGCATGTTTTGCATCTCTCTATTCTCAAAATCCTCACATGTATCTTTTATAACCTATTTTTTTAGCTTCCTTTTGCACCAAAGACTCCCCAGTTACTTCTGTAGCAAGTACATGCAATCAAGACCTGACAGCACTGAACTGTAGTATCTAAATGGTACTTGCCAAATACAATGGCATGTCCCAGTACAATTCAGCATACAAATCCCATGACATCTCACCCAATATGTATGTCTATAAGCGTCCTTCTTTTGACCAATGAATTTAGATAGTTAGTACTGAGATCACTCATACTGTAAATGGAAGAACTTTGTTCAAGCTACAGCAAAAATGAAATCCCTGAAGCAAAAAATACAGTCAAGCTCTCTCTTTAGTCACTACATTGACTAGTCAACTCTAGTTCATGCTGCTCTTTCAAACAGAGGAAGGACTAAGAGGGCTCAAGTCAGACTACAGAGCTTAAGTTTTCATCATGTTCCAAAACAGTACGCAAGTGATTTCCAAGCTGCTGAGAGAAACAGGTCTAACCTTCCTCAGCCTTTTCTATAGACTATCTCTTTGGCCTCCTCACTCACTGATCTCCTGTGAACCTGAGTGCCTCACTCAAAGGATAGGAGTTCTGCAAAGTAACAAGGCTCCTTTAATGTAGGTGCAGCTAGAGCGAATACCTTAGTCCTCCTGAAAAACCTTCCTCTGGCAGAGGAAGAGGCTGGCCTGTGTCCATGGTCATTAAGCTCTGCTCTACTAGATTGAGATAAGAGGCACACAAACCAAGTGACTGTACAGTTAGCTGGGATGGCCTCACAAGAATGAATAGCTGGTGCTCCACATGTGCTTTTTCTAGAAGAAGCAAAGTACATCTCTAAGGTGATGCTTCTAAGAGTAATGTGGCAGCAAAAGAAACGCCAGTGTGAGAGATCCCAGGAGCAGAAAAGGCCTCTTTAGTAATGGTGTCAAAACCAGGTACATTTATTTGCAGTTAGTTTGATTTAAAGATGTATAATAGAAAAAGCACTGTTCTGTATTTTTATATGATCTTTAAATTACACTGTGATCCATCAGAACTGTTTTAAACTGAAGACAGGAAAGCTGGCAGACAAACACACACAAGTTTTATCAAGTGAGTTGTAATATAAAGCAAGTGAGAAGTTCTCTAGCTCTTTGTTACTCAAAGACAGGGCCTAAAGAAGGTCAGTTCTAGTCACAGCAGGTCTTAAACCAAATGTTTCCTTTACAGGAAATTTCCTCAAATCCACACCAGAGCATAGAACAAGGAATACATATCACGATAAGATTTCTCTACTGGTTTTGTGTGAGGCCTAGTATCCTTGGAGTGTTTTATTGCAGAAATGTGTGTCTGTAGATGGCGGATTAATTCAATAAAACCAGCTGCCATTTATTCTTTTATTATGTGTTAATACACTTTAAAACATTCAGCTGGTCCAATTGGTCTTGGACTTTTGCTGAAATAATTTCCAAAGCTCTGCAAATATACAAGCACACTTGCACATTCTTAGTCTCTTAACTGGATGAGACAGTGCTCTATTAAATTAACAGTAGCTTTTCCATTCATTTCAGTGGACTTCAAATCAGGTCACACAGAATGCAACTAATCCACTCCATGTGGACACCTCTTAAAAGGTCAGAGCACAGCAAGAGACAAGATGCACGAAGCAGAAAAAAAAAAAAAAAAAAAAAAAAAAAAAAAAAAAAGAAAAAAGCTATTGAAGTGAAACTTGGGAGAAAACCTAAAAATAATAATAGCACAATCCATTGTTAAATGGCAATTGCATAGGCTTGAAGAACGTTACTTGGAATCATATAAATTAGATTTAAACCATTTGGAATACTCGTCAATGAAGCAAAACCACTTACTTTCTCATGACATCACACCTTGCTCGAACATACCGTTAATTTTTCCTTTGCTAAATGGGTTAGATCGCACTATATTACTTTTTTTCCATTCAGAAGGGCTGGATCCCCAGCTGGGCTAATTACTATACTGATACAGATGTTAGCAGAGTTAGATGAGCTGAGGATCTGTCCTATCAACTACTTTTTCCAATAGAAGTTGAGGCAGAATGACAGGAGCTGCTGCTTTTTGCAAAATTCAGCAACACAAGCTTTTCAAAAGCGTGTGTTTTCTGAAAGAGCAGTATATTGTCTCCCTATTCAAACAGATTAAATTATATAAAATTCTAGCATAACTACTACCACTTGTGTTTTTAAACTGACAAAATCCAAACAAAAGGTGAAAGCTTGCTTAGGTAAAACATTAGTTACTTCGATATAGCTCTGAGATACAATGAACACACTTTATGCATGGAACAGCATTTACCACAGGAATAATAAAAGATTAAATCATATTTATTATAGAATTCTGTGCTATTAATTACAATATATATTATGTACGAATTATATAAACGCAAATTTTATTAACTGAAATTGTATTTGAAATATCAGTTACTTAAACACTAATAGATGTGGTTAATCAAGAAAACAAAAAATCTTTTTTCTTGTCTGTGTTTAATAAAGTTTTATTTACATGACCACAAGTTATTTCAGGGGTCTGCCTCATTTATTGTATGGGTTAACTTTGTTTAGCTGGGCAGCTATCCAATATTTTGTTTACACTTAGTTTTGAAAGCTTGGTTTAATTTAAACACTCTTATGAAGTCAGAGCTACTAATTTCAGTGAGGACTTTTCTGTTGCAATAGTGTGATTAGTTCACATGGAAGGTAAAGGGATACTATACTCATAAAACTCATGATAACAACAGGAACAACAACAACTATTCTTAGCAGCAAAACCACCAGTATTTAGGATAATTCAGGAATCCCACTCCTCTGTATCTGTAGCCTCATTTTTCGGAGAAGACAGCATATTTTGAGAAGTGTATTATTAAAATTCTGTGAAACTAAGCAAACTGAAATACATATCCCTGCTTCAAAGCAAAGTAGCATAATTTCTCAACTAATTAGTTCTTTAGAAAAAAATTGGCCAAAAGTCTGTTAGCAAACCAAAGTTAATGAACCATCTATTTATATTTTCTGAAAGAGAAAAGCAGCGAAGCACATTTTAAACCTCAAGTCCATCCACATTTAATTAAATAAAAAAGTTTCTTACAGTAGAAATGCCAAAAATGTTTTAAATGTGGGAACTACAGTGCTTTAAATATAGGCATCTCTGCTATTTATAATGATGGAAAATATCCAGGTATTCTTTGGATTAAGCATTAGAGCAGTTTAGAGTGCATTCATGATAATCCACTGAGAAAGTCTGTTTCCCACTGGCATGAGAAATAAATGCAGACCACAATCTTTTACTTGAGGAACAAAGCATCAGTTTGTACTATATCTGGGTTAAAAGTATCCCTGGAAATGCCTATAGTCACATGAAGCATGTCAGCTGAAAAAAGGTAGTTCTTTTTTTTCTATCCATAGGAATATGAAATAAAATTTTTGAAGTAGAAAGAAACATTACCACGTTTGCAATGCTACAAGAAAATGTAAAGAAAGGATTGAAAGACTCTAGTCCTTTGTTGGAATAAATGTTTCTTGAATTTTTTGGCAGAATACTGTAGTAAGCATTGTATTTCATCCAGCTGTTTCAATTAATGTATTAGTGCTGACATTTTTACTACTCCTTTTTAAAGCTGAGCCAGGTTCACCTCCATTCTTTCGTGCACTCACAGTTATAACTGCTCTCTTGAAAAAAAATAAAAAAGGTAACTTCATTTTTTCTTTTTTTTTTTTTTTTTTTTTTTAAATACTACTTTCCCATCATAAAAATGTAAAGCAGATGAGATGGATAAGGAAGAACAAAAAAAAGTAGGTGGGTTTGGTACTTTCTCCTTTGAAAACACAGCATTTGAGCCAGGGTCCTGATTTGACATTAAAATAATTAATCAAGGGTGTAAAAAATCCCCCAAGGATTTCCCCACTAGCCCAATTTAGACTTAAAATTTGCATATTTTGTAACAAACAGTATTCATGTCAAAACTCCCATTTTTTAGATCCCAACCTAAGCTTCTTTTTTTTTTGCTTGTTTGTTTTTTAAAGAAGGAGTTAAACTTTTCTGCTCCAGTACTTCTGCAAAGTTTCAGTGCAGAAAGGACTTTAGATATTCCATGTTTTTCTAATGAAATGAAAATATTACAGCATTTCAGACTTTGCATTACTGTTTTTGACAAATTATAGTACTGCTTTTCAAATAATTTTGGTGCGATCTCATCATTTCTATGAAGTCCTTGTTAACATTGCAAATATGAGGTGCTGTACAAGTCCCCTGCATACTCTCTCATTTTAGTAAGGCTTGTTTATTTTATAGTGTCATATCATTGGAAGTTTAGGGAAACGATTCACATATAAAATATAAATGGTCTTCATTAGGTAGACTCTCGCTAAGCGAAGTTAGGCATTTGAAAGATATTTTTTGCTTTGATCTTTCATAACAAAGACAGAGAGTTGATGGTAGCTCTTTAGAAACACACACTATAGTCACGCTGCGCTGAATTTCAAGCATCTCACCTATCATTTGAGAAAAATTACAGGGAACGCTGCCTTTAACCTGCACTATAAATTGTATCAATTTCATGTGTGCAGGAATGGTGAAATTCAGAAAAATGAACTTCTGGAGGAAGTTAATTCAAACATAACCAAAAGGGTTTTTTTTGTCTGCAGGCCTCATAGCTTTAACAGTCTAATGGCTTTCTGGCTTTGCAACAAAGAATATTACTTCTTGGAGTATACTGAGATAAACAATACCATTTTGAGATTCTAGAACATGACAATACAAGATTTGCAAGAAACATAGCAAAATGTCCAAAAAAAAAGAAAGAAAAACAGAAACAGAAGAAGGTTCTGGAGGACACCAAAAAGAACATCAACTGCAGTGTATGCCCACAGTGTGTGTGTTGGACAGCTGCTGGTAGTGTGAAGTAGATGAAGTGCAACATAGATCAGCAATGTACCTAGAAGCAAGGCTGATCTCTGGAGTGAAAAGGGTAGGTGTCACATGAGCCCAGGATATGTTTACAACTGTTTATCACCATAGAAAAGTACCTCTAGAAATCGGGCTCTCTATAGTCCTCTTCCATACTCAGAAATTGCTTCAAATGATATAAATTCACGTGATGACTTATTTCAAGCAAATATGCTCTGAAGTTCAATGTTTGGGCATCAGCATATTTAGAAATACATACGTGCAAGTGTTCATGTGGATAAAGGGATGATTAAGGAGACAGAGAGACAGATGGTATATATATAAACATAAACCTTCATACTTGTACCCCTCCCATACATATTTTTAATTCTTCCCACAGAAATTCAGTTTATAAGAAGACAGGGATTCTGAGTATGCTAGAATAATAATTCACTTGTTAAGATTCTTTTTTGTTAGAACTCTAGTCTCATTGAAGCCTACCTTTTAGAAGTCTTCCTACAGAACTGATAAATAAAAAGCCTTAACATATTTCTAGGTGCTATATGTTGCTGTCTCCTTGCTACTGAGCATGATTTCGTAGCATTTTATGTGACTTTCTGATTCATTTTTTAATGTAAACAAGTACTTAAACTTAATGCCTAGTGAAAGAGAACCAAGGAAAAACCTCCTTATAAATCTGTTCTGAAAGTGATTTTTTCTTTTTTCTTTTTTTTTTTTTTTTTTTTGGGGGCGGGTAGGGGGAGAAGGGCGGGAGGGAGTGGGAGAGGGATGAACTCAGACCATATCTGTGTGAGGGTTCTCCCTTATCTTTCTTTCTTTCTTTTTATGGGTGTTTAAATAAAACCAATGAAACAGCTATTTATCTTAGGAGCTCCTTGTTTCGAATGAACCAATCTCATTTTCTGAAAATGGAATAGTTTTCTTTGCTTTCACTTATCTATGCATGACACAGTAGGATGGCAAAGCTAGTTTAAAGGATTTCCTCCTACACCCATGAGTGTCAGGTTTAGTCATAATTTCTGCACTGTCCTTAGGAGGTAAGTTTAGATCATCTCCAGCAATGAGCACAGGTAGTTTTCTTTCACCTGCAAAAAGTCATTTTATGCATATATTTGTCCACACAGAGAGAAAAAAAAAATCTTATAGTGACAGTATGGATGTGAATGGGAGTTAGCTGAATAAATACCTTTGGGATGCCCTGGACCAAGTGGCCAAACAGTGCATTCATTTCACCAAGGAAGTTAGATTATGAAGATATACAAAGGGAGGAAGAAAGTTTTTCCTTACCATTTACCCCACAGGATGCAAATGAAATGTAGTACAGGTCATATTTTTGCTTGTGAGGGACAAACTTGTTAAATCAGCACATGTGAAACCACAGGAAGTATCTACTTTCCCCACAAACTTATTTTCAGGTTGTAGGTTTCCCTGTGCTAAGAAAAAAACCCCATAACCAATAGGAGTTTGTCGCTAACTGTGGCATACATGTTTAGAAGTTCATATTAACTTCTGGTTTACTCTTTCAATATCAAAGCTTTACTTTTGCCATCCAGACACAAACCTTTATGATTTACTGATCCTTATGGGTTCCTTCCAGCTTGAGATATTCTATGATTCTGATTGATAAAACAAATAAACCTGTAAGGTACATCATAAAGACTGGGACATGTGACCTTCGAAACTTAAGAGCAAATGCTAGGCCATACTGACAGGAAAACAGAAATAAAAAATCAAATACACCCTCAATGTAGGGTGCCTGGAGATGAGAAGGCAGAGCAGTTTGGGAAACTGCAGCAAGTAGAATGTAAATAGAAAGGAAATCCAGGGTAATGCAGCATGAAGGGAGTGCCGAATATGATATAAAGTGTGGAGAAACGTAGGAAGCAGTAAACAGAGAATACTAAAATGTAAACTGTGGAGAAAGAAAAAAAAGGTAGAATGGTCATTCTTTAGAACCTGTGGGATAAAAGTTATGTCCTTTCATTAAATGAATAGAATTTTTCCATATAGTCTAGATGGAAATTTAAATCTGAAATAATTGTACTCAAATCTGGGACATGAAAGAAAGGGACCAGCAGACAGAAAAAACAGACAAATCAGGTCAGAAAAAGGTGTGATCTGTTATTTCTGCATTTCCCATTTGTAAGCTGTGGCTTTGGAGGATTTTCATAGCTGTTGCTTCTGAAGGAGGGAAGTGGCCAACTGCAAAGTGCGTGTTTTCTTTGGAACAGCTCACCACACACCTAAATATTTAAAAGCTAAGTGCATAAGAGATAAAAATCATAACATTTACATTGCATAACCTAAAGAAACAAGGACCATAAGCAACTGGGTGAGGTGATTATAGAATGAATCAGCTGAATCAGATAGAGCTTTCCAGTTGCACGAGGCAAAGGTTGAATTCATTACAAGGAGTTCTGATTCAGCTTTGTTTATGCTGAGATCTAAATGCAAGCCTCAGATCTTCCAGAGAGCCTTTCTCAGACTTACAAATAGGAGGTCAGAAAGAGTAAAACATACCCTAACTCCAAATTCCAATGGTAGTCCAAAGGAAAGGATGCCAAGAGATCACTATGTGGAATGATATTCATCTTACATAGCTTTAGAGGTTTAAAAATCAGGCATCTAATCTAAACCACAGTAGTATAGACAAGGCAATATCTAATGCACATAAGTGGATGCACCACCCTTCTGTGCCCCAACCCTTTAAGAGGAGAAGGTCTGTGTCTGTGTTATCACATCACCTGTGCTGTTTCCATAGAAAGGATACCCAAGCATGGAGGACAGAACTGAGACAACATGTTCTGACCAGATCACCTATTTAGACACTTCAGAGCAAGATCAGTCTCTGGTCAGACACTGCTACAATTGACTCCAAATGCCAATTTAGACCATCTTTAGGTGGACAGCTTTCTGCAGGTTTCTCCAATAGAAAGAGAAGAAGCCTATGTGACTAACTTTGATCAAGTTTGTAGCATTTAGGTATATAAAATTTGATAGATTGTATGTAGTTTTATTAGGTGACTGTCAGGAGTAGTGCTAGTTAGTGCTAGTGGTTTAGTTAGGTGTAGATGTCTATAACACATGGATGGGAAACATCCCCCAAAAAACCTACAGACAGAAATAAATTCCTAATCAATTTGAATCTGTCAGCAGTGATACTCCACCTCTTTCTAACCTTTATATACAGCATCATGCAAGCACATGACACAAAGATTCTGTTACAATATTACAAGACAAGACAAGCTATATTCTTGACATGGGCAATGCCAGTTGTTTATCAGTGTGTCTCGTTTTACAGACTTAGGTAATGGAGACCAAAGTTTATGCCATCCTCCTTCTCAAAAGATGGTGCTTAATCCAGGCTATACAGGGTTCCTCTATAAATAATAGATTATTGTATACTGACATCTTCTGATACAAGGAAAGAGAGACATTGAAAAGTAAAACTGGACTTGGAGTTTAGACTAATACCACTTAGAAATGAAGCATAACACAAACAGTCTGTCTTGGAAAAATATGAGGGCTTTGCTTTTAGTAGTCTTTTGCAATTGGTGAAATTTTTTCACCAAGAGACTATTACTACGTGGAATTCTTTATTTAATTCTTCACTACAGCATTAACAACTGTTAATGCAAGGTGTCACAAATAATCAGTTGTATTCTATGCTGAATAGCTCTACTAAAGACTATTCAAAATTGATCTTTATGGATTGTCTTGACTATGTGGGTGATCCACTATTTAAAAATTCAGGAATTCTAGAAGAACTGGCTGGTAATGTTTTGCTTTTTCTTTCTTACAACCACCCAAAGCATAACAAAGCATAACCATGAGGTTATTTGAAGTGCTAGAGAACAGCTAGGCTGCAGTACTCTGTTTTACACAGAAGCTAAAACAACATAACATGCTCAGTTTTCTCAGTAAAATCTCTGTGCTGGTCTAACTCAGTTCACATGTAATAAGATGCAAATATTTAGAAGATTGGAAATCTTCAAAGGGTTGGAAATCTTTAAAGGAAATGTAGGTAAATAAAAAAAACAAATTGTCATCACATTCTCTGTATAATTTTCTCAGGCATATTTACAAAACAGATATTAAAGAATGTTTGAACATCTTCAAGGAAACAGGAAAATACAAACCTAACACTCTACCACATACCTAGCTTCTGCTAACACAGTGATCAAAAGAACAGAGTCAGAAACAGAACTGTATTTTACATAAGTCTTCTCATTGCAATGTTCAACCTTGTGCGGCAATAGTAATGGCTGTTGTATTGTTTGTTATTCACTTTAAGCCATTACTAACAATTCATTTGCAAAACAAAGGCATTGGAATAACTATTATGGAATGCTAAAGGAACTTCCAGTGCTGGGTCTCAAGTCCTGCAACTGACTTTGGCAGACCCAGATTACTAGTTGATGTACAAGTAAATATACCGGTGCACACCTGCTACTGCTAAATGGATCTGTTCCTAGTCTACCAATAACTGTTAGACAGGAAAAAAAAAAAAAAATCATTAAATTGTTACTAAATACGGTCACATCGAAGCATCTTTAGGAATCCAGTGGATCTGCCAAACACACTTGAAGAGTCAAGAATCTTAATCTTATTTCAAAGAGCAATACAGCAAAGAACTTTATTTTACCACCTTTCACAAGTTTTACCTCCCTGTCTCCATCATCTATTCAAGCACTCCTTGTTTGTTCAAATGTATGTTTATGAAACTGGTTTTGGTGTCAGGAAACATAGGAGCGTATTACACAGCAATGATTTAAGGTACTAATCTGTGATCTATGGAGTTGTATGATGCAGCACCAAAGACATCAAAACAAATGAGGAAGGTAAACAACCTTATCACCCAAAGATCCATGGTGCAGCTGAATTAGTCACCCAGTGGGACTGTCTCTGTAAAAAAGAAGGCAAGCAGCACATCTTCTGGCAAAATATTTGAACTCATTTCCCACTCTGCCAACCTTTCTTTCTTCACGCCCTCTCTTAACCTAGCCTATTCAGGAAGGAATGTCTTTTAAAGTGAATTCAAATCTTGTTCTCCATCATGAGTTAAAAGAAATAATGTCATCATGATTTTAATGTGCGGTACACATTCTTAAAGAGGCCAAAGATTCTTAGAGATCTAAAGCTCTGTGCATTGCAAGTATATAAAAATTCAACGTCTTTCTTATTTTTCCCTCTAAACCACAAAAAATCTCTATAGACACACTATGTAGTATGACTAGTATTCTGATGTCAAATCGTATGCTAAAGTAGTGACGGTGTTTTGGACTATTAAAATTAAAATGTTTGGACAAGATGAGAAATTTTTACTTTCATTTCACTGGCTCAAATTTATACCATGGAAGTATTTGAATCAATCTCGGTGAGAAAAAAAAAAGAAAAAAAAATAAGGCAGCTAGCTAGTTTTTTAATTTTTATTCTCTCTGGCTCTGGGGTTTTGTGTTTTCACTCTGGCTGTGGTTATTATAAAATAGCTGATTATTCCTCTTTGGTTCTTATATTGGTGACAAAACTTTCTCATCAAAAGCCATCTTCTACTATGCTTTATAAACATATTTCTATGTATTTTAACCTCACAACTTACTGTCATACAAAGAAAAGGTAACAATTATCAAAATTTGTAGGTAGGTATGTACTGTCAAAAAAATCAGAAAATACAAAAAATATTATTATTATTCCACTCAAACACCAATGTTTTGTTGCTGTTGTTCTGCAAGACTCACAACAGTTTATCTGTACTGCCTTTATCAACCGTGCTCATGCTCAAGTCTAAGTTTGAAAAGCCAGTTGCATCCATATCGCCTGGAGAGACACAACTTGAAAAGGAGTTATCCTTCCTGCCTTCACTCCTGCCTTCCTTCCTGTGACTGTGGTATCTTGCTAGGAATGCCAATACACTTCAGACTACATCCACCACATATGAAAAATTAAGAATAAAGTCACGATGCAGTATGACTGTATAGATGTTGCTGAAGACAATCACATGCCTCACATGTGTCTGAAGAAAAGCTATAGAGAATGTATCAGAATATCAGAATGTAATTGTCATGCATAGTTAGTTACTATTTTACTGCACCGTTGTCTGTATTTTGGAGGCATATTTAGTGCATCCTCTCAGAGATACTAAAATACATGCCTCCCAAACATATCATCGTTAGATGAATACAACATTCTAAACGTTGGCATGCTGAGCTGGATACTTTGTTCTCTGTCTTTAGGGTACAACTGCTGAATAAATACAAGCATTTCAGTTGCAGCTGCTTCCCTTTTCTAATCTCTTTTGCTAAGATTAAATGCTTTTCAACAAAGCACTCCTTCCCCCGTTGGATTAAAAAGTAATGTATCCATTTTGTTTGCTTTACTGTCAAAGCTTTGAGGTCCAGAGTTTGTAACTGGACAATACCATGAGGATTTCTACAATACAAACTATCTTTCATTTCCTTAGGCAGCTTGGAAGGAGAAAGAATGGATGGATATAATGGATGTTCATGAACAAGTTGCAAAGTTTTTTTTACACCAGTTGTATATAACAGAACCATACAATTGCTTAAATTAAATGCTTAAAATTGTCAATACAGCACCTGGCATTCAGCTAATCTAAGTCAATGCAGATTAATTGAAATCAGTGTTCATGTTTGATTTTCACTGTTTGAAGCCCTGCTTCAAGTTGCAATGGTGCAGGGGAGTTACATCTTTAAGAGGATAAGTGATTTATTACAAAAATTGTTCAGGTAGCTGCACCTTCTGTGTCTCCAGCAGATCATTTGACATACTAGTAGGAAGAAGAGCTTTAGGCCAATTCCATCATAGTAATTTATTTTATCAAAGTCTTTGAGTCAGTATGTGCAAACAGTAATTAAGTTAGATCTATTGCCCAAGAATAATAATTTAAAAGAATGAGATAAACATAAAGAGGGATTTCTTAACCATAATAAATAAATACGGAATACAGCAGCACAGTGAATTAACCATCTCTGTAATGCTGCCAAGTTACTGTTAAGAGTCTCAAGCAAGAACTGCAGCCACCAGTTGATCCAGCACAAAATCAGCAGCTGTTGCTCAGCAGAGCCAAAGGACTCGTCTCACAGCCATATCAGAGTGTTCTGACTGTTTTAGTCCAGGAACTCAGACTTCAGTGACCCTTTGAATTCCACCTGCTCAGCAATTCACCCTTTGTGAATCCATTCTGCTTACTAAGAACGTTCATCCACAAAGCTTTTGAGAAGTGATCAATACAGATTGGGACCTTTAGATCTTGAGCATAATTTTGCATTTAAGATGCACGTGATGCATCTTTCAACCTAACTGAAATAGGTTGGGTTTTTTTTTTGCTACTGGTACACCCTGGATCAAAATTCAGCTAATAAATTTCATTAGAAGTCCAAAAATACAAAGTCAGTTTATGCAAACTAAAGATCTGGTGGGTAGCACTTTGGGATCCAGACAAAAAAAAATGTGGAAGAAGAGAATTCTAGGCTTCCTTGAACATTTATGACTACTGCATGAGCTCTTCTTTGCAGTTTAGACTTGTCCTGTTATTTTCAAGTAGGAACTGATAATGGGAATTTTCTTTTCAGAAAATAACTATCATTACCAGAACCAAATGTTGCTAATCACGGGTGTTTTTGTATCCTATCCTTTGAGAATGCTGGTAACTTAGAAGATCAGAACTCTTGAAGATGACGTGGATTTATGCTGTACTAGGCTATACTATAGACAAAATAAGATGAAGTGCACACTTACAAACAGCCTCATGATGACAATATCCGGCATCCACATACAAGTGCAAAGGCTTTCCACTACAATAAAAAGTCCAAACTCACGGAGTCTAATAGCTAAATGACATTTTAGGATATTATTTGAACTTCCGTCAACTTCAGAAGCTTAAAGTTTTTTAACAGATTCCTCTTCCATAGCCCCAACACTCAGATTCTATATAACACAGTTCTTCCTAATCATATTAGTTTAATGAGATCAGTAATAAGATTTGATATAACTGATAGCAAAGGTACACCGTATTTGATCAGAAAGAATATTTAATAGAGAACCTGGCGGAGGGCAATAGAAATTACCTTCAGTTCTTAAATATAACGAAAATAAAACAAAAGACTGGTAAAATCTCAAAAGTTAAATAGAGTGAACAATACTGCAAACATTATCTGATTACATGAGAAAAAGGTATGAGAACGCAAATTACTTCAGGACTAGATTTAATAAAACACAAAATATTTTTTGTTGCACCAACAAAATAAAGGGGGGCAAGGAGGGGAAGAAAGATCACAACCCCTCTTTCTGTTCAATTAATGAATTTCGTCAACCTTGTTAGCAGCTTTTTACAGTGGAAATTAGGAAAAAAGAAAAATAATTTTTAAAATATTTCTCACTGTCAGTCCTTTTTTTCTCCATGTTTGTACTTGTATCAGGTAGACCTAATAGTTAACCTTCAGAAGTTGCTGTGAGCTTCTTACATGCTAAGTGAGAGAGACAAATTGTGAAATATCTCTTTGATCTTACTGCCAGGAGTTCAGAATCATTCTGTTGAGCAAATTCTATGTATGGAGAGGAAAAAAAACAGCCATTATTTCCAAGTGGTTACTTTAAGCTTCTAAGCAGTAGTACTGTGACCATCTTGGAAAACAGGCAAGCCACATTACAAAATATGGCTGGGGAGTAAGCAATCCGAAGAAGCTCCTGAACATAGACCCAAAGAAAATGCTTCCAGGTGTTTTTTTGTGTATGTTTTTTGGTTGGTTGGTTGGGTGGGTTTTTTTTGTTTCGTTTTTTATGAACTAGAAGGACTTCACGCTTGCCCACATACATAAACCACCAAAATATTTGTTCTAGAAAAGTTCAGCTGTTTTTCAAGGAGACTGTGGCTGGAACAGAGTTAATTTTCTTCCCAGTATCTAGTATCGGGCTGTGTTTTGGATTTGTGCTGGACACAGTATTGACAACACAGGGACGTTTTAGTTATAGCTGAGCAGTGCTTACATAGAGTCAAGGCCTTTTCTGCTCTTCACACCACCACACCAGTGAGGAGCCTGGGGTTGCACAAAAAGCTGGGAGGGGACACAGTTGGGACAGCTGAACTAAACTGCACAAAGGGATGTTCTATACCACGTGATGTCATACTTAGTATATATTTTGACAAAAGAAGAAGGAAGAGAGGCACATTCCAAGTTATGGTGTCTGTCTTCCCAAGTAACTGATATGCATCATTGAGTCCTGCTGTCCTGGAGATGGCTGGGGAAAGAAACATATATTTGCCACTGACAATACACATCTAGCAGACGCATACTTCACCTAACATATGTTTTGAAACACTAAAATATTCACCAGTCTTTGAATAATGAAAGAATAGTGAAATCAGAAGTACTTGAAGTCTCCAGTAACCTGTTTTTATCTCAGGTTAACTGGAACTTAATGTTTTTCAGCTTGGTAAGTCAACACAACGTGTTGACATACATTTGGTCTATTGTTTAGCAATACATCCAAGAATAAGACTACATTTCAAATTGTCTATTGCCAAAATTCTGGCAGTAAACTGCAGAGAGAAATCCACTCTTCCTCCTCTTGATAGAAATCAACCTTCTGGCTACTGCTGAAACAGCTCTGCCTTCATTGACTCATCCCTGGGCAGGTAGGGAATAGAATCTTACCGTTTCTGAAGTAATGTTTTGCTTTCTGAAATAGAACATAAGTACATCAAATCTCTGAAGTATTTTACCAAAAAATATATTGTCAGAGATTCTATACAGTTTCTCATACAAGACTCTCCTAAGCACTATTTTGTCCTTCTGTTTCAGAAAGTTAATATCGTATTTCTGGCAAATGCAAACCTTGTATTTTTTATTAACTTAAGGTGAAGTTCCTTCCCTTGGATAAAACTGAGCGGAATTTGTATATTCAGAAACCTGCTCCCTCAATTTCTCTTTCTCAGGCTAGAACTGTGATTTAGTACATTCTTAATTTAATTGTTTGGGAACAGAAATACCCACCTTTAATTAAAAAAAAAAGAGTTGTAATAAACCAGAAAGCAAATCTACCTTTTCTCTCCCGTCACACTCTATTAAAACAAGTGTTTATCTGGCTTATAAAATGTTCTTTATTGTTTTATTTTCTTTTCTTACCTCAAAGAAATGCAAGTATAGTATTTCACTTAAAATGACAATCAACTGGCGTAACTTCACCTGTCCAGACTGTACGTATGAAGTGTAAACCAGGCTCTGAGAGTCCCTTTATACCTAATAAGAAGAAAAGTACTATCTTTGGGGCTTGCACAAGTATCTGTAGCTCCCTAGGTGATCCCATATAGAATCCCAGATCTTCCCTCTGCCTAAATATAATACAGTAAACTAATCCAACTGTGAAAGCTCTTCCATGCAAAACTCAGATACAATTTAGATCACTTCTCACACTGGCTTGTTTACCAGCTTTCCCTTAAGGCTGCTTTCTAACATTTTTCATTACAAGTTTCTCCTTGTGTCTTTGAAGCACTTAATTTCTTCTCTCAGGTGCTGACTACATGGACTGATTTGCAGTACATAATGCAATTGCTACAGTTTCTGACCTATCTGAGCACTTACTCAGAGCAGACTACATAGATTTATATGAATGGAGTCTCATGACAAGGATCTTAAGAACCCACCAGCAGAAACAGCCTCAGTATTTGCCCTCACATTACTGTAATATACAAACCCAGGAAAATTACACAGGATCCATTCTAGGGACGGGTATTCCAGTTTACTGTTTCAGGCCTCTGAAAAATGTTTGGGCCATGGTGACACCATGCCTTCTTCCTTCCTCTAGGCCTGCCTTTTGTTTTCCTACAGCCTTTTCACTTTCTTCAAACTTAAGGAAGCGTACTGGATAAAACATACTTTCAGATCAACAGGAGTATCACATAATGCAAAGCGTTCCTGCTCAGTTCGTATAAGAACATGTACTGGTATTATTCAGTTTGCTAACATGAAGCATACTGTAAAATCACCACAAAGCAACCTTCATTGCCAGCCCCATCTTATATTTTGAACTCTGGATCTTATCAGATCTTCATATCAAAATTTATGCAGCTTTTCTGGAGATCAACATGAGCAGGTGAATATTTGCCGCAGAAACAACAAGGAAGATCTGACAAATGAAAAGCCAGCCAAGCTAAAAAGGGAAAAATGTTATTTCATTTTTAAGATCAGGTTGACACAGTGTTTTGTTTGTTTTGAATAGTCATGTCTTTTTAATTCCCTTCAATTAGTAATTGCAGAAAATTCAATTTGAATTTTTAAAAAATCATATTATGAAGTAATTTAACAGTGGTTATTTCCACTTATGTCTTTCAGATGTTCAATTATGCAAATCCATCAAGCACAGTTCTAATCATATTTACTTGGTTGAAATCACTGTTAGAAGAATGAGTTTACATATTGGCATCTGCTGTTCTTGTTATAATTTGTATTTTTAAAATAAAATGTGCATAAGGTAACTTGTACAACAGTTTCACTATTCCTGATTTCCAGTAGTTGGAATTTCAATTTTTTTCTCATTGTTTAGTAAGAATGTAAATGACGGACCGAAAATGAACTAAGGATCAAGAATACAGATTAAGATATCTGCCAATACTGATCTCCTTTCCAAAACATATGATTTCCAAAATAAGTTTTCTACTTAAAAGTTTCCTTCTCAGTTTTAAAGGGAAAAAAATAAGTTATTCTTTTAGAGGTTGTCACCTCTTTCTCAATTTTGTGATGTGTTCTTGTCTAGAGATATCTAACTTTGTCTCCAACTTCTCCTGATTTGGATGACAAACTGAAAATTTGTCAAAATTTGACAAAAAGAAGATGAAGTTCAGCATTGCTGCTGTTGACACATACTTTGTGAGTCCGTTGTTTCACCATTTTCACCTAAGGTATTTCTTTTAGTTATTCTCAGTGTTTTCATTACAACATTTCATTTTTACATATGTGACATATATAGTGTTTAGACCTTCTTGGATAAGGAAACACTGAAATTTTGTGGGTTTTTTTTAATCTTATGAAACAAAATTCTTAAGCTATGAAACATTTCACAAAATGGTATTTTAGTTTTTTGGAACTTTGGAACTTACTCTAATATTAAACTCAAGCAAAGAAATATCTGCCATTCTCCATGTTTTTCTGGAAACAACAAAAGCAAAGCACTGCACAGACATTCAAAGACTTAAATCCCATGTTAGAATATACTGACATCAGCAATGTTCAGAATGATTCAAAGCCAGCTACTAATTTTGTCACATCTCCACAGTATGAATCACAGAAATATGAAAAGACTCAGTAGGTAATTGCTGAATTATTACTAGAAGTAAAAGTAGTGATACTAGTGTTTACATACTGCCTTGGAAAGTACCAAGATAATATCTATGCCACAAAGAGTACACAATCTAAATTAAGGAGAAAATATAATGAGAAATGCATACAGCCTTTGAATAGCACAATTGCAAATAAATGAATTGAAAATAAGAGATATTTCATTTAAACATTTGGTGCTCTTTTTATGTTAGCTGCTCTAAATTGACACGTCTCACCACATTGCAGTAAGACTGATAAATTTGCGAAGATATTAATACCAACAAAATCTATGTAGGTGTTTATTTCTGCTTGTAGCACACATCTGGGAACTGTGAGAAAAGGAGGCTGAGCTAGATCTGTTTTTCTCTGGAGCCTATAAATTTCATGTTTTGCTGTAAGTAGTTAAAAAAATCAAATTTCCTTAAAAACACGGGGCTGATAGTTACCTACTGTCTTGTCTTTCGCATTTTAATCCATGCCACTAAATACTTTTTTGATTATTTTTTTTTTTAGATAAAGAACTCTTGCATGGGTAATAACAACTCTGGATATTAGTTACTGGCTTTGTACTTTCTGTAAGTTCTCTAGCCCAGTATTTATTTAATTGATAATGGTAACAGATAGTACCTTCATTGTGAACATCTGGTGAATCAATCACTGTTACCATAGTGCTAAAGTACAACTCAGTCCAAGGATTTTGTGTTCATTGCACAAAGTAAATAATGTTTATTGTTGAAAAACTACCAATTTCAAGCCAAGTATGTTGTGTTATCACATGTTCCGTTATAACTTTTGTTATTAGACTACTCTCAGCATGCTCATCTGCTCACTGGTTTTCTGAGCGAGGAAATGGGGGAGTCTCATCACTCTGCCAAAATGAACCATAGAGATAGTAATTATAGCTAAGTCCATAATGAAAGATTGCACTGTGCCACCCCTAATTCAAGCAGATCCTTAAATTCCGCTGCACTCCAGTTTTTAGTCTGAATATTGAACTAGGTACTTTTCTCTCTCACTGACAGGTGAACTCTTTGAACGCCAGTCCAATACTTACTAATATGTAAAAATCAATGAGTTTGTTCTCTTAAGTGCATGGCAGAGGCCTTGCATGCTGATTTTTCTAAACAGTGCCTAATGTTACAGAAATGGTGACTACCTGCCTCTGCTGGATTCTGCCTAAATAAAACAAAATAAGGGGGTTCACTAAGAACAACTGTTAAAGCTAAATGGTGACAGGACCTCCAATCTCTGAGAGGTTAGTATCACATTCTATTTCGCACCTATCAATACCATGTTTCCTGTAAAGTTTATATATATATTTGCTGGGTGAAACCCTGTTTATGGTAGGTGTCCTCTCTTAGAGGCAGGGAAAATACAGCAAAAGGAACTAAGCATACAAACAGCAAACGGTGGAACTACATCAAGAATGAAGATTGCCTTTGACATCAGCTCCATGGTTTCCAAGCAAGACCACCCCACATTACTGAACTTTAACCATTCTGAGGAATTTTTTTCGCATTTAGTCAGATATGCGCAATATAGACCTCTACATGTCAGCTCATGACCCTGAAATTCCTCTATAATCAACGGAGAAAAAACTAAGAGGAGAACAGGTAATGTAGTGGGATATAGGCTTCTACATTCAGTTTGGTAACTAAATGCAGCCTCTTGAGCCTGAAAATCAGAACCGCTCTTCATTGAGGTGCTCACCAGAACGGAATGAGATTCAATCTCTTTCTTTTTGACTGTTTTGTTTTGTCCTGTGGAAACAGTCTTCACCATATGGACAGACAAAAAATTAAAACAGCAGAAATCACCTTTGCTCAATTTTTTCAACCTACGGAAGGCATTCATATTTGATTGACATCGCTGAAGCAGTTCTTCTTCAGAATAGTCTGTTCCTTACTTCTCTTATTCACTTATTCTTATATTTTCATATTAGTCCAGTATAGCAGATACTTTCACTGAAAATGTTGAGAAATACAGATGATTGCTAGTCTGGCCTGGAATTTGGAAAGAAACTCAATTTAAAAACAAAATGAATTTAAATGTTGCTGGATCTGGCACTGTTGAAAGAAGCTCTCCATTTATTCCACCAAGAATTTTCAGAATAATATATATTAATGTACTTTTGGCAGGTCCTCAATGCAAGTTTGATTTGGTTTTCCTAGAAGCAATTTATGTTTAAATTCCAAATATTCAGCTCTGTTTGAAGAATTCTTAGGTTGACTTAATCATGGCAAATCAACATACACGGGGACTAAAAGGAGAAGCCAACAGCCTATTCAGAGAAGTAACTATTTGGTAGTGTAAAGGTGAATAAAAATAAAGCTTCTATAATTCCAAAGGGAATTTTAGACCCAGAAGGCCTGATCCAGGTGTGTAACCATTTTAACCTGTTACATTCAACACAATAGTTGAGAGATGAACAAAAATTGAAAAAGCTTGTTTGAAAGCTGTCTTTATATGATCCTGGTACATCCATAAGCCTACCCTGACCCTTCTTTGAATTAAAGCAGTTGCTGGAGAAGATGCTCAAGCACAAATTTCAGCTACAACGGGCAGTTTGGACGTTTTTGCACAACAGACAGCAAAGTGTTAATAATGAAAAGTGGCAGGATTCTAAGTGATCTGGTTTTGTTTTGCACTTTTTTTTTTCCTGGAAAAACTACAAATCCTATTAAAAATTTGGCTGGCCTTCACTCTCTCTACTAATATGACTGGCTAGCAAGTGACTTTGTGGTATCTGTGAAATACCTGTTTTCCAGACTGTACTAGTAACACCAATTAACACAGTAGTAAATATAAATATTTCTACCATGCAAATAATCATTGCAAGGCAACCACATTCTTTGTTGAGCAGAGTGAATAATGACTGCCAACACCCGGTGCAAGCTTCTACTTTCCAGCACTGAAAAACAGAATAGGAGGAGTGTATTTTTAACCTTTTTTCGAGCAAGAACAACTACATTCTTAATGGGAAAAAAAAAAATCCTAAAACTGTATTTGTCAGAATGTGAAACTGTGGTTGAGATGTAATGTTCATTATCTTCTGTTTAGCATCTTCTTCACAGCAGGGAACTGCATAATAAGAAAGAGCTAAGGAGAGATCAATATTTGCTTCTGTGGATGTTCTGTATTCATAGGGATGGGTCCTGATTGATTTGTTGGCAGCATAAGATACAAACAATTTAAATTGAAAAAGTAAAAGACCCTGATGCAGGCTGAAGTCCATATGAAAGAAGAATGGGAGACTAACACCGAATCAAGAAAGAAGTCCCTCACAGCTCGTCTGTCCTTGTTTTATTAAAGTTTTGTGTGCTTGGACAAGGGCAATGGAAAGAGAATGGCTTCCCTAAAGTTGACTCGCTGAGGTAAAACATTAATAATTAGATCGAAACATGTCAGTCATTGCAGAGTATAAGAGGGACTATTTGGCCGAAGTAATATCAGAGTGCCTTTTGTTCTTCTGCCATTTAAGAACTAAACAGCTTTATTCTTATTTATTTGTGCTTATATGAGTGTTGCAGAACTGATCATACACGCTTCCATACAGCAGTATTAGGACAATGCAAGGGCATGCAGTAGAAGCAAGTCAATCCAGCACCTAACACCTTCAGAATATAGTCCCTCCAGAAAATAAATGCCTTTTTTTCTTTCCCATACGCTGTACTACATACCCATATGCTTCTTAGCCACAAATAATTATCTTGGCAAATATTAGACAAAGAACCTAGACCTGAAAGAAGCAGAGAGGGACCTGAAGCATTCACAGAGGCACAGACGAATTTAGCTTGAAAATGGTACGAGACATAAACTAGACTGTACATATACTCAGCTCAGTGCCATTCTCCACGTGAAAAGCTGGCTACCTGTTCATGGTGGACAATCTCTTGATGCATATTTTCTCTCTAGTCAGTGCTGTGCACCTCTTATCTGCAACACAGTTCTCTGCTGTCTATCCTGACTCTGTCTAGCACACAGAAAACCTTTTGAGATCAATGAAGGGTTGTAGAAGGGGTGGAGAATGAGCAACAAAGATCATCAGGGTACATAAAAGTCTTAAAAGTCAAGCTCAAGGAAGGTGAATTTGCCCTGTGCTACTGGGTAAAAGATTTTATTTCAAGCTGCATACAACTCACTAAAAGCCAAAGACAGGTCCAGGGGTTTACTTGTTGTCATTACTTTTTAAAGGAACACTGAACTGGTTGTATTTGAAGACAGATAATGCAAGCTCTCTACACTGTCCAGAAAAGAGCAGCAACTACTGCCATCCAGCACAGACAGAGTCACTGTACAGGTGCACTGAGGTGTAAAAATTGCAAATGGAGTGAGAGTCTCAAACCTAATGTATAGCTGTGCACTTAATCTCAAGTGCTCTTGGCAGAAAAGAATCAAGACATAACACTTATGCTTAACATCAGAGTACTTGCTTGTCTTTTGTCTCCTGATGGTGGTGAAGCAGCAAAACCAAGCTGGCTATAATGCAAAATGCTTTCATCCACACAGGATTACATCCCCCTCTCCCTTCCTTATGGGTTTTCATTTCTGGGCTCTGTAGGATCAAGTATATTTTATCAATATATGACAGAAATGTGGGAGAAATTAAGCCCCTTGTAAGGGTTCACCTCTTATCATCACTGCACCCATCCTAGTATTTCATAGAGAGCTCCCTTGCTCGTAACTGCTATAAAACACAGCAAACTGAAGGACCGCAATATTAGACTGTCACCTGAAAACACCACCGTAACACAGAGTAGAAAGTTTGCTTTAAAGAATGTATCTGTTAATACAATCCACTTTGCCTCAAAGCTTTGTAGTTAAATAATTGCTTTTCTTCATCTAAATAAGTACATTCCAGTCTGCACCTCATCCTCTGCATCTCACCGCTATAATCAAAGCGTTAACATGAATGACCCAGAAAGCATACAATCAGTCATCACCAACCCAAAACCACCTCTGTCAGGCCACATTGGCTTACAAGGCACAAAAGAGGCCACTTCCTCATACCACAGTATGAAACATTAAGAAGAATTTCAGGAAATATTTCAAGCTTCAAAATCTTTGTTGGTCATCTGCATAGCAAAATTCATCATTGTATACAGACAACAGACAGCTTCCCTCACCAATGACCTCCTTAGCTAATGTGTACCCACAAGAGTTTATGAAGGATACAAGGGGTTGTATCTCCCGTAAGTGTGAACTTGCCATCCTGCATAGAGGGTGTGGAGTCATTAGTCTTAATGACTCAGTCAAGTCACCTGAGGTTACATCTGGTCATGACTGCTAAGCAGTCCTTGAAAGGTGAATTCCCAATTCGGCAGTGCAATTTATTTACATATAGATGATGAAAAATCAGCTCAAAAAGTTAATACAAAACAATATATCATATAAACAGATACAGCTGTCTGCCACAAATAAAAAGACCTCAAGAAAAATCAGTGAAATATGTTTTAAACAGAAACGATCCAAAAAGTCCAGGACCCAACCACTTAAACTAAAATCAGTTCTCATTAATACCAAGACTTATACTCTGTTTTGAGAGCCAGTCAGTAGAGATTGAGAGGATTGCAAACTTTTGTTCTGGTCTCAAAACTAAGGCCCAGGTTTAGAAACCTAGAGATTTGGGCTCCATCTATCTGGCCTTACACAATTATGCTGGGAGGTTTACAGACTGACTACATTGCAACTGTCTTTGCAGTTTAGTGGGCATAATTTAGTGGCTTCAGTTTTCCATGCATTTTACAGGACTCTTTGCAAGGCCAAGTCAACTCATCTGAATGGGATGCTGAATGTAAAAGGTATGAAGTACTTCTACACATCACCTCAATTTATCAACGTTTCAGTTTCGTTACTCAGGAAACTGGGGTATTTTCCTCTCACACAGGAACAGAAAGAAACTGAAATAACTGATACTCAGAAAACATTATCCTGGGTACTGCTAATTAAAACCAGATTTCTTAACCTATAGAGAAGGACTAATTAAGAATATAAAAGCATTGCTGTGCTGGTCCTTAAGCATGAACAGCTTTGTATCCTCCATCATAGGGCAAGCAAGGGACAAATGCAGTCTTTTACCACTGTATGGCACCATCAGCCACAGAACTCTCCCAAGCCCTGTCCCCAGTAATGGCCAGGTTTTCATACAGCTTCCACCTAGGTGAAGATTAGGTTTTCATAGAACAGCCCAGATTAGGAGAAACCTCAAAAGATACCTGGTCCAAGCTTTCATGGGAAAAGGAGCCTAGATGAAATCATCTAGCCTTCTGTCCAATTGCATCTTAAAAACCTCCAGAGATAGGACTGTACTACATCCCTGGGGAGGTTGTTCCAGTTAATGATTGTTCTTACTGTGAAAAATTTATTTCTTATGTCAAGATGAAATCTCTCCCAGTGCAGTTTGTACTCATTTCCTCTAGTCTTCTCCATGTGGCTTTTTTTTTTTTTAGAGCGGTCTGTCCCTTCTAACATCCATGCTGATATCTAAGACCATACACTTTAAGGCTCTGAAAAGTCAGATATTTCTGTTGGTGCTCAGATGAAACCTGAACTTTGAACAAGACATGTCCCTAAATCTTCCCCAAGCAGCAGCAGCAGCTCAAACCATTAAAATCCACATGCCATTAATGACAAAATACCTAAAGGAAGAGAAAATCCACCAAAGCCATGTAAAATTTCCAACTTAAAGCACTAACTTCTTTTACACTAGCTTCATTTATATCTAAAAAGTAATTTATTTCCAAAGTGTCAACCAGTTCTTCAGGAATTCAGTGGACAAAGCACATAAATTTTGTTTACTCTCCTTGCCAGCCTTCCCCTCTAAACACATAACCAGGTTTAAAGGATGATGAAATAGGTGATGGAATGAAGCATAATGTGACATCTTACTGAAAGATAAGAGGGCAAACAAAAGTATTTCAACCTTTGCTCTAGATCTTGATAGATTAATAAGCTTCATTACATGGAATCATCTTCACATTACTCTAAATATCCTGTACACATCCCATAATGTTTCTGTGTAAAATCCTGCCCTGCAAATATAGAAATGAATCATATCACATTACAGCTGGCTGTGCATTCTTCCATGAGCACACTATGTTTTAAAGTGCAAAATCCATTTTTCTTTTCTTTTTAATTTGTCACCTCACCCCTGGAAGGAAGGTTTCCTGGAGCTTATTCCATTGCATGTCTGACAATATCAAGTCTGCCTTCGATACATTAGTATAAAAAATTGAGGATAAATGATTACATTTACATGAGGTCACTGAACAAGTACAGAAGAGAGAAAGCCTAAAGGATTTATTGTATCTTCTGCTACAAGCCTGTGAGACACTTCTTGATGAGAACAGAGGTGTACAAAACAGACAGTTAAGGGGGAAATAACTTAGTTTTTTGTGCTCAGATATTTTTCAGATAATCTCATGAATATTTGGGTAAATAAACTTGATATGAATATGACCTCTTTGTTATCTGCCTTCTCACAATACAGCAACATACTATACAGTGTTAGCCTCTCTTTGTCCTGCTATGAGTTATCAACTTTCAGATGAGGTGCTGATTAATTTTATCTCTGAGACATTCTGCTCTTTAATGCTGAATTACTACATTCCAATCAACGTACACATTCACAACATGTTAATGCAATAAAACATTAAAAGTGGACAGTGCAAACACAGTATAATGCTTTATGTCATATATGTATGCTTGTAAAAAAAAAAAAAAGAGCAAAAAGAAGAAAATACTTGTAAAACCAGTATAAAGCAGAAAGGTTGAGTATCCTTTTCAGTGTTAAAACACAATTAAGGACGCTGAGGGAAAATCTGTAAATATTTGACATTGCTAGAAGCAATAGAATAGAGCTCTCTGGTCAATACTTGCAGCATCAGGTATTATACCCAATGTGCTGCTATTTGTCGACTAAAGTATGCTACACGTCACTGAAACTTAATATAAGGGGACATGAAATTCTCTCTTGAACAGGCGTAAACCATTAACCTGATCTTAGCCTAACCAGCCATTTATTGCACTGCCGTAGCACTTGGCAGTTCTCACTCTCATTTTTTTCTGGGAGCTTTCCAAACCATAGACAAATTCAGTCTCTGAAATCAAGAGGTTAAAATATTAGATAACTTAAGATGAAATTAAATAAATGTGGCATCTGTGAAATAAAAGGTGTGTAAGAAAACATTATTTGCTTTGTAACTCTGAGTATCTTAATATATATTGCAGGATTGTCACTCGTTCTTATTGGAGCACATTTGAAATTACCCAGCAGTACTTGGGAAAAATCAAATTGTGAATGTAATTGTGTTATTTTAAATTTCACATTCTTCCAGTAGCTAAAAAGCCTTTAAACTAACAGTATTGTCCCCATCTTTCATGCAAAACCCTGCTGCACATTCAACTACAAGGGAAAAGCACAAACAAGGAAAGTGATTTCTGATGCCAAGACCTTTTGAAGATGAATGGTTGCAGTCAACTAGCTCCTCAAAGTCTGCTCCCACTCTTCAGCCTTTATGTTGTTGTAACATGTAATATTTGCTATATTTACAGGAAAGGTTGGACTACATGACACACCAGATTAAAGAAACAACAAACCACAAGTGCATTACTATAAAGCCCAGCAACATGGATGCGCACAGGGGCAGCACAGACAATAGATTGAGAGTCTATATGAATATCTTTTTTCTTAATGTTGAACGTGGATGAAATCATCCCATGACAGTATGCACCTGAAAATTGTTCTCACCTGCTACATAAGAGACAGGGCAGGGACTTTCGACTTTCAGTGCAGGTAAGCCCAGCTCCATCCAGACCCACAATCTCCCATAGTTCATGACCTGTCTTTGACAGTGCTGCACAGCACTGAATTCACACCTGTACTGTTTTTTTTTTGGAAATAGGTAGTTTGAATAAAATCAAATAACTTTTGCTCAGAAGAGAATTCTCTCAATTTTCCCTTCACAGCTGCATTTTCTGTAACTTGGCTTCAAGGAAGACAAAAGGACTGAATGCACTTGACCTAATCTTTTTAAGGGCTCATTTGTATTCTTCAATTTTTTCCTTGGTGATTGATGCTGTATCATATCCTAGCAAAGGGGAGTTTCCCATGTAAACTCAGAATAGACTTTTCCAGAAAGTGTATTTAAACACTTGTTTCTAACAAAGAAAGGTTTAGTCAAATAACAGTCTATATTTCACTTTTAATTTCATATATCTTATACCTCTCCTGAGGTTTTGAAGCAATACATGTCAAAAACTAAATCTGAAAGTCCAGAGAAACCAGGTAGACAAAACCATCTACAACCTTGCATAAAATGTCAAATATTCCTCAAGAATGAATCATGAAGATAATTACTTAAATTATTTTTTTTTCTCTTCAAATGTGAACCTCTTTTTCCTCTCAAATAAACTTTTCTTATGATTCATCAAGTGTTATGATAACACTTTATGATTGTTTTTAACAATCTGATCCCCTTTTGCTACTATTTTAATCAAGAATCACACATAATCCTAAATAACCAAGAGTGATTTTAGAGATGAAATATCAGCAGAGCCACTCAAGTAAGTATGTTGACTGACCTCAGATGCAGACAGATCTTCCTGATGCAGGCAGATCTCAGATCTGAAATGTGACACACAATTACCCCAGAGACCTTAACTCTGAATCTCCAAATAGCTCCTGATATTATGCAAGCTCTTGTCTTCCCCCTGACAACTTTCAAGACTTGATTTCAAGGTAGTACAAAATTAATCCTTTGAAAGTACTGAAGAAGATGAAACCCATAACTTAACATGGAAAAAAATCCAACAACATTCATTCACACAAATTAAGCAGTAGAATGAAAATGATTAGGAAAAAAATACTAAGAATGCCTCCCTGTGCAGGCTATCTGAAGGTTTTCAGCCTATTTTTATACAATTCATTTTTTGGGACCTCTCTATTCAGAAAAAAAACTCTCTCTCCTGATAGTGGAGCATAGGGAGACTAGTTTTAGGAATCAGGTTTACATTGTAATTCCACTGTATAATTGCTATATCATGTTTTGTTGTGATTTCAGCATATTACTGCCTCACTTTTCTAAATCAAAATCCCACATAACATCAAATATCTTCAAATAACTATATCTTGGTAAGACCTCCTGTTTTCTCAGGCACGTTGGAGAGACCAGAGACTACGGGTCAGGACAGGCAGCCACAAATTGTCCTTGGTGTTACAGGGCTGACAAGCTCTGAACTCCTCCTCAGGGCTTGCGTCCTCCTCTCTGTGAGTGCAGTGCCCATGTAAATGACGGTGTGGAGCCCATAGAGCCAAACAACAGCTCTGAATGTGTTCAGACGGACCCACTGGTATCCCCTATTGGCATGAGTTCTCACTCTCAGTGTACACAGGCAAGAGGGTTCTCACTGTGCAACACCAGCAGTCACTAATGCTGGTCTGAGCCCACAGCATGGAATATCAGTGGCCAACACAAGCTGTCCCTGGCTCAGAGGAGGTGGGCACAGGCGAGGTGCATGTGAAAATAGCCAGTGACCACAGCCATTGTAAAAAAAACTGAACTGAGCCCAACACAAAGAGCACCACAAGCTGGCCTTTGTTTCAGAAAAATAGTCCTACCTGGTTAGGTAAATGGCCTTTGTGCTAAAATTTAAGTTTATTGTGTAAAAATGTGATCATCTGACTTTACACAAAAGAAGTTTGAGAACAGTCATCATGTCTATTCTGTATTTTACAAGCACTCCTAAGGCTAGGCTCTAGACCAAATATACAGCCCCTGTATAGCTGGGGTACATTTAGATACCAGCTTGGTTGAGCCAGCTGTGCTCATAGGAGAAAAGCTCTTAGATGCATTGTGTACTTTAGAGCGTCACAAGTAAATTTATCCAGTGTAAATGTATCCTTTGTCTTGCCTAGCTGTCTCAATTTATCTTGTCTGACCTTCACCAACTAGGGGGACCCTTACCAGGTGACAAACTCACTGACATGAGACAGACAAAATGTCATGTATTCTCTCCTAAGAAGGGCTCAATATTGCCTGTCCCATGTTTTCATGGTATTTGTAGGCATCCAAAATTCATACTGACTTCGTGTCTTCCATGTTATCTCAGCACGTGAGCTTGGGGTGCATGTTAAAATTCAGGCTACTCTTGGGATTAGCTGGCTGAGAGCCAGGCTTGTAGACTTCCTTTTTTATGTGAAGAACTTCATGAACTACGAACAAAGGGGCTTCTTCTCAATACCTATGCATCTTTTAATATAGAATTATATTCACTATCATGCACAAGTTTCTCTTGTATTTCTGATTGTTTTATTCAGAGGTCTAGGTTGTGCTAAGTACTGTAACTTGAGTGGCCTCTTGCACATTGGTTACTGTTTATCCTTAAGTAGGTGTTACATGATTAAGTCAACAGCTTGACTCCAATTCCCTGACATAAAACATGGATAGGTCCCTTAAATATCTTTTGCATACAGACATCATTGGTGATACTTCGAAGTCTGGCCTTACATATCCAATGGGTACACAAAGACAGATAACAGTCAGCATTCTAGACTTAATGGATTATGATGGATATTAAATGACTTACATTTGGTTATAAAATTCTGTCTGACTTGTGTAACAATTTTGCATAAGATTCCACAGCACAAAAAAAACACTTGAAAAGCAACAGAGGCAAGAAGTAAAGCATGAATTCTGAGTGTTTTACATGCATAATGTACTGTCATAGTCCTAAAGAAAAGACAAAAGATAGATAGAAAAGTTAAAAATGGTATCTCTGTGGCATCATTTTCAATGGAGCCAGAAACTATATTCATTAGGAAGGGCTGTAGTTGTGTTTGTCAAGCTGGATATTCATAGCTTTAACCCATGGACCGCTCTTTGCTAGAACTACTTAAATAAGATAAAAACTTTTTACAGTTTACCCTCCCCAAAGAGCAGTCCTTGTCCCAGATCATCAAACAGGAAGCCGAAACAATGTTTTTTCAGATGCTTTAGTATCTTCTGATTTCCTTATGAAGAATTTGAAAGAAACAAAAACAAAACCAAAGAACAACAACAACAAAACCCCAATAGATTACTGGAATATTCCATTATAGATTAGGATAGTGAGTGAGGATGCATGCAAACACACACACACATTACCATTGATTTGATCTGTTTTAAAGTTTCTCATAGGACACCAATAAAGGCAGGCTTATATACTCTTATATACTCTGTAATAATAATATATTATTATATAATAATAATGATTATTCTATGATCATTACATTTCTGCATGGGCATGACTATTTTGCTTAGATACTGACCAACTACTTTTTTGTTGTCTGGATTAATTCTGACCAGATGGCTTGAGGGAAAGACAATTTGCATATTTTACAAATTACAGCTGTGTCAGTTTCTAACTTTTAAGTTGCTTTATATTGTATTTCCTTCACGAAAAGCATAAAATAAGCATGGCATTATTGTACTTCAGACTGAAATCTCAAACAAAACCATTATTTGCACATCTGCAAAATATTGTATCTCCTGATTTTTTGCTTCTGATACACAATTATCATCATCAAGACTCCACAAATCCTGTTTGATTACTGAATCGGATTTAGGTAAACCTTCCAGTCTACAGGACAGCTGGTACATGCATTTAGTCTGAACACCTGTCATGGGCAAAATAGTCTTAACTTGAGGATTTTTTACTTAATTCATTGCCAGTTAATACCAACTTCTGACTACGGATTCAGGTACTGGGAAAAAAAAAAAATAACATAAACAATAAAACAGAAACTTCAAGAAACACTTTTCCTCCCTGTTCTCCACACTCAATTAAGCCCAATATCTATACTTCCCTCTTCCTTGTTTGAACTTGCTTTCACTGCAGGTTACTACCAGTCCATCCTCTCCCTTTGGAGAGGCAATGGGCAGCACAGGAGAAGGTTGTGCCTAACAGTTTCTCTCTGCTGCTCCTCCATGCTTCTTACCAGGTTTCCTGTCCCCCAGTGTGGATCTCCCATGGACTGCAGTCCCCCACCTGGTGTGCACTGCCCACGGGCCACAGTCCCTCAGGGGTGTCCTGTCCCAGCGTGGGTCACTCACGGCCATAGTCTCTTGGGGTTGTCCCCATCCTGCTCTGTGTCCTCCAAGTGTCCTCCTGCCAGGTGTGTTCAATACAGATATACAGCAAGGCTAACAAAGGTAGGATTCACTAGACTTGCAACACATGTGCAAGCCAGTGCTGCATCATCAATGCCAGCATTCTGACCTTAGTTTTGCAATATAGGAAGAATTGATCTGTGTGCGTACGCCTCAGTACCTGGTAACCACTAAAGTAAAAATGTCTATCTAGGTCATTCTGGAGCTGTGGGTCCTAATAGAGTCAACAACTATGTGCAACTATCCTCGTTTAAAGCTTTCTATCAAATGATTCATTAAATGGGGGGTGTGCTGAAGCTGCAGAAGCATGCAGAGCTACTGCTCTCTTTCTGTCTGCAGAACCTCAACAGCTTCCATTGGTCCCCTGGGGACTGTGATGCTGTAAAAGGGCTGCTCTTCACAGTGACAGGCACTCTGCATTTCCATCTGAACTAAAGCAGCCTGAGGGAGAAAATGATCAAAACTTACTCAATCTAATTGAGCCTGGAAAAACAGCTTGAATATTGATTTGTGGCCCCTTGACCTTTTTGAAATTACATAATTGGCCCTCAGGAAGAAAAAGTTGCACACTGCTGACATAAATAAAGATATTAATTAGGTCCTGACAGAAAACGTTCAATCTTCTCCTAGTTCTACAAATTAATTTCCATGGCAAAGAGTATAGAGCACAATCTCAGAGTTATTAAGATAATTTATAAAATGTATATTGGATTGAGACAAGCAAAGTTGAAATAACAACAAAAAAACCCACCAACAACAAAAAATTGTGACCTGGGTTCAAGTCTGCACTTCTGGAATCTTTCTGATAGTCTTACTATAATTTTAAAAACATTCTTAAAAGGCAATTCTAGGTATGTTATGCACATTGAGGTAAAAGAAAAGTTACTTTGTTGATATTACTCAATATTATTCACTACTAACAACAAACTAACAAGGGGTATGTCTGATTGTTTACTGTTTTAGTGATGTTTGCACTATACTAGATGATGTCCAAACTTTATACAATAGTGATTAGATGAATTTGTTCCATAACAATAAAAGTACGATAGATTATCTTCCTTACAAACAAGAAGGTTCTGATCCATTATTTATATATTATTTGATAACTTCTAATCAAGTGTTAGTAGATTCACTCTCTCCAGAACCAGACTGCACCTGGAGAGATAACACCACCATGTTATCTCTCCCCAGCAGACAGAACCATGAGTGATAAACTGAACAAATTACTGTGAATATGGTACAGAACATACTGCAACCTCAAAAAGTATGCAGTTTACAAGTGATTTGAGACCTTTGGCTTCATGAGCTTTGATAGGTGCAGTGTAGAAGCGGAATGGAGGACCAGAGAGTCTGGGTCTGGCAGACAGGTGTCATCCTGGGGCCCAGCTGCAGGGCAGGGGCAGCTCAGATCAGTCACAGAGGAGGTGCCCATCTTGCTGTGACCCTGGGGAGAGGCTCCTGAGTGCATGGCCGGGAGGCCACTGCCAGAGCTGGTTCCCACCCCATGGGAGTTGCTCTCAGTTGGAGCCCCACCAGGACCCTGGCTTGGCCACCACCTTGCAGCTGGGCCTGGGTCTGCTGTGGGCCCTGTACCCTGGTTCCCCTCGTCAGGCCTGTGGGATGTTGTCCCAGCCCAGCCTCAGCCCTTTGCCATCCCCAGGGAGACGCCAGGCGGCTGAGGCAGGGACTGCCCTCAGTTGCCCTCAGGGATGTGCCCTGGCTGCAAGGTCCTGCCCCGCCACCCCCAGCAGCCCCCATGGCCCCTGGTCCCCAGCAAGTCACTGACCCTCACTACATTCCAAAACTGACTCCCTGGAAAGGTTTGTTTGAGCCAGTATCTCTTTCCTCCTTCTCCTCCCCTCCTGCCTCACCCAGGAGACACTTCCTAATCTTGCACTGTCTACCTAAGCTTGTACATATATATGGCCAGGTAGTTACTCAACTCAACCTTATTTACTTCAAAACTACTCAGTTGCCATGGTTCTTACAAACAGTTTGTAAATACAAAGATACATTGTATTAAATTACGGGACAATCTGTTTTCTAACTGACCATCTGCATGAAATTAAACAAAAGGTGAGGTTACAGACTTGCAGAAGTAGAGCTCCATGGGTTGATCGTAAAGGAAGTTCCACAAGGAAGAAGGACGATAGCGAAGTATGTTCCATACTAGATATCAGCTGGCTGACAGCAGTGGAATACTTGAACCACAGAGAGAATAACTGGAATGCTGTGTGCATTAAATTATGATTAAACTCTTTGCCCTTTTTTCCATTGGTGAGATATATTCATCCCACACATAAATCATTTTCAGCCAAACAGAGTTGGAAAACTTCAGGGGAAGCCTTGGGACAACTGAGCCTTCAGTGTGGAATGACCAGTCTATCTTCTAGTTTTCTTAGTTTGCAATCCAAAAGAAAAAATAACGTTTACAATTTGTAGCAGCTGTTGCTTCTGCTGTGGTTGCACTCTAGGTCAACATCATCTACCATCATCACTATTAAAAATGGTATATCTGTCTCCAGGTACAGCCCAGGATACAGAACTTCTAGAAAACAAAAGCCATTTTAAGGTTATTATGTCCTTATATTGATCTCTTATAATCACCTTCCCTCATGTTACTGTACTACTGCTCATCCATTCAAGTTTTAAAATCTCATTGAGTTAAAATATAAGCCATAAACTTGCTGTGTAACAAGATTTCTTCAGAGACTCTGCTTTAAATCAGTAGTTCTTCAATACATCAAATGATTGTAACATTTTATTTTCTTTTCCCCACTCAGTCATCGAGATATGACTCCGAGCAAAGGAAGTACCATAAAGACTTATTTATTTTAAGCTTTGCCACATCTTAAGAATAATATCCGATCCTCCACATAAACCATCTTGCTACAGGTATAACAGAAATAGCTTTATTCATTTCAAAAAATTTCTCACTGTACCTTACAACAGTCATTCACACAAATAACATAAGAGCCGCAGTACATATCTCTTCAGTAGAGAACCACTTAGAAATAGATTTGGACCTCAGAACCCAGACAAGAAGAGTTAAGAATTAATCACCTGAAGATCCGATCAGAATTTATAGGTGGTAGGAATAGATACTCACAATGGCAGCACTGAGTTGTTGGCTTATTTGCTACTGTAGTGCCATAAATTATTTAGAAAATTTCCTCTGTGGCGGTAACAAAGGTATCTGAAATGAGTATTAAAGCTTAGAGGACTGACAAAGATTGTCTTCAGTAGCACAACTTTTACATGTTTGGGAAGTGGGTGGATACTACCAAGTCTTTCCAAGATAACAGTTATGAAAAGATATTTACAGTTCGGAGTACAAGCAGCAATAATTTAAGTCCTAGAAAAAATCAGCCTTGATGTGGCAAGGTCTTTTGTCATAAGCAAACATTTAACTATTAATTGTGCTGATCACTCAAGGTATTTTGCTGGTTACAAAATTAAAACAATTGCTAAGTCGAGATTCAAGGCCCTACATTTTTCTTAAGGAAAAAAAAGTCCAAAACACTACTACAGACTTTATTTATTTTTTTAGGCTCAACACACATTTCCACTTTCTTTTTGCATCTCTAGATGTTGCTACTATAATGTATATAGTGACTCAGCTGTGTCTTCGTAAAACCCTTAAGCCTTGTCCTCCTAAAGCTGTCTGACCTTGCTCATGGCAAACCACTGTACTGTCACCAAACAGCTAAACAAGCCTTTGAAGTTTTCTGAAACTGTTTCATATGATAATAGCTTCCGAGATTACACTCACTTGATAGGTAAGTTCATTAGACCTCTCGACCAGCTGCCAGACAGAGAAATCTAAGTAGGCCCCACCTGAGGGGATACAAATACCAGCATAGCCAGTGTCAACACAGTGTAGCAAGCCATCTGGTTGCTGACGGTCCTACAGACTTCTGTATTTCCCCTGGGACATAACATATTCAGCTGCCCTCAGATCTATGACAATGTACAAATCCTACCCACTTCCACTGGAAAAATAGAGTCATGGAGACTTCTAGTCATTATTTCAGATACGTTCAGAGGTTAAACAGACTTGGGCTCAAACTCTCTTATATATATCTCCACCTCAGCAAGAACCGTATACTCAGTTTAGAGCAGAAATGGGTTTATTTACATAAAGCTTGAAAAATGACTTATTATTAAACACATTTTGCTGCGACTGTATTGTGCTAAGAGATGGTTAATTGTTATAAAAATGGTTTATAAACAGTCAGAAACACAGCTTCTAATATGTCACTGATTTACCAGGAACTACATACAGGTAGACCATAGTATTGGGAAGAGGTTACTTAGAATCACCTGGAAGGTGGCTCATCTCAGATTCAGGGCAGGGTGGGGACAGGTAGCAAAGTCATGGCCTTGCTGACCTGCCACAAACAGGGAAATGCTACATGCAGGCAAATGAATGAAGGGAACAGCTCTGCCCCATTTTTAAAATAGAGGGTGCAGGCTCAAACAGAGCAAAGTCAGAAAGTAATCAGGGTCTGGATAATCTCAGCAGCTGAAATCATGTGAAGGAATTTGGAGCTGAAAGTAGCTGCACACGGAATCAAAAGAGCTTTGGTGTCTGCTATTACTGTATGTTCAGCAGTGAGGGGTTGGGGCGGAATTCACTGCAATTTATTATTAGATGGAAAATAAATTTGAAGAATCACTGAGATCTATTCAATGCAAAGTCTGATCCAAAGTATTTGGGGATATTCATACCGTAAGAAGTTTTTCAAAACATTTCTCCTTTCCTAGTTACTAGGACTAATATTAGATGCATATGAATATCAAATGTAATTCCATTTCAAGTATTTTTATTCTTAAAAGGGTATCTCAAATTCAACCTCTCCTATAAATTGTTCTATTAAAGGCAGTTGTTTCAAATACCAACATACTAACCCACATCTCTACTGGGGAGGATAAGTAAAGGGAGTACAAGCAGAGGAGAGGATTTATAACCTCCAACTATAGATTAGATATTCCCTCTTTGTTCTTTCGTTCCATGCCATTCATCTCTCCTCTTTTTTAATTCAGCCCTCTGTATCCTCTCCATAAATATTTAAAAAAAAAATGAAAATAAAAGTGCTTAGGATTGCATTTGGCTATCCAAATCCAGACAGAATTTAAAAACTCAATAAATCAATTAACAATGACAAAAAAAATCCTGGTCAAGAAACCTACCAAAACACACACCTGTAAAACAAAAACCCAATTTTATATATATATATATGTGCATATATATATATAACTATTATTATTATCCTATATGTTGCAGTATTTCTGAGGAAGAGTCAGTCCATTACAGATCCATGAATTTGAGAGGCACTAAAAATGCTTGATTTGGACTTCTTTTCAGTAAACCTTTGGCTTTCACATCATTGCCTTACATCTGCAATTTCCAAATCATTATTCTATTGCCAAGCTATTGTACACATTTCAGGATGCCAGCCAAATTCTAATAATGGCATCATTAAGAGAGAGCTATTGCAATGGTAAGAGCTGTATTACTTTGCTCGTTTTGCCAATCGGTGATGTCAGTAATATCCTGTTCTTTAGGAACCCTAATTAAATTCTTTCATTGAAATAATCAACATTTGTGTTTCTAACCACTTTGCAGCTACAGTAATTCTTTGTCTGACAGCTGTGAGAATTTCCTATCCTACCCTCTCACATCAATAAACTGAAGGGAAAAAGTTCATTTCACACTTATATAATGCATCCATGGTTGAAGTAGGTAACAGACATATCTTGCTTGTAATACTAAAACCTAAGCCACAAACTAAGACAACCTGGAATAGACTCAAGTCAAAGAAACAGTTTACCAAATAGAGTTCTAACAAGGCGTCTTCAGAAACCACTGTCCTTTAATTACTATGTCAACGAGCTAATCCACTCATTGATGCAGGAAGAATATGATCAGTCTTTATTTGGATTGAAATCAACCAAAACTAACAAATGGTATACTTTAATTATATCAAAGGTCATTTGCAGAAGGTTTGCATATGAGTAGGACTCTGGTTCATGAATTCTAAAATATGAAACTAACCATAAATTATGCCAGCAAAAGAGATTAAAAACAAATACGCAGACTACCTGCAAGACAAACTTCAGAGGAATGTTCTGTTATGCGCTTTTGACCGTCTTACTACCAGTGTCCCACTGCATAATGAACCTAGAACCAATAATTATTTCTTCCATAATGCAGAGCCTGATGTCTGAGCTTTAGGCAGAATCTACTGACGAGGAAAGCCATTAGCGCACAGTAGAAACCCAGAGAAATGTTCTAAGTAGAAAGCAAGCTGCCAAAAACTACCATGTAGGAAATGTGAAACACAGGAATATGAGCACCCTTATTTGGCTGGGATCCACAGTTTAGAACTATTTTCTGAAATAAAGGGATCTATTCAAAAGCTTCCATTAAAGAAAGACTCATTCTTTTCTATGTACATAGCATTTCTGTGGGAGATAGTAGCTAGAACCCTCCTCCTTGAAAGCCCCGTGTCTTTCTTTGGAAGACTGAAAGGTTAGAAACCCATCTCTTCCGTTTTACAGGAGGGTAAATGAAGATACCTTGCATCACATCCACTGAAGTTTTGATACTGTGAAGAAAAGAATGCAGGATTCTACATGCAGAAAAAGCCTAGAATTGTACAAAATTTTAAGTTGTAAAGGACCTCTGGAGGTAGTCTAGTGCAGCCTCCTATTCAAAGTAACCTGATCTAACTTCACAGTCGCTCAGGGCTTTGTCCAGACAAGTTTTCAAAATAGACAAGGTTGGAGATTTCACAGCCTGTTATACTGCTTGGTCATCCACAGTGATACACTTTTCTTTCTTTAAGTCCAGTTTTGTACTGTTGTACTGTTGTTTCTTTTATCATGCACCTCTGAGAAGAGTCTAGCTTCAACTTGTCTATAACTCTCCTGTAGGTACTGGAAAAATGCAATTAGATCTTCCCTTTACCAGGCTAAACAAACGTTTTTCTTTCAGTCTGTCTTCAGCACACGTAGACCCGCTATCAACCACTGAGATACACCATTTGAAATTTCTTGGAATGGACTTTGATCACCATGCTTGTTGATCTAGCCAGTTCTGCAGCCTCCTAATACTTTACTAATCCAGTCCACATCTCTCATTTTGACTAAGAGAGTACCACAGGAAACTATAACAAAAGTCTTGCTAAAGTCAAGTTAAATTATAACTATGGTGTTCTCCATATCTACTGAGCTAGTCATTTGATCATAGAAGGAAATTAAGCTGGTCAGGCACAATCTGCATTTGATAAACCTCTGCTAACTGTTCTTCCTCTTTGCCCTTCCCTCACCATGGAAAGAAGTCTGGAAGGATTTTTTTTCCTATTTTTCTTTGGTACACAGACTAGGCTGCAGATCTTCAGATCACCCTTTTCACATCTTAGATGGGCAGAACATTTCCTTTCCTCAGCCAATGGGGACCTTCCACAATTGTCACAAACATTCAAAGGCAATAGGAAGCGAGGCCTTGCAATGTTGGCTTGTTCTCTCAGTGCACCTGCAGGCACACTACCCAGTCCCAGGCCTCCATGTCTCCAGCTTACTTAAGTAGTCCCTAATTTGTTTCTCCATTACCATATGTAGCACCCCTCTCCCTCAAACAGCAGACCTTGCCACTAAAGACTGAACCAAAGAAGGTGCTGAGTACCTCAATTTTTTCCACACTTTTCAAAATAAAGTCTTCAGCCTGATAACACAGCCCAAAAACACATTTTATTCAGTCTTACTGTTGCTGCCAATGTACCTGTAGAAGCCTTTCTTGATAGCAACTCCAGCTAAGCTTTGGCCTCCTAGTGACATACCAGCATGCCTCAGTGATGCTTCTGTATCTCTCCTATATTCAGTTCTGACTTTTACTCCACTATAAAGGATCATGACTCCATAGCTTGGTTGTTAGGGTACTTAATAACAGGGAAAAATTCTATGTTTTGGACTCTGTTCCAGAAACCAATTCTGCACTTTAAGATCAGTAAACTAACAGTACTTCTTAACTGAATTAGCCAGTCTAGCTCCGTTTTTTTATCCTTCTCCAGCCCCTGGGGCTGGCTTTCTGTTCCGTGCTGTTGTATTTCTGCTGTGAAGCAGTAGAGATCACAATCTTAGCCAATATACTCATGAGTAAGGTGTTCCTGAAACATGAGAGATCCAGCCTTGAACCTCTTCAGGACAGTGGGGTACTTGGGTGCATGTTTGAATTCAGAACAGGTAAGCTTTGCTGACCTCTGACTTGGAGTACAAAAGAGTATATTTTTATTTCATTATAATTCAGAAAGAAATGGTTGGTGCTCTTCGTAAGGAGAATGATACAGTTTGTTGCTATGTGGGCTCTGAGGATATTATATGAACTGAGTGTCTCAAAGGTCTCAGGTGGTAGAACACATACTATGTGGACTTCAGGAGGGTATAATAGAAAAAAATTCAAGAAATATTTCACTACATGAAGAGACAAATTACATCCTAGAGACGTTATACAAACTGGATCAGGAAGATTTAAGATACAAGATAGTCGTGGTCTGAGCCAAACATGATCTCCAGGTTTTAGGCCTAAGTGACAGATGGCTGATATTGTCCACAGTAACTAGAGAGGGGAAGAGCAGGCTTTGGAATGCTGATGAGCTTTTTCTAAGCTGATGTCTGGACATTCAGAAATTGCTGACGGAAATATATGTCAGGATTTTCCACTTAACAGGAGACACGCGAGCTCAAAGAGAGAAAATTTACTTCCAGATGTGCACAGTGCTGAAAGATGCCAGCCTTACTAAACATTGATGCTGTTGTAAATCCATAACACTTTGTCTCCCTGTACACATAAGTCTGTTCACCCTCTGCTCAGAATTTCAGGTGCAGGGGAACTGTAGCCATAGGTGGGTGCCCATGAAGAGGAGTTTTTGTCGGGCAAGGGGATCCTGTGCCCCTTGGTGAGTGGAGAACATCAGGAGCATTTGTTCAGTGCTTCTAGCACAAACATGAGTGAAGGACTACAGAGATGGGACCAGCTGAGGATTAGAAAGGCAAAAGTTGCCCTCAAACTCACTTCTTGCCTGAAAGGTCTGATAATACTACTACATGTTCAAGTGGAGTCAGGAGGCTTTTTTTGAAAACAGCAGGAAGAAAGATTCAAACAGCATTTTCTGTGACTGGCACAGATAAAGTAACTAAGTCAGGAAAAATATAAAGTGACAGAAAAGCCATATATATAGTCTCGTTAGAACCAATAAGAAGAAAAGAACCAAAATTTTGACTAAAAGAACTCACCAAAGATTAATTTGGAACCCTACCAGCCCCAGTTACTGTCACAGAAAGACAAGACTACTACTCTCTTAATTAAGAAGCAGGAATAGAGAGGGCATTCATATTTGAAAAGCAATCTAGGAAAAGCCAACAGTGGTATAAAAATAGTCTCTCTATAGTCAAGATACACTGTTTACCTAATGTTCAGAGTTATCAGCAGCAATTTTTATCTCTGCACAAATCAAGTATAGTTTTAGTGTGAGAAGAAAGGGGTGTGGAGACTAAAAGATTTGGTGCTAAACCAAAGTTAGCTCTCTCTTTATTACTTTCAGTAGTGGTCTGAGAATAAAAGTAAATACCAATAAAAATATTCACTAGATGTTATCAAACCAGAAGGCAAGAGGCTATCAAATCATCAAATATTATTTAGTTTAAGTATAAAGTCCCTATCAATAGCAAGTTAGTTAATTAGCACTAGGCACAGACATTTCTTTGGATCACATTCAAACTAGGGGTGAAAAAAACATCGTTCAAATTGAGCAAGTCAGCTGTGAAGGCCTGGAAAGGCTGTTTTACCAACAGTAGGAATTTGTTCTTCTTAATGGATTTTTTCCCATTAAATTAATAATTTCACTGCATAATTAACGAATAGAAAGCCTGTAGAATAGCAACATATTTTGCCAAGTATTGCAGTAGAAAACAGAGATCAGATGTTACTGTCTTCCTTTATATTGTATTGTGTCTACATACATCCTTTTATTTGCCTTCTGCCTGACTGCTGAGCCTATGCATCCTTTCAACATGCACAGCTTTCAACGGTGCTATTATAAACTTAAAGAGATATAAAGAGAAAACTACATTTGTTTTTAACTGTGCACAAGAAAAGACAGATCTTCTTAACATGCTTAGAAACCACATGGGAAAGAACTATATTTTTTATGGCATTATTAGACTGTTTTGCATTACCTGGTATTCCCTGCCATGATTGCAGAGTCTCCATCTGTCAACAGAGACACTGGAGTTTGGCAATCACTTGATAATGTCTCTCACAGTGCAAGTGGTGTTGGTGTTCTGTGTCACAGAGACAGAGTAATAGTAACAGCTATTGTTTCTCGGGGCAGGAAAATAATTATTTAGATTTGGTCACTGCTCGTTGTGGATTGTACAAGTTATATGAACGTTTTAGTTGAACTTCATTTAACTCAAGTGGGTGTTTTGAAAAAAAAAAAATTATATTGCTTCCTGTATATTTGCTTTAAGCAAATAAAAACATAAGACACTTACACAAAGCAACTAAGAATTATTTGTGAACTCCTAGAGCCTAAATCTTTCTGGATTCATTCTAATAGCATAATATTTGGGGAATACAGTTGCTGACTGGTTCCTGGCCAGAAAGCCAAAGCTGGACTCTTTTGCTCTCTCTCTAATACCTATAGACACACTTTTCAGTGGATATAAACCAGAAGAGTTGTGTATAGTCCTTACATTCAGCAGGGAGCTACTTAAAAACTGTCAAAAGTTTAAAAAAAAAAAGCATAATCAATGTGGTAGAATTTCATACTATGTCCAAGTAGCTAGAGAATTCAAACTAAAAAATGAAATTTGCACAAATTTCCCTCTCACTTTGAAGAGCCTGAGCCTATGTTTCCTGTTTAGAAATGTCTCTTAACCATCAGTTCATACATTATTTTGAATGCACAGGGGAAGTAGTAATGCACAGTTCAACCTAGGAGTGGTCAAAATTTTGCCATGGATACCTCATAAAGAATAATTTTCTTAAGTTTTAACTTTTTGATTCACGAAGAGAGAGCAAATTCCTTTTTTTTATTTTATAAGATTATTCATCAGTTAGAAAGCATTTTGTGAGGTGTTATTGGAGAATATCATATTTGTAATTGGAGATGTTGGTGTTGGATTCAGTGATAACATGATAAACTGATATGCCAAACTAGGAATCTTGGAATCATATTTCTGGCATGCAGAACAAGCAATATAAATTTAAAATTTGCTTTCCACATTTTGGAGTAACTAAAATTTGCTATTCTACAGGATCCTCTAGCAAAAAAAAAATTCACAAAGCAAATAAAACCATTCAAAATTTTGCACATTTGTGGAAAGGCTGTGTAGCCTTCAACTACTGTTAGCAGTTCTAAATCCTGCAGATTGCATGTTTTAGAGTAGGCTAGAAAAATGAAATGTGGACACAGCTTCAGCAATTTCTTTAAATTTAAGCTAACTTGGAAAAGGAAAATGAATAACCAGAAAAATTCAGAAAGAGGATTCCATATCAGGAACCCTTTTTATTCTGGTTATTCCCTGTTACCTGGGAAATCTGTGTATAAATGTTTGATTAAAAGACAGTTTAGTCAAAAAGTCTCAAAGAAAATCTTAATGCCTATATGTCATGTTTTCATGAGCTGATAGTGAAATTTCTACAAATTTTGCTTGGAGCCACTGAGTTCAACACATTAACTCTCTGTGACAGATTGCATGATGATACATGCTACATCTGAAGTTAAAGGTTTTCTCTCTAGTCAAACCTGCTCTAGTTTAATTAAAGGTGTGATTTCAAATCCACAAGACAAGAGATGTGATAAATTTGCCTTCTATAATTCAGTTCACACTTCATAGACATTTTTTAAGCCATTTTCATCTAAGGTTAAATCAACACATGCCAAGATTGCACTGAGTGCAATCTCATGGATGGACTATTTCAAATCCTGTTTAACCAATACGGAACTATACTGATAAAACTTCAGTGTGCTTCACATTAACAGGGCTGGTAGCTGTATCAAAAAAAGGTCATATGTGGCTCTTAGATGGGAAACCTGTACATCTAAAAAGGAGGCTACAAAAAAGGTAGCATTAAAAAAAGAGAACAGCATTGCCCAAATAGCATAACAAATGTTTCCAGCTTGTACCATCTGTATCTTATTTTCACAAACCCTTGAACATGCTTTCACTGTTCTATTTTTTATTCCACAGGCTGTATCAAGTATTAAACAGTTTAATCCACCTACTCTTTGGTATTGCACAGTTTTCATAGCTGAGATGCATAATTAGACTTTGATATGTAGTTTCTAATTAGTAGCAGAAGCAGCATCTAAGTAACAAGCTCTAGTACAGAACTATCAGATTTAAAGAGGCAAGAGGTATAATAATTTAAATTATTGCTACATATTGTTGGATCCTAAAATTGTAACCACTTAGGAAGAAATATATTAACATATTGTAGGCAAGTCACCAAAAAGCCATATAATCATAATACAACTGAAGTTTTTAAAAACTGAGTTTAAAAATTCTTGGTAAAAAAATCCAGACTTGGAGATAACTTCAAAAATCTCTAGTACTACAAAGAGAGATAACAAGCATAATTTCTTCAAATATGTTACTGTATCTCGTAAAATGTAGAGCAGATGCAGAATGAGTCATGGGATGAGAGAAGAAATTATTAGAAGATATATTTAATGTTCTTAGTATTAACTAAATAGAAGACTTTTTGAGACATTACAAGTGTGTGCAAACTGTCAGCATAAGAATTTACTAAATACCCACACCAGAGGATCACAGAGTCCTGGATCTGGCCTGAGATCAGCACCCAAATACACTTGTTCTAATCTCCAGTTTCTGGAGAGGGGTCAAATCCTGTTTTACAAAGTTTTTTTATTCCTTGTAATATCTTTTTGTTGGTACTACTTATTACAGTAGTCTTGTTCGTTTCCTCCTTGAACTTTACTATATCCATCAATTCAAGCACTCATGACCTTCAGTGTGACAGTTCCTTTTGCTTTGTGGTATAAGAAGAGATAAAAGAGAAAATATAAATTACTAAACTATTCAACTATTGAATTTGCTATTATTTGTAGCATTTCTGAAGTAAACATAGTTAGGTTTTAAAACTATCATCGTGTCAAAGTGTTCCTCCCTGTACCACTTCTTGTCATCTCTACCTGACCTCTCTATAGTCTTTCAATACCCTGAGTAAGAATTGCAATATTGTTGGTGAGATCAGAATGTTGATTTATTGGTATTGCAGTATTATGATGTATTAGTTACTACTCCCCATCCTATTCTTTATCACCATAACATCTTGTTTCCATTTTGTACAAGTGCTGCCAATCAAACCAGACTTCATCCAACCGTACTCCAAAGTAGACAGGCCCATTTCCTGAGTTAATACAGGTATTTTGGAACTCTGTAGGTCAGCTCAAAGATTTATGTAACAGCTCTGGAGTCATCTAAAAAGGTATTTTTCTCCCCTCCAGAACCACATGGAATAAATACTGCTTTCAGTTCTCCTACAGGCCACAAATATCAAGCCAAACATGTCATCCGGAAAACCATGCAAAACATTAAGAATATATAAAGTATGGTTTTACTAGAACTGAAATGATGCACTGACCTACCCACTGGGAGAAAAAAATGTATGAACTTTTCCTTCACAGAATTTGGTTCATCCAGAAATGAAACCACACTGGGAAAAACAAACAACACTTGTAGTTCAGGTATTAATGGGGAGAAAATGTTCACCTAGGTTGGAGAAGGTAGACAGCTGGAACTTGATGCACCACAGGCATTAAAGTCCTAAGTGTCACCTCATTTCAGTCTGTGTTAGTAATGTAGAAAATGTTCTCTGGATTCAAATATGTTTTTTCTTCATTCAGGTAATAGTCTTAAATCTACTCTTTCCTGGGTTTACTGCTTTAGAAGCAGCTCTTATTTACAGGGCCCAAATTAAAGCAAAAAATCTTTGTACCACAACAAATGGGATAGAAATCCCTTCCCATTGTCCTTTACGTTACTGCACAGTACCTACAGCACAGTCACAACCCATACAAGTTAGCATTATACTAGCTGGCTCAGACATCAGCAACAACATTACTATAGCACACTTGGCAGCCAGAGTTCAGCTCCAGGCAGCTGTGACTTATTCTTACTAGTACCTAATATAACTAGGTCAAAGTAGTCTGGGTTTGCCTAAAGAAAGTTTGAAATAATTCTTTTCAGTAAGTTTAAAATAGATGCACTCACTGTTTATTGAGGTAAAGCAACAGCAACTATCAGTTCCCCTTTCAGAACTGACTGCAGCTTCCCCGGGCGGCACCATTTTCAGTTAGAAAGCTCAGCTGATTCATCTCCATCTAGAATTAACTGCATCTGGATTCTGTTAAAAGTGACTCAGTTACAATCTCTGAAGTTTTTCATCCTTTGCCTACTTTCATGCATTTGACATGAAATGATGTTCATTCCTCTTATGGCCAAGATTATTTCTGAAATATTTGCAAACAGAAAGATTGGTCCATTTGCCCCCAGAGGATGTCGTGGTGATCAGAGGAAGAAGCACATCACATGGATGTCGCTGTGCTGTCTTGCATACTTTACTGTCTGAATGCAGTCAGGAGGCTGGTATCAGTCTGTGCTGCACTGAGAAGCACTTGGAAAAACACAGGTTTCCCCACCATGTGATCCCATTTCAGGCAAATATTTTAGCTTTATTTACTCTTACTGGTGCCAGTACAGACATTTGGGATTCAAGAGCGGGGGAAGATAATGTGCTATCAAAAAGAGTGTGGTGTCCTGGCCAGAGTAGTGTAGCTGAAAGAAAAATAATAATAATAATAAGATGCAGAGTGATCAGGGGTGGGCTATGCTAAGGATGAGCTTCAACTGTAGGCTTTTCAGGAGCTGTTACTCAGCAACTGAATTATTGAGAACTCTGCCCAGAATAATGACCCAATTCCTTGTAATATCATTATATGAATGTTCAGCTCTCCCTTTGCTGTCTCAGGCAAGATGCAACACAAAGAGAAATAAATAAGAGATGGCGTAACCAGGTAACCATGTAATACAGTATTGCCATTGCTAGTGACAGATCATAAGCTTCATACAGAATTACGAGGTCTCAGTACTGAGCCTTGTCAGGTTTGCTCTGGCTGAACTTTTCTTGACCTGCCTCCAGCTTTGTTTTACTTAGTTTAGCCGTGACAGCAATTTCTCTTATTGACCATATGTCTATGGCTAATTTATTTTAATTTTGTTTACCTTTGTATAGTGCAACTTTATATAATTTTATATATAAAGCAATATTTAAAAGATCTATAGATGTGGTGCATAGGGATATCATTTGGTGGTGGACTTGGCAGTGCTAAGTTAACAGTTGGCCTTGGTGATCTTTAAGGTCTTTTCCAGCCTAAATGATTCTACAATTCTAAGCAGTTATCCTATGCAGAATAAGGTAGTTATGACTCTAACATGGTGATGCAGTGCATCAAAAGACAGGTCTGGTATGACAGCAGAGCTCTTGAGCACTGAAGATGGGATGCAGTGAAGAGGGTCACAAGCACAGGATGCTGAGGGAGGGGCACAGGCTGGCACTGCACACCCCTTGGCTATAACTCACTCATGGTCAGTTGAAGAAATGCAGACATGGAGCAGGACAGAACTGGTTTTAGCAGGTATCAAAGTATCAGTCGTAAGGAAAATAACCAAATGTAGTCAATTCAGATGTAATGGAGAACTGCAGAACAATTAAGACATTACGAAAGTATAAAAACAACTTAACAAATGTATAAAAATCATGCCTAATTGATCCTAGAGTAAGCAAAAAGAAACTATCAACACAAACATTATATTCCTCATGGCAAAGAACTCAAGATGCTGACAGTTCACTGCAACACCCCATCAGTACCACCAGCATGAAACCATCGTGCTCAGCACCCAGAGAAGCAGTGGAGACACGAGCCTAGAACCAGCAGATGGGATAGGAACTAGGAAATGTGTGCATAACAATTTTAACTCCCTTCCTTCCTTCTTTCCTTCTTTCCTTCCTTCCCTCCTTCCCTCCTGAATTAGAACAAGACTTCTTGAACTAGACTTAAATTTTCAATTATACTAACAATGAGTTATTGACTTTATATATAGGGGGTATTTCTTTGTTGCCTATAAACAAGATTTTCAGTGTAGCAACAAGCAGAAATGAAGAACACTTTTGTATGTGCTGAGAATGAAAAAAGCCACCTCTCTGGAAGAGGAGTACTCTATATTTTCCATCACTAGTTGAATATACATGGATAAGCCGAGACGGCTAATTTAATCACAATCACAGTTGATATGAATACTAACAGCTATGATGAGCTATGATAGCAGCACACAAAACGTAGTGTGATACAGACAGAACTTATATCAGAAACTTCCGTTTACATTTTGATAGAACACAACATGGAAGGACTCAGTGATATCAAAGCATATCACATTTAATCTGGCCACTAACTTAATTATGTATTGCACATAACTAACCACTAATATTCATTGCCTTTATAGACTTTAGAAGACAATTGCTCAACGGGATTCAGAGACAGTATTGGATGTTAATTTAAAACAATGAGTACATCTCAGGGAGGATAAAATGGACTGAAAACAAAGGGACTATCTTTTCTGCCAAATATTGGATTCTCATCTGAGACAAAATGGCATAAAACTGCTGGCTTCCATCAGGGTATGATCTGTTACAGACATAACGACTCACATGCTGCAGGGCACATCACAATCTCTAACGGTGGTTTATTAGAATCCCTGTCTGATAATATTACCCTACTATTGCCTGTTTACTTGCCTTTTCCTCACTGGCAACTGCTCAAGACACTGTTCTAAACTACAGACACAGCTTGCCTGATTCAGTATAGCAATGACTAGAAGTCCAAATAATATCCTCAAGAGCTAGAAAAACCCCTGTTGACCATTGTTGATCAGTGACAATCAGTGTAAATGTCCCCACACTACAAAAGCTCTATCACAGAAGAGCAGTCACTCCTCTTCTCAGTTTTGAGTTACCACATAACATATTGTCCGTCTCCTAAAGAACAAGTGCCTCAAATAAAAAAAAAAAAAAAGCGCATAACAACTAACAGAAAAATACATTTCAAGAACGTTTAAAGAAGGTGATGAAAAGAGTCAGATTTATTAAAATCTTTATGTGAGGTACAGATAATAAAACCTGCATTTTAATTTTTATGAAGATGTTTGATGAAGGTAGGATTACCTTCTTAAAAAAATTAACTCCTTAACGCAATTATTACTACATAATTACCTAGATATCCTGAATTCTTTTGGGGTTCATTCAAACTATATACAAGAACAAGGAGAAGAGGATTAACACAGAAGCACTAGACCTTCTGACACTAGCTAGAAGGATCAGAGAACGCGTAAGCAAGGCATAGCTGACAGAAATAAGATTTTCAGGTTAGAGACACTGTGCAAAATTATTTGTATCCTGTAATTAAACCAGATGTTCTATAAATAAAAAAGTGATCAAAAATAATGTACTATATCTTGGTTTAGTTATATAACTGTGTTGTTTGATAAAATGTTGGATACTGAGCCAGCAGAAGGTGCCATCTAACATGGGGAGACAAGAATTTCTTTTTCCTAACATTTCTCTGAGGCAAATATGCCTCAATTTTCAGGAGTCAGCTGTTTTTCCAGATGTAATATTTCCATCCATGGTGTTTCGGTGCCAAGAATTTGGATCCAGATATAGTCCAATGCTATTTCTGGGAAAAAAAGGGAATAGGGATGTCAAGTTTCTGAAGCTGGATTTCACAGTACCGAGAAACATGAAGCATAATTCCACTGATTGCTACTTGATTTCATAACAAGAATAATTAGAAGACCAAACACAGAGCCTTTTCCTGGCACTTAGAAAACCATGGCAGTTCGTCGTAATCTTCTTTCAAGTATTGGTGAACATTTTTGCATTTGAGTTGCTGACGCCTCTTTGCTGACAATCAAGCAACTGTAAAGCAAAGCTTTCTGTAACCTCTTGGTCTGATTTCATCACAGCTCAAAGGCAGGCACTTAAACAAGCACTTGGGAACCTAACATTCTATTTGTGTACTCAGGAGAGCAGCTCAGGAAATCTTCCCTAACTCGTTTAGACACTCAAGACACCTTAGGAACCTAAGGTTTCAAGCTATTACAGTGCATCAATAGAAGAAAATAATGGTCTTTCAACAGGATAAGAGCAAGCTTGTTTGCCTGTCATTTTGCAGGATTCTAGCTTTAGCCTCAATGCTTGGTCAAGCACTTTGGCAGCAAAGTGAGGATGGCATTTCCAAGCATTCTCCTGCAGCTCATATCGGTCCTCTCTTAGCCACCACAGCTGTATCCTCTGCTGCCTCCCTGCATTTTCCACTGCTCTCTCAAACCTTCTATTTATAACAGAACAAGAGATATAATTTGTATCTAGTATTAGGATAAGCCTGTTTTAGCCCCAAATAACATTAATAATCCCAAAATCCTGAGTTTAAACCATCATCTTCTGTTTGTTCACAACCTGAAATTTACACAGGGGTACTGAAATTCATCCCCATCTGTTCGCAGAATTGGCAACAAAGTCTATTACGGTTCTCCACATAGAAAAGAAGGCAAAATCTGCTGCTCAGCTCTCCAAGCCTCATTTTCTAAAACTCTGCCTTCCCTCCACAAGGAGCAATTTGAGTAAGTGGTTTCTCCGTAGGCAGTCTTCAATGGCCTTGTCAGGAAGCAAAAAGCAAAACAAACAAACGAAATAAACAATACAATGAAAAATAACAGCTAATAAACAGGGAAATGCAGCAATCTAATCCTATTGTATTTTCTATTTTTATACACTGGGGACTGAATCCGGAAGCGATGTGATTCAGTTAAGACTGAATTTGGTCCTAATTCTTGTTGTCAAAAATCTCTCTCAGTGAATCAGAGAGGAAATTGGCAAAAAAAAAAAAAAAAGCTACCTTGCTGAACATTCACCTACCAGCAATAGAAAGAGTGAACTTGCTATTTTTATTGTAGGAAGCTCTTCTACATACAACATTATAAAACATTGTTTTAAAACCCTTATCTCTGCATATACATGTACATACATATGTTCATGTATACATGTATACACACATGCAGACATTACAACAGATTTCTTTCAAAAGCCAGACGTTGAATAACAGAAGAAAAACATGGTAATTTCTTCCTACAGGAAGAACAAACATGAGACTCTCTCATCTAGAAATCTATCTATATAAAATAATCACACTTACTTTACTTATTTTACGATGATTTCCCATACTATGATAAAGTTTTCAGACAGTAACAGTATTGGGAACATTTTCAGTTGTCAAAAAATTGTGAGATCTTGCTATCTAACGACTTTTGACGTCAAACAGGTTTTATGTCAGAAGAATAGAGCCTGCTCTTAATGAAATTAGTTCTTCAATAGGGAGGCGAAATCTGAGCCCAGGTTCCTCATACTTTGGTGGGGTTTTTTTGGTTTGCATTTTATGGGGGTTTTATTGTTTGGTTTTCTGTTTGTTTGGTTTGGCTTTTTGTGTGTGTGTGTGGAGGTTTTTTTTTTTCTTTTCTTTCTTTTTTTTTTTTTTTATTTTTTTTTTTTAATTATTCCATGGTAACCAGTTATAAGTCTATCCTTAAATGCATTTTATTATTTGGAATCAATCTTATCGAATTAATACTGAATTCTCATGCTAAATTGACTCAGGAATGAAAGTATTATTGTTAAATATCTTTTAAAATACTTCCAACAATTATAATTTCTCTGACTGACTTGTATGGATGTTCTTTTACTCTCTCATACAATTTCGGTAAAGAGATATTGATCACTACTAGGCCAGTGTGACAGGCAGACAGATCTTACACTTTAGCACCCTTTTCTAATCTCAGACTACAAATTGCCCAGGCAGTCAACTATTGAATAGCATGCCTTCATTCAACAACTGCTAATTGCTTTTCTAAGTATCTTTTGAAGTACTCAGTCCTAATAATTTCACTAGATTCTCACTAGTTAAACCACAATCAATTTTGCTTTAAAATTAAACTAAGATGGGGGAAAAGACGGAGATGGGTCAAATTACTCTCCTATAACTTTTTTTTTAAATTTTGTTTAAAATTTCAGCCAGTAGAGAAGCCTGAGTCCAAAGGTTTCTAATTATAGTTTTATTGAACTCAAGGGACTAAAGTTATCACTTAAATGTTTCCTCTCATGAACATGAAGACTTAATTGACTTTGTCTCAGATTTGTAATATAATGTAGGATTTTCCTGTTAGCTTAATTTCAGTTGCCCTACACCTGGGTGTTTCTCATAAACTTTTTGCATGTATAGTTAGTATTGAGGAACACTTATTAGATCTGAAGGGTAAAAGGTATATATTGGCCATTAAGATAAATTTTTCAGACAACTGTATTATCATATATATATCTATATTCAAGCTTCTACATAAAATTGGCTTAAATTTTCATACTGTTTAACATCCATGACTCCTACATACATTAGAAAGATTGTCAGAAAAATCACAATACTTTTATTGAAACACCATATGTCACTGGATTTATTCAAGGCTCCTGCACAACAAAGATATTGGATTTGTTACGCTTTAGCCACCAAACACTAGAACAACACTACAGTTTTTAGAGACTGTTTTAGTAACTAAAGGGTTCTTGTAACAGCGGATCAAAGAAAACTACAGCTGTAATCCCTCCTGTAGAACAACACCTACAGGCCAGGTGGGGCAGAGGCCACCTCAGTCTCTAACCCTCTGTTAATAGAGTTACCCAAAATCAGGTCATAGAAAACAAGGGTTACCTATGCCTGCTGATATTTCCTTTTTTTCACCTGTATCTTTTTAAACAATAGCTTTTCTGAATGCTTAAAACAGGTTATTTTCCCAGCTTCAGCTTGGCTTACCTTTGTTTTGTTCAATAAATACTAATTACATTTCCAAAGAAAAAAAGCTTAAGAGAGGAAGTCATACTGTACCCTACAGCCCTCCTATAAATAAGTTGAGATAGTAGACCTACCTTTTTTGTATCAGTCCCATTACAGCCAGAAAGCCATTGCACACCAGCACCTGGTGAAAATCTTTCAGGGCCATTGAAGTCTACAGGCTGTCTCATAGAATTTCAACCATGGTCTTTCATAAAACGGGTTTGTTTGTTTTCCTTTATAATGGAAAATATACTAAACTAAATAATCCAGAACTTCCTAAATCTACTTGAAATGTTACTGTTAAAAGGTAGAAATTATTGGTTAATTATTAGTAGCGAAGTCCACTCACTCTACAAAAAGATATACCATAGCTACATGAACACTCACTAAAAATATTCTGGATTCTTCATCATTTGGATTACTTAAACCAAGGTACTCTCTCAGCTGGAAAACAAAACTCTTCCTGTGCAGTCCAGCTCATGAACTTAAAAGAAGATCCTTCTGAGTTCATAACCCCATTAAGAAAACTGCAATTGCAAAATACTTCCACCCCGCCCCCTCCAAGTATCTCTGCTACCTTTCTTTGGTTAATTTTTGGATAAAGACCAAATTATGTGCTTCTTTAAAGGAGCTGTCAAACTCAAAGGCTTATTAACATTTACATAAAATTATTTCCCATTTAAATTGAGAAAACTGGAAACACTTTGTGACAGATAAAAGCAAACATTTTTCAGTTTTTGGTTGGTTGGCTGGTTTGTTTTGGTTTCCCCTGTTAGTTCACTTACAAATATCACTGACTTTCTTTTTAACCTTGCACAGTTCCAACTTCCTGATATGAGTGAATGAAAACAGGAACCGTTATCTTTTCACCTTCTATTTGTTACTGTTAATAATAATACCTCATTCTTAAAACAGCCAATCAGAATGTACACTGAAATAACATTTATTCCATTAAAATAATACATGTATAAAATCAGAACTTTCAAAACACATCACTTAAATTTTCTTCAAATCACTGGGACATTGGCTGTTGTTATTTTTGTAAATAGGGTAGAATTTCACAGTCATTTTCCACTTGCTTTCAATCCAAACACAGTTTCTTAATATGTGGGAATGTTAGGCCTTTTAACAAATTTGCACACTTTCATGATATCACACAGGCACACCCCTGTTATGAACTTTTATAGCCATCCAGTCTGTAAAAGTATTTTTTTTGCCAAAAAAACTAGATTCTTAGTAAACCTGCTTAAAAATTTTAAAAATTCCAAGGCAGAAAATACAGAGTGATCAACTTGTAAGGATTTTGTCTTGATTTCGTAGAAGCAGCCTGCTGTTTTAATGGATGCCCACTACATGGCTGTAGATACTGATTTCAGCAGAGGCTACTTGTCTCCCAGGCTGACATTTAATATGTGTTAAGGGGATTTGGCTTCCAAGTGACTCCAGCAAAAGCATTACATTAGGACTACAGCCAAACTTGTTTGGATCAGAAATTCTCATTGAAAATACCTTTAAATCAGCACTGTGAAAAGCCAAAAGCAAGGCAAAGTTTTTATTTTGGCAAAATTAGAATGGATGGCAGTAGATTACAGAAGAGTGAGAAAGCCTCAAATCTCAACTCCTGCAATTTTCTACGCTGCACAAAATATATGAGGTAACAGGTCTGTCAGTGTAGCTGCATAAACTCAGTTTATTCAGATCAGGGATGAGAGCTGCCTGGTCCTGTAAGAAGCTCTTCCCCCGAGCAGCTTCGAGTTTTCAGCTTTGAAAGGCTCTGTTGCTAGTTTTCTTTGAATTAAAATTGGCGGTTTTTTTGAGTTAAGGCATCTAATATTATTTTAAAGTCTCCTAGGAGTATACTATCATGTGAAGGTCTAGGCAGATGCACTTGAAATCTAGGGTCACCTTGGGCATCTGGTCAGAATTAGGTTAAGTAACTCCTCACCTACCTCACCACACCCCCCAGCCCCCCCAGCTGATTTAATACCTGCTATTATCTATGTTTCCCAAGAACTTCCTAAATATAAGCTTGATGACTAATTTACAACTGATGGTTCAAACTAGAAGACAGAAAGCCTAAAAGTCAGTTCTTGCCATTCTGAGACTAAGGCCCTGCAAGTATTCAAGCCAGGGTCTCAAAAACAGAACACTCAAGCTTCATTGCCTGCATTTCCAATAAATCTGTATAAGCATCAACAGATGAACTTTTTTTTTTCCTAAAGCTGGTTTATTCATTGCTGTGCGCTTGTGCAAAACTCCTATTTGGTTTATGCTCATGCTAACACAAGGCTAGTAGCATTTTGACTTGCTTTGTACTGGCATGAATGATAACTAAATAGCAAGCAGTGAGAAATCATCTCAATAGATTCAGTTTCTTAGGAAACTGAAATTATCTGAGCTTTTCCAGTATCAAATTTAAAATAAAATATTTTAAAAAAGAGAAAAAGTAAATCGTTGTATGACTTTCTCCTTTTTTTATTCCTATGATGGTTCTAATGGGTTCTCTTATGAGAATTCTCTCATCATTGAAGTCCTTGCCAGAAATCTGGATGAATGTCCTCTGAACATTAGTGTGTATTGTAATAATTTCCTGCAGTTCTGCTCCAGGTTAACAGGCAACTGGGAAAGGAAATTATGCCTTTTATACAGAAGTATAACAAAAATATTTGTCTTCTATCAAACTCTAAGAGGTGAACTTCTGGGACTTTTGTCATAAAATATTGCCAGAAAGTCTGGGTTTTGCTTAGAACAAATAAAACTTATATGGAAAAGCCTAGAGGAATACTGCAGGTGAAAGGGTAAATTCCATTTCTAGAACATGCTGTTTCTGATTTTAACTTCGTTTCAGTAACAACAATTGAATAAGTTCTTAGTGAGCATGACATAAATATATTTTACTGACTCAGAGCAGCAAATCAGAAGTAAATGTTTTTTAAACTAACATACTACAAAAGACTACAGAGAGTAGTGGGGTTATTTGTTTTATCGTTCCATGTATTTTAGGACCAGAAAGCATTGCTACAACTCTCGTGTCTGATCTCTTACCTAAGACAAGTACATAGAGCCTCAGTGCAACATCAACTTCAGGTTGAAGTTGGTTATATTCTTTAGACAAACACCCAGCCTTGATTGAAAGTGTGCGATAGTGGAAAATACATCCTACTATCCTAACAATTTCTTACCTAAATTTTTAAAAATATAAACCCTTTTCTGTATTTCTCTAAACCAGATCTTGTTGCATGGTGGTATTTATTTATCAATAGGTGAAAATGTCAAGAATTTTCTTCTTCCAGAAACCTGATCCTGTGACAACTCTCCTCAAGTCATCATTTAATGATGTCTTGGAAGAAATTAGTAATATTCATTTTCCTAGGTCTCTCAGGACAAGTGTGGCTCACCAAGTGATGACCCTGGACCATCCTTACTTTAAGAACACCTCTGTTTTGGAGGGAGGGGTGTTCCCACGCAGGAATGTAAGACAGAACTGATCATATTCCATATATTAGTCCAGACTCCATCCTGTGCAAGAACTAGTTCAGAGTTATGTTTTTCTGGCAAAAAAACCCCAGGTGGTATGATTTGTTATTCACTGTGCTGTGAAGTGATCACAAATGTGACACAGTTAACTCATTTTCATGTGCTTTCTTTGGCTTTTTCTCTCTTCCTTCTTGTTCTTTTCATTCTTGTATATAATAAAGTTGTTTTTTTTTTTTTTTTTACAACAGATAAGGAAAAAAATATATTTTTTCATTCATACATCATGAGTAGGACATAGGTAGAAAAAGGCAGATCTCTTCTCAGGCGCTTTAGCGGATCATGAAACAGCAAATAAAATGTTTATCTGAATTCTAACAGTTAAAACAAACAAACAAAAAAAATCTATATTTTCTATTGAATCTAAAGTATCTATCATTGTAAAGATTGCCTGAGTTTTACTGAACATTCCAGATTACTTTTTCCTGTTTTAAAATACAATTACAAAGAAAGTTAAACAGTATCTATCTAACAAATGTGCAAAATCTACAGAGGACAAAGAAACTTACTGTGAGAATGGATGACCAGAGGAGCAGCACTTGGGTATTTACCAGAAATAGTGTTCAATGTTACTTGAACACATTTTTTCACAAACTACTTTTCTGCTCAAATGCACTGCTCTTACAAGGTTTCCTCTGTGCAGTTCTTCCTAGCACTGGGATTTTAGTCCAAAACCTATTAAATCCAGCGATAGCCTATATATTCATTTCAATGAGTCCCAGGTCAGACTTTATGTAAGCAGAAAACTGAGAAAAAGGCTTCTGAATTTCTTGTAATACTTGCATTATAAAAGCATTTCACTCTGTAGTACAAAGACACCCCAAAGAGCCAGATATGATTTACAGTTTCTAATTACTTGCTCTAGGTGAGCTCTACGTCTCCTTTTTTATATTTGTGTAATCATCTCCTGAGAGCAGTTCCCAACATGAGCAGCGCTCCCCTATTTTCATAACGCTTCAGAAACGTGCTGGGCTATTGCCCCTTCCACCTCTGTGTCCTCAAGGCACTGGTCGGCTCAAATTGTACTGCTGAGAGTGAATCTGGCCCTAAGCACTATGTTAACAATATATTAGCTAAGATCCACATGTTATAACTCAAGCATGGTGAGTCTCTATCCTACAATTGCACTATGCCCCTAGGCTTGCAGCTAAGCACTTTGCCATCTCAAGCACTCCTTCCATTAGCTATAGAGCTTGGGGTCCTCTTTTTTTTTTTTCCCCTCTCTATTTTCTGATGGTATGTGGCTTTGTTTGGTTTTGGGGTTTTTTTTTTTGTTGCTGTTGTTGTTGGTTTTTTTCTCTTCAGCTTCTGGCAGTCTTCAGCTATGGAAAGATACAGATTTGTTTATGTGTAGTAAGGCTTCTGCTTTCATTGAATAGCTTGCAGTATAAAAAAAAATACGAGGGTCACAAAGTGCTCCATTAGTGAAGCTTTCTTCAGTCATTTGTCATGTGGATGTAATATTTCCAGTGTCTCTTTTTATGTTTTTCCTCAGAGTTCATGCACTTTGAAAACTGTTGTAACTTTGTCTTATACTTGATGTTGCTTGGTTAGAAAGCTGGAATCCATGAAGAACGCACACTAATAAGAACAATGGTTTGCTTGCATATTCCCAGTATTTTTTACTAGAGGCTCTCAACATGTTTTGCAAACATTAAATTACTCATTCTGTCAGGTACACACACGTTATGATCTAAATTACATAGCAGAGGAAACAGAGGTTCACCAAATATCAAGTCCTAGCATTTGCAGAGGCTGGGTACCCACTGGTCCCAATGAATTGGAATTACAAGCATTCAGAAACCTGCAAATACCTTCCTGCAAGGTTACCCATCAAAAGCACTGCAGATCTGGAAACAACCCAAGAGTCTCAATTCCCAGACTCTACAATCATTGCCTTTCCCACAATTAAAATAAAATTAAATGGATGGAGACAAACAGCATGAACAGGATCAGACATCTTCAGTTACCGAACATGGCCAGATCAATCCTTGTTAAGAGGTGTTTTAACATGGACTAGTTAATACTTATTATCATAGACTGTAATGCTTTTTCTATTACTGAGAAGAAGCATCAAGAGGCTGACATGATTTAAGAAAGAAGACAATATTTTTCTAACCTCTATGACAATATGCTATGTTGGTAGCAAAATACTCTCCTTGAAGTTTTGCATCTAACAATTTTTCAGGACAGGTGAATGTCAAGGGCAGTCCATTTTTAAGGCTAGACAATTCTACTGTGGTCTTAGATTCTTAATTGCTTTAAGAAGCAGGTAAAACTCAGAGCAAAAATCATCCCTCGCTGTCCAAGCATTTAGATGTGAGCTGCATTAGACTCTTCTGTGCTGCATTTCTTTGAGAGGTTGAACAGAATATGAGAAAGGACTGTGGTTTCCATTTGATTCTCATCTGATCAGGGCGTTCCAGTTGTTGAATAAAAATTCCATTCCCTTTTCATTTGGCAGCAATACACCAGGAAAGAAGATATCCATCACAGAAATAGTGGGACATGTAATTTCTGCAAACCCTTGTTCTATTCCCTGCCACTGTGCTAGAGATGTAAAAAGACAGTAAACATGATTTGAATATAGATGCTTATATGATTATAGGGATGTATGTTGTTTGAAATCTGAAGCCTTTATACTATGTAAGGTTCCATAACACCCATAGTTTAAATACATTTTCCCACTTCTGTTGTGTTTCTACCACAGTCACATAAAATTGCCTCCTTAGTTAGACACTCTTTTCCTTCTCCACTACTCCTTCTATCCCAGCATTGTTTAAAACATTTGTCATAAATTAAGAACATTGTTAACGGTTTCTGCAGCACTTTTTTTCTCCCTCAGCAGGAAGGTATGTGATTTTATAACAGGGAATGAGCTGTAGTAACCTCTCTCACCTTGTGTGTGTGGGGGGAAGTGGAGGAAGGAATGTGAGGGTTGTGCAGAAATGAGGGCTTTTATTAAAAAGCCAAATACTGTTCATCCATTAATTTCTCCAACCTGATATTTGTAGCTAAATGAAGGTAGAATGTGGATGTTACGTCTCTTCATGTGCGAATTTAAATGAATTATTGTGCCACGAAGAACATTATTTTTTATTATTATTATTTAAAGCCCAGAAATCCCTTGAGCTGTTTATTCTGTTCTCTATGTTATAAATTCTTCAGACTAGATAGCATGACATCTGTGTCTTGCACAGCACTGAGCGCACAATCAGTTTTAAACAAATAATAAATAACAATGTGCTAAATATTATGCACAATAAAACACCACTTTCCTGTCTTTAAAGTGTGCCTAGCAAAATTTCCAAAGTTCGGAAGTTCTGTCTAGATAAATATATTGAGTCAAAACAAAACTCCAGAGACTTACTTTTAAGCAAGTCCATCTCCCCAGAACGTTTAAAACCCAATTATGAAGTCCAGAGTTCAGGACTTAGTAGCTGAATGAATGTGATTTATTTCCGACTTTTTGGTGCCTCAACTCAGCCAGTTACAAAGAGAATACTGGAGCGGATATCAGTATCACAAAAACATTTTCTATCATATTTTTAACATAAAGAAGTATTGAATCTTGGTAATATGTATTTTGTTGTTAATTGCTTCTATTGAGAGAGTCCATGGACAGAGAAATGAAAATTTAAAAAGAAAAAAAGAAAAAAAAAAATCCACACACAAACGCCAACAATGAGACTTCGCTTTTTTTCCTTAGTCTGTGCTTCAGAGACAGTATCTGGAGTTGCTCTCTGGAAACTAAACACATAAATGCCACTAGAAAAATTGAGGGAAAAAAGACTGTCTGCATGTGCCTGGTCCCCTCTGTTCCAAGTCATGTGCATGTCAGTGTACTGAATACGTGATTCTTAACATGTATTATAGTTCCACACTTTTGTTTTCTCTGGTTATGAAGCTGTTTTGAAAGATCCCAAACATCTGCTGTTATGTCAACAGAGAGATAACGTTGACATTGGTATGGAAGAACCGATATTTCCTGCTGAACTCCACCAAAATTCAAGTATAATTCTGAACTTTAAATCCAGATTTTTTTTCAGAAACTTTTAAACACTGTTATCACAACCATCTCATACTCCTTTTCTAAGTTCACAAAGGCTCACTTGCTGTGTCCTCTAGGCACTGGAAAACCTTCTCCTTTTTATGATCAACCATCCTATGGCTGACATAATGTCGTTTCCTAAAATTCCCTGCTCCTCTCTGACAGGAACTTAGCCTCTAACCAAGCATTCCTCCTGATGTCTCCACTGAAACACTCCCATCATGTCCATCTTCATTATATTCTAATGGAACTCCAACCTAATACATACATTTTCAAAAAATATTCTAAACTCTACGTTGTTTGTCAGTGACAAAAAGATTTTTTAGAATCTCATTTGTTAAGAAGCATTAATAGAAAAGATAAACTTTCCCCCTATGAATTAATTGTTATCCTTAATCTTACTCAGATTATTTTAGTGATGAAAAATTATAACATACATGCTAATTCTGTCTCCTGTCCATGTGGAGTGTTCTGGATAAGGTACTATTTTTAATTTTAGAAATATAGCAACAAAACACAGTTAAGTGAAGTTGACATATATCTTAATGAAAAACTACAGACAGAAAAGGAACTATAGAAAACAATTAGAGGTTGTTACTGCCCTAATTAATTGGCTGAATAATTTTAAATAGCTAGCATGAACTATAACTAAAATTGCAAAACTGCATTTTACTTATAAATGAGTTCAAACAACTGTACAATAACTAAACACTGTTCAGAATTAATTTTTATGGGATTTGTATAACTAATTCACCAATGCTCCTTTGAAAATCCGAGCCTGAGCTACATTAATTTATACTTGAATAAGTGAAAGGGATGTGTATGCTGGTGAAAAGGTTAATTACAAGGTGATTCTACATCCCAGATAAATGCTATTCGTTCTGGACTGTATTAGATAGTCACTAGGAATACATGACACCTAGATTTTCTCCTGCATTGAGGATCAAAGAAATACCAAACTGTGGCTCTGGTCATGTATTCAGCCACCAGGATTCCTTTCCACAGGACTCTCTTTCACCTTCAAAGTTTTACCTCAAGTTATAACCCCCCCAAACACTTTAAAGAGTATGCTTGGGGAACTCTTTTCAGTTGCTTTTAAAAGTAAGTAATTTCTATTTTACTTTGTTCTTAGAGTAATAATTTTTTCTTGAACACATACCCCTGCCATTGACGTCATCATTTCACAATTTTCCATAACTCCAACAGCACTTCTGCTAAACTCTTCTAAATTGAAATCCTGGCATTTCACCCAAAGGAAGCTTCTCCTTAACAAAACAAAGCTGATATCTTTGGAACATATGCAAATCTTTAAAAACACATGGAAAGCAATTACCTTAAATACCACTTGTTTCTGGTTACTTGAGCCGCAGCATTGTATAACTCCCAATAAAACATCTGAGTAGCAAATGCCATTTACAAGACTGAAATCACCAATGAACCCAAGAGAGACAGAAGACTTTTGCAAAGCCAATGTTTAGTCATTGTCAAAAAAAAAAATATGTTTCCCCTTCAGGGACCCATGGCAGCAGAGCAGGGGTAATATAACCAACTGATAACTTCTTGCTGGTATTACATATATGATAGGCACTCCCTATGTTTCTCCTCAGCTCCAAACAGTACACAGAAAAGAGCAGAAGGTTTTTGAGATGGCAGAGGTTGCCTACCAGAAGCACAGTTGACTCAAGCTGTTTCAGGATCACAAGACAATTCTGGCAGCTGCAGTGGGAAAACCCCTGAACCCAAATCACGTAATCAGTGAGAAAGACACCCTCAGGAATTCTTGAGGCAATCAGGCTGGATACTCCAAAAACTTTGTGAGTACTTTGTGAGAACATAAGAAAAGTTATAGAAAAACACAGTCTACCTCCTCACTGACTCATTAGTGTGTTAAATTGTGTCAGGCATGGACAAGTTATTCATAAATCTGTGGGAAATTGGTGCAAGGAGTGGGGGGTACAGTGAGGAGAGAAAAGTTATACCTGTTCCAAGAGAAAGGACAAAGAACAAACAGCTGCAAATATCTGAGGCCAGACTGTTGTTTTAAGTAGTTCTGCAAGCACAGTTCCTCCCTAAACTAGGTGAAACAAACCAGAATGAGCAGTGAAAATCGTAGCTTCTTCAAGTGTTCACTGGCTGCTGACAGCTGCTGAGACCCCTGACTTTCCTCATGAAGTGCCTCTGGTGACAACGGGCAGGACAGACTGGAAGGACTGCAACCTGCACAAAGGAAAAAGCTCTTTCCTCCTTTTTCCTCCCTTGCATAGCTGTGCAGAACCAAAAGGCAAAAAACAGCACTTAAATAAATGATTTTATTATGCAGGATACAAGAATAGGAAAGGGCTGAGTAAACACATGCAAAGAATAAAATTCCAAAGCTTGGTGTCATTAAGAGGCCCAGACTCCCCACCTCATGTGTCTGTATATCGTTTCCTTTTTCTACAGAGGCTAAAGTCAGCACTGTGACAGTCAATATAGGAAACTGGAACAGTTGCATTACTGGGCAATTGTTAGCAGCAGCAGAGCTTTGTCACAGGGGCAGTGGACTTCATGGAAGAAAGCTTCCAGCACTTTTGAGTGTTTGCCAGCTGGCTAACACCGAAACACCAGGTTCATAGAGTTCTGTTTTTTGTTTTTTTTTAATAGGAACTGTATTTACGTGCAGAAAGAAGGAGAGTTTTGAGAGTGCAGGATAAAGGTGTGTTTATTTTGTGCCTGATTTCTACCGTACAAAGGACTTTGTGTTACTTGCGTAGTTATACAATAGTCTGGAAGGTAATAGAAAACTCCTGAATAGAAGGAAAGAGAATGGCATTGGAACAGGAAGACAATCAACGATTCAAGTGAAATACAAAGGAAGCACTGTGAAGGCCTGGTCTGTAACCTTGACAAAGTTTTACATCATCTATATTTGATTCAACTTCATGATTTATCTGTCCTCTGAAATTAAACGGCTTCAGAAATGTTACTTTGAAAAAGGAAGTGTATAAGAAAGAGGGAAGGGAGCTTCCAAACTCAGTGGTAAAATATGCCTTTTCTTTTGTGTTTCATTGAAATTAATACATAGCGTGCAGTCTACAAAGATATTGAATGTGTCTCTGGGTTTCCCGTTTTGAAGAGAGAAATGTGATCACAAAAGACTGGTCCCTTTAACCTGTTAAACCTGATTCAAAACCATCTAGATATTAGGACAAAAGTTCCCTTTCAAAATTGCAGGCCACCAACTTAAGCTCAATCCCACAGAATGCTTTGGCTGCATCTAATAAAGATTTTTCATATATGTACAATGCACTAATGATAGAGGCAGCTTTATACTTTGGCATCACTCCCTTTGTACGTGCACTGACTAGAACCACAGCTAGTAAGCCAGAAGAGAGGAAGGTGAGCTGTACAGAGATTGCTACAGTTCTTGCTTTTGCACTTTCTAAAATACTTTATTATCTTCTAATTATTTATTTGCTGGACTCTGAAGATTAATGATTAAAAAGCAAACAAACAAAACCAACAAAAAAAAAAAGAAAAGCCAAACCAAAACCAAAGCAGACAAACAAAAAAAAACACGTTAGTATGTACTTTCCCCATGAGCTTCCAGAGACAGTGTGACAGTTGCTGCAGGGTGCCCGGCAGACAGTAGGTCGGCATCATATGTGCAGGGGATCTATGATATCCACCCTGATAAAGTCTGACCTTATTTCTGCTAGACTTGAGGTTTTCTGAATGAGAATCTGGCAGTCAGTTTGGCAGTGAACAGGAGATAGAAAAGTTGGGTTTGGGCCAAAATCAACTTCCAGATCAATTAAACAAACTGTGTAACGCAGCCTGGGGATTTTGTTCAATCTATTGTAAACACAAACACCTACATAGTTCCTCTCAGAGCTGGGAATTCAAAAGTGACTGGCCAACTCTAGTTAAAGAGATGAGACAGAAGCCCTACTTTCTTGGTTCAGCATGAGCAATTGCTCAGTAACGCTGCAAACAGAACTCTCATCACGCCACCTGTTACGTGACTCCTGACCCTTATTCTTTGCTGCCCTGCCCCAGCACATTTTCCAGAATGAGCAGAAACCTTTATCTCTTTGCTGTCTCAGATTTAAAGTCATTGCAGGACCAATAAGGAGATCTGCTCTTTCATTTGTCTTGTTCGTGGAAAAGTACTGTTTTCTTTGACTTATGCCTACCAGTGACTCTGAGTTTTGCTTTGCGCTTCAGTGAATATCTAGCCTGAATCTGCCTTGTCTGCTGATAATTCAAGCTTAAAGTAAACCCCTGGCAACCTGTGTTGTGTGGGACTCCTGTGTTCATTCTGCATAATCAAATCTTTCTTGTTAAGACAAGATTTGTTGAAATATCAGAGCTTGCAATTCTTCTACTTTTTCACTATCAAGAGATAATGGCATGCAGATGCTAGCGTGTTCCTACCTGGAAACACTGTAGTACTACAATACAAGTAAATAACATGCCATGTTTTGCACTGCAAATCTCGTGAAGAAAGGAAGAACAAGAAGACAGATACCTATAGCTTGCTATCTCAAAGACATGTCCTTTGTCTGATAGAGCAGTGGAATCTCTGGAGCCTGTCAAAAATGTCTCTTGACATATCTAAATTTTCTTCATAGAAATCAAGGCACAGAAAGAGCAATTGTAGATGATTCAAGCCTTGTTCCAGCATAAAGCTGATCCACACCCAGACACAGGAGTTCCGATCTTGGAATATCTAGATGTACAATCCTTCCTCATCGAGGAAAATCCATTGATGACATCTCTACTGAATTTAGTACCAGATGCTCTTTGAAGAAAGAATCATTTTAGAAAAAGACTACCTAAAACCGATACAATTTCATCAATATTAAATAATACATTAATATAACTACTTGCAAAAATCCTTATGATTTACATCACTTGTGGAAATGCATAGACCAAATCACTACGTTTTATTTCTTACTATAGATGGGTTTAATATAGTCTATAGTGCAGAAAGAAATGGCTATAGTTACTACAAAATGCAGTCACTTCCCTGAAGTGTTGTTTATAGATAAGAAGCTACAAACTCATTTTTGCATTTAGACTAGAGTGAAATAAAGATTCTTAAAAATCTGCAGTAGTGCAGTTGTTTCTCAGGTTTCATGCCAAAAGTCTGGGACATTCCCACTGATGCACAGAGCTGTAGTGGCTGGAGATATTACTGCACCCACTGCTGTCTCTATCTCACTGCTTGAGATCGCTAAAGGCAAAATTTCTGCCCACAGCTCAGCCTCTCTGTTTCAGAGTTTCCACACAAATTGACCTTTGCAGGTAGTTTGAGCTCATGTGTGAACTGCAGCAGCAGCAGAGACCTGAGCGTGATCCTGCTATTGTTGCTCAAGGGTGTAACATGAGCAGATGTGCAAGGAAATCAGCAGAGAGAGTAGCTGAAAGCATTGCAGCAGTGTGAAGGATGAAGTACAGGAACCTCTGTAAAGAGATCTGAGAGACAGAAAATAGGAACCCTGAGAAGGGGGGAAGTTCTGCAAAAGGCAGAACTCCACAAAGAACTAAATATCACAAGAAACAAATTTTTATAGAATCAAACAAATGTGGCTACTATCTTTTGCTTACGTAAAGCACTGCAGATTTGCAGTATTTCTGGTTAGCTAGCAAACAATTCCTTAAGTAAGAACTATGCTAAAGGAAAGCCCTTTGACAAATGGAGTGCTAAAAATGCAGAATACCAGTTCTGCAAAGAAAAAAAATGAGTTTTCATTTTATTATTATTATTATTATTATTGATCAAATGACTGCATCAGCTTGATTGTTCATATACTCCTGGAGTAGTCTGGAAAAAACATCTTCAGACTCTCACTCAGAGCAGGGCCAAATTTAAAGTTAAATCCAACCTGCAAAGTAGACCAAGTTGCTCAGCTATTATCAATAGCTAACTAATCTGAAAAGAAAATTTTAAACCAGCTGTTTCCTAAAGGGCAGCTTTCTCATCCTTTAAATACCAATAATAAGTGTTCATTGTGCATCTCATTTTGTTTCACAGCAGAATTAAGACACCAGGCTTTATATGCCTGATATTACTATGAGTTTGACCTTACAAAAGAAGAGTCCTAGGTTGGGAGAACAATGCGCACACTCATCCTAACCTTAAAGCATAATGAGTACAAGACATCTTACTTTAAGGTAAATTGCAGCGTGCAGCTGTGCCTGAGTTAGACCTCAGCAAGTGTCTCTCACAGCACAGCTAAAGCACCTCATCATGGGATGACTCACAGGCAAACTGGAGTAAAAATATGGTTTCGTTAGCATTTAATTAAAGGCCCTAAAAAAAAAAAAAGTTACAGAAAATGTTTTAAATTTAAAAAAAAATAAAATTAAAAAAAAACCAAACACACAAAACCAAACAAACAGTCCTATATCGCGCAGAAAAACAAGAAGAGACCTGCCTCAACAACTTTGCTTAAACATCTTAGCCTGCATCTGAACTCCTTTATCTGAGATCACTGTGCAAAGAGAAACTCATCCTGTGTAGTTTATGCTCTCAGTTACTAGATCAAAAAGTCAACAGAAAAAGCCCTGTTGTCATAATCCTATGTTTGACTGTAGTCTTCATTGAGAATTCAACTGGGGTCCTTGGGAAAAAATACCATTTAGTGCTATGCAGACCACGGGCACACCTGTCCAAGCCTGGGGACTAGTGGAAAAAAATAAAGCTTGAGAGTTCAATGCTTCCATGGTTGACTGATGACAAACAAAATGGCATACAGTGAGATATTTACAGCCTCGGTGTATCAAAGCAGGTTTGGCACTCTTTGTGAGATCTTATTTTTAAATCAATGTTCCCATCTCAGAAAGAAAACCTCTTATTTTTATTAGGCCACTGTTTGAAAAAACAATATTTCAAATAAAAAAGACATTTGAAAGCATATTTGTGCAAGAAAAACTGTATAGCTGGATTAAACACTTTTTTTTCTTTATTTCTTGCCAGTCTGAATTATTTAGCAACACGCTCTATTTTTTCTAATCTCTCTGTCTCTCTGAGAGCTGCTGATAATGAGCAATATTTCTGGTTCTCCAGCTGCAATTAAGAGTGCTATTCTTCCCAAAAGAAAGGGAAACATCTGTGTTTGTATCATGTTATGTTAACCACCTAGTAGCTGGATCATGGCACTAGAAACAACCTAGCAACTCTAAAGTACTCGAGAGAATTAGTGCCCAAAGACCGTAAAATACTGACAAGAGCTGGGTACATAGCCGTATCTGGCTGTTTTGAAAAATACCAGGTTTTTAGGGGTGATTCTCCTGGCATCAATATATGTATGGTATGTTACGATAAATCAGATATGCAAGAAGATCTGAGAAATTGCATAGACCTAAATTATATTGTGGGGATTTAAACCATAATATCAAAACTTCAGTCTTTTATTTTAGTTTGCTCCCAGAAGACTATTTAACTCCTTGCTTCAATAAGTCTTAGGTTTCTGGACAGACGATCTCTGAAAAATCTCCCTGGGAAGGTTTAAGGAGTGCTCTGTTATCCCTGTGCTACATCCCACCCCTCTCAAGGAAACACTGCCTGGTCGTGGAAATAAGGTGGTTAATCCGTGGCACATGTTACATCCTGCAGGGAGAACAGTAACATCCAGCACAAGGGAGGGAACAGCTTAAATCACAGCAGTTCTTTTCTTCACTGCACAGGGCCTGGGAGCTGGAGGCTTACAAAGACCACACCTGCTCCAGCCAAGACAACCTGGCAGATTATCTTAGAAAGTTTATGCTTTGGTAGTCCTGAATGAGTCTAGTTTGATGGTTCATAAGGCAGAGTGTGAGCACTGATGGTTGTCCAGGTGCTTTGATGCTTTTTCGTATGCCAACAAGGTTCACTAGGCCCTTGAAAAGTAGCTTGATATTTAAACTGCCTATTTTGTGCTTTATTATGTTTGGTTTCCTGTAAGTGTGACCTTAATGGTGATTTTTAACTTATATTTCAATATTATTTTAATAATTTTCATCTATGAATTACCACTGACTCATCTCAGTTTTGACAGAATTCTTGGAAAGTTATTTCTGAAAGAATATACACATTTTAATGACCTTAAACTGTTGTTCAGAATAATACATGGAAGCTTGCTGTCACAGTCCACTGTGCCAATTTAAATAACAAAATGTCTGGGGATTTTTCTTTAGTCATTTGTTGACAGATTTCTGAAAATCCCTTACAAAAGATCAGCAGAATGATGTCTGTAATGTAGTTTTGTATTTAAATAGCTTCCAGGTTAAGTTAAAAAATCCTTCTGCCTGCTCCCTGAAAGCACACTAAGAAGAGACATCTCCACCCTGTAGCCACAAAGCTGCATTCTTTGCAGTCCTTGTCCTAAAACCAGTTTATTCCTTCCTGAGAAAGCAGCCACCATGCACACAGTCCTGCCGCTCCTGCAGCAGGGCTTACATCCACAGTGGAAATAGATGTAAATGGCTCTATCAGATGCACAGCTGGAGAGATCTTGCCTGCTGTGTGTATGCCAGAAAGCATGGGGGAGTCCAAGCTGAATGTATAGCTATATAACACCAGAAAATATGTGCTATGTCAGAGTAGTGACTTATATGAAATTAAACCTTTGCTTTTGATAAGCATCAGGGAACAAATAGTTTCTTTGCCTGTTAAGAGAGGAAGGCATTACAAGGCAATACGTTTTAGATTTTTTTAAACTTTCTTTTTCACTTTCATTAATGAACAGACTGAACCAGAACACCACAATTCTGTTTCCAATGTCTTTCTCCACTCATGAGTAAAAAACAAAATCCAATCAAAACATTTTATAGGTCTGCCAACTGCAGAAAACTGTATATTTATTTGTGCACTGGGAATTTTACACACTATGACAATACAGAATTGTGCAGGGGCTGGTAAGAAATTACAGCAATATTTCTAAAACATGCGTTGAGATATCACTAGAAAGGGGTACAGGGCATGCTTTTGCTTTGATGCTAAGCATAAATTAGACCCAAAATTACTTCTGCTGCTAATAATTTCACTGATTATTTTTACATTCAAGCACTCTCTGATTTTATTCCACTACATCAAAAAAAATATTCAGTATCGTGTAGGCTTGAATAACAGTATGCAATGTATGTTGTTCTTTTCCTAGCACAGCTAACATGCACCCATTAAGTAAGATAGGTCAAGCTCAGGCATACCCATTTTATTCCTCCTTTGGAATGTGCCAGGGGGTCAGGTAGTGCGCAAAGGAAAGTAGTTTGTGGGTGTGATTTAAATTTTGTAAACCTGGTGCACTCATCTGTCTGCATTGTTCTCATGTTTTACATGCTTGTCATGCACATTGCAGCAACACCCAGCAGCCCCAGACACACACCAGGACTGAGTGCTGTACACACACAAATCAACCATTGCCCCTTGTTTCAAAGACTAAGTCCACAACTTGCTCGCTTCCCTTCGCCTCCACCAACCCCAACGTTAAGTGTCAGTAGTTCCGCTAGCAGTTCCAGGGAGATCTACTTTCATGATACTTCAGCAGGTTGGAGATAGGATTTGAACTTTGTTATTCTGGGCCCATATTTGATCAAATCAGCACACAGCTGTGTTACAATTAATCTAGTTTCATAAAGCTAGACAGTACAGTACTAAACCACTACTATTTCTAACAGCAGTCCCAATGCATAGCCAGTGGATACTCGTGAGTACTTGCTCATAGCAAAGCACCTCATCGATTCAAGGAGTTAGTTGCTATGAACGCTGAGAAAGTGAGTTAACTGACACATGCCCCAGGGAAGGTAGTCTGTAACTATGAGCACAAGGGAAAGACTAGTTTATTTGACATCAGATTGCCTTCAAGTGCCTCAGAAGGTAAAGTGAGAGCAAAGGTAAGCATGAGCATTTTCCAATACCTTAGCCATTTTTCCAATTGTGACATTCCCAAATGTGGAAATATTACAGTGCTGCCATCCCAAATCCATTGCACAAACTGCTTTCCCAAGAATACTGCTCTCTTGGGCTTTATCATGGTGTACAAACAAAGCCTAGACACTCTAAAGTAACTTTCCTTCCATAGCTAGAAGGTATTGCTGGCCAAGCTCAAGGCCAGACGACACCACATGATCCAAAAGCTCTCAGCCACATGGACAATTGCTTGCTAACATTCAAATTCACTTTTCTAGCCTTTTGTATCTGTGTTATTCCCTTGGGTCTGTGCCCACACGGATATCATGGATCAGATCATGTAGTTATGACAAGCAGGGCTCTTCAGACAAGTACAGTAACTGAATCTTTGACATAATTTCTGAACACTTAAAAACAATGAAGAAAAGGAAGACAAAGGAGGTGAAGGCAAGGCTGAACTCATTAGGTATTCTTGGAGATAAAGGGATAGTAGAAAGGGTTGTCAACACTTAAAGATATGTGCAGAAATATTTGAGTTTTGTTCTCCAGATGTGCATTTTGACTACATTTTTAAGAATAAGTACTATTATATTTGCCAGGTACAAAATCTCCACTTTTGTCTAAAGTCAAACTCATCTACTGCCTGACCTTACACTGTCCACCAGCTGCCTGACAGCACAGGTCTTCCAGCCTTCTATGTTGCTTTGAAACAGGGCTTCTCTTTCCCTGATCAAATGGGAACTATGGGTCCGGACTTTTTTTTTCCAGAAGATTTGTTCATAGTATTGACATTAATAATACCTATTTTATAAATGTGATTCTGACTCTTCACTAGCAACTAAATAACTAAATAAATGTTAGAAGGATAAACTATCTATTGATTGGAGCATCCATACATGGATACACCTCAGATAATTCAAACACTTCATCTATTTAAAAGGTAGAAATTAATAATCAGAAATAATGCAGGAAGTATAATGGAAATTACTAAAAACTTAATTAAGCACTAATAAGAATGAGCTTTCCAGTATGGAATCCCAGTCCATGAAATACCTGTTTTTCTTAGCATACATATCAGCTCTTAGAGAAATACGTAAACTCCCTGGATTCTCCAAAGCGTGAGCAGACAGATGAAATAATACTGAAACACTTTGACATGGCTCATCTCTTTCTATTTACGATCCAAAATGGAAGACAGACTGCATTTTTCACATCAGTGAAGATTTAGTTAGGATTTTCCTTGGGTCTATGGTTACTTTCTGATATTTTTTCTGAGCAATTCTGTCATTCTTCACTCAGGATGTGAATATCATGTACATTTCTTTATTATACATAAACTATAAAACCTGTGCCCAAAGTTGGCATATTTTTCCACTGGAGCTGCAGAACATCATCTAATGGCTTTCAGGTAAATTGAAAACTTGACCAGTTTAAGAGGAGCAATACTATCCTGTGAAAGGGCATGGATTTCCTACCAAATCTGGCAGAATACCCATAAAGCCCTCTTTACAATCTGGTCTTTCTCCACTTCAACATAATAGAAATAAAATAAATATACAAAATATCAGATTTAGGAGTCTCTTGGTGAGTTTATCAAGATATATATATATCTCCACTTATTTATGAATACATGGTTGCACAAGCTCTAGAGAGTATCATAATCAAATGCAGAGTTGACAAACTTTTCAAATTAGTAAACACCAGAAGATTTATTGTTCACCAGTATTTAATTAAAAACTGTATTATTGTTGCGTTGATTGCTGTGAACTTTTTATAGTAAGCTATTCAGAGCTGATTGGGAACATGTGGTAGAGATATGTGGCAATAATATACATGAATTATTCTCCTAGCTCTCTTCAAGTCTCGTTTTTATCTTGATGCCAAAACAAAGGCTACTTTAAGAAAAATATTATCTATCAGCACAAGCATTATTTACTGCACTAGATTCAGAGAAAAGAGAACTGTAGGGAACTTGTGGGTCTAAGAATATTTTTCAGGTTACAGAACCGTCAAGTGAGATGATAACTATTAATTAAATATAATGGAACACACACTGTAATTTTAATATTTACTCTAAATTGTAGTACTAAGAAAGCAATTCAGAAAATAAAAATAATTTTTCATCATTACTCAAGTAGTTCCAACCTCAGATTTGACAGCAATAAGAATTTTTCATACACTTCCAACAAGTTAAGCACTACTTACTATCCTAACAAACATATTGGTTTAAAATTACTTAAGGGAAGCCTTGCAAACATCTCTGAATATAAAACTAAATAAGCCTTAAACTCTTTTTTTTAAAAAACAAGCGAAAATCCACAATGGCCCAAAGCACAGGGAGACTGAGCAGACGCTTAAATCATGTGCACAATATACATGCATGTGCTTGAGGAAAAACATGGGAATTGTAGTAAGAGCAGCTTTGACACCCAGGGGAGGCTGGTGGTCTAAGCAGTGAAGAAAGTAGTAGTGGGTTGGGTAAGAATGGTGAGAAAAATGGTCTTATACTCTTCCTGACGTATTCAGTCAAATATGAGATTGTCCATAATTTGCATGCTCAGAGGAACTATATAAAAGAAATACTTGCCATTATCATTATTGATTTATCCTCATAACCAATGCAGAAGTCATAAATAAGGTCATCTGGCTAAATGAAAAGTTCTAAGACCAGACTGAAGCTTAGTTACAAGCAAGACTGGTTCCCTGTGGCTTTGCAGCTCACAGATGGCTGATTTAGTTATTGAAGGAAGAAGCAAGCCTCAATTAAGCTTCTTTCGTGACTGAGGTATATGATTTGTCTATTCTTCCAAGAGACGTGCTTTTCCAAAACTTTGAAGGACCTAAATTACGTCTAAGGCCTCAACCACCTCTTCGAAACCAGCTGAAATCAACAACACTCAGAACTGACTTGAGCACACCCACACACAGTGTGAATTTTTAACACATCTTTTTTTGACCTTGGTAAGGCTTGAGATTTTCTGTCTGCAGAAAAACACTCAGAAATATGTTAGATAAGGTGAAAATTTGAAAGGGGATTTAAAAAGAACTGTTCTTTTTATGATTTCTCACAATTTTGAGAGTCTAATTTTTGGCACATTAGCAATGAACAGTATTGCGGTCACGTCACTCTCTTCTTTTTGTCCTTCCTTTTCTGTTCCATCTTACCATCTTCGATTTTCCTCCCTTTGTAGCACATCTAATTCACACTCAAGAATACTCATACGTTTCTGCTAAATTAATGTTAGAGGTATTACTGCTCAAGTTAATGGTTGCTGAAATCTGGCAAACATTACAGAGGGACAGACAAGCCTTTTATCTGAGTGAATATCATAGCTCTTAGATGCTTTTGCACACCAGAGAAAATATTTCTTCAAGCACTGTTATGTTTCTCATTCTCTTTCCCTCATCTCCCTTTTCTGGACAGGCCACATGCGCTGCCTTCTATTCACTGCCTCCTAAAAACTCAACTTTTAGATATTCAAGACAGCATCTAACACTTGAGAAATTCAAGGTAACTGAGATGTATGACCTGTGCCTATGACACTAAGGATGAGTATACCACCTCTCTGCCTGCCATCTCATTCTTATATCCAGCTCTGGTCTTTTTCTCTTTAGATTGGAAAGCATTTCAAGCGAGTACTTTCTTTTATTCTCTATACCTGTACAGTGTTTATTTCAGTAGGACTAAGTCTGTGAATGAATTTTCTAGTGCTGCCACAACATAAAATTATAATAATAGTTCCTTGCAATTTCAGATCTTGTCTACGCTCAACACAGGCAAGTAGCAATCAACCTAAGTGTATCAACCAGAAGTAATTATTTCCTCCTTGAACTGTATATAATCATTAGTTGTAGAACATGTATCCTCTCCAAGCATTCACCTAATTTGTTTCTTACTTCGTAGCTCACTGTGGCAGCAGATGGCTTTGGTACAGTTATTAACTATAAAATAATATGCTAAATATGTAAGACTTGTCATCTTTGTCATCTGAGCAATTCTGCAGCCACACAAGTAGTCCAAAATATTAACAAGCACAGAGGCGATGGCCAGCTAATTTAGGAAGCACCCATGCTTTCTCAAACTGCAGGGAATCATGTAGCATCCACTTTTTGCCCTGAAAGGAATGTTTCCGCAGCCAGCAGACCCCAAGCTATACCACATATTCCAGCAGCAGCTGCTGTTGCAAGGCTCTCACAGGCAAAATCCCCCCAAATCTCTTTGTACTAGTTTGGCCATGTCCCTGCGTGTTTCTGCATCTGCCAAATAGTTCAGTGCCACAGCCCTGACTAGCACGGGTCGAAAAATCCTGAAGTTTTTTTTCTTTTTCATACACATTTTTGATCTTCAGTGACCAAAAAATTTAAAAGAAAATATATCTTTTTTCAAAAAGAAACATTAAAACTTGAGTTACTGGTGAATTTCTGCATTTTTACATATAAAAACCTTGAAAGACAACCAAATAAATGTTTTGCAAGTGTGCATGATCGACACAGATCAGGAAGTACTTACACTTTAGCCAACACTGAACCTGAATTTTGAGAGTGGGAAAGGTTGCTAGATTTAAGGAGTATAATGGAAGGAAAATACTTATAGTTTTGTCAACTATATGAGGAAATTAAACACAAGCTGGCTAAATCACCTACCTTCTACGAAGAACTTTACTGAGCATAAATATATTCCCACTGAAGCTGTTGAATGTATATAGCCAGTAATTTCTGAATTCAAAAGGATTCTGTGGAAAAACAAAACAAAAACTTCAGATTAGCTGTTTCCACTGACCCCCCAAAAACCAAACAAGTGAATAATCAAAACACTGTAATGCATTACCTAAATTGCCAGATCTAGAAATTTAGGGACTTAATGAGTGGTGGACAGTTTGAGATCCATCATGGGAGAAGAGTAACCTCTTATCGAATCTAAGAGAGATACAGGCTGAGCCAGATGAAGTCACCTTATAGAAGCCATAGGAAGTTAGACATAAGAGTCTGGTTTAACTGAAGAGTTATCAGATTTTTTTTAAGTAGCATACTCTGTATTGTAATTTGTTTTTATCTAAAATATTTAAATCCATATAAATAATGATTTAGTCTACAAATTCCACCTGGTCATGAAGTACCAGTTGCTTCATATCTAGAGACAAAAACAATCTTGCTGGGCATAGTTTTCATTTGCCATTATATCAACGGCTGGTGTACAGTCTGATATAATACTGATCTCAGGCAACTTCATGTCAGGAAAAATGTGTTGATTAGAGGCTTCAAAGACAGAGCACTACAAACACATCAGTAAGAGGGTGTAACAGTCACAGTTCCTGGGCAAAAACCCAATGAATATGGTACTGGCCAATAATGTCTTTATGCCTTGCCTCTTTATTCTCCGTGTGAGGGCTGGGGAAATCTGCAGTCCTTATACAGAAAAACACAGAAATTTCTCAAGACAAGAGCATGGTGATTACTGGACTCTCTGATAGCAGCAGTATAGTGAGACTAAACCAAAACTCTTCCCCTGTACTAGCCAGTAGGAGAGAACATTTCTATCTTGTAATTTTACCTATTTCGTGGTGTTGCTTGTTCCTGTTGTGTCCTGGACAAAGGCGTTGAGTTTTGTGAGTCATTCTTTCTTCTCTTTCTTTGCAAAGAAAGAAATAAATGGAAAAACTGGTCAAATCAAGCAAGTTCTAGTTACCACCCGTACTTCAGCTATTAATCCTGTTACCTAAAAGGCAGGTCTGTTTTGCATATAAACAAGTGGAAAGCACACCTGATTGAATGCCTGCAATCAACTATACCTGTTACAAAGATTATAAGCAAGATAAAGGTAGCAAGCAACAAATTTTAAAAGAAGCCTCCAAACAGCCTTTGTACTTTTGTACTTAGCTGTGGCCATCATTAACATTGCTTTAAAACACATTTTCCAAAGCGATCTGTAATTTAGAATCAATATATTTATAAATTCATGGCTTTCAATATTCATGACCCACTTTTTTGAGACGTGTAAGTGACATCATGACTTCAGAAATGAGTGACCTAACATCAGCAGGGAGATACCTAAGGATCGGTATCACTTTTCACAAGGGCAGCCTGGAAATGGGACATCAGGTTTCTGCTCCCTGCCCTTACTATTCTGCAGCACCAATCACCATGATTAGTTACTTGAGTCCTGTGTAGACAGTAGTCTTTAACTATCTGTTATGAAGCCTTGGATACTATCACATCAGCATTTGCTAGGGTGCCCTAATCAGTAGATCTGTAAGCCTACCCCTCAGAAGTCAGCTAGTGGCTTCAACTAGGACAGAGACAAAACCTACATACCAGAAAGCACACTCTACAAGAGCTAAGTTTATTTTGGAGCTAAATAGAGGGTTTTGGTAAGTGCAAATGACAACTTAATGCCTGACAAAACCTATATCCATTCCATGACAGCCTCCTTGAATGACATAGTCAAAGAAGGCTGCTTCATAAACATGCTGATATTTTCCCTCTTCTAAATATATATAGATCTAGGCACTTACAAACGCACACATATGCATGCCATGACAAAATACTCTGTTTTCAGGTCTCATGCAAAGAGACATTAAGAACAGTATTGCAGTGTTTCCTTTAGGACAAGAATACCTGAACTGACAGCTACTTCTGATCAGCATAAGGAATCACATTCTACATTCTGTCTTCTGTAACATTGATTTAAATAGCAGAACATCAATCCAGTAAAAAAGAAAATGAGCCAAGAGATAGCAGAGAAAATTACTTCGTATATGAGAACAAACAACAACATCTAGAGATCCCTCTGAGCAATTTTATACTTGTGACAGCATAAAGCAAGAATCACAAACCTGGTTATATTCAGAGGATTGAATTCTAACCTGCAGACCACCCTTCATGGAAACATTGCTGCAGAGGTTACTTCTGGGTTGTTTGTGGTAGCAAACAGCAAGATTTCCCTACACTGTTCAGTTAATAAATTTACTAAGTAAATTGCACTGGCAGTGCAGGTGTAACTTGCAAAGTTCGCTGCTGTTCAGTGTGAAAAGAGATATGACTGTCTCTAAAAAGAAAAGAAAAAGAAGAAGTAAAAGAAAACAAACAAACCCCCCACACACACCTGAGATTGCTACTGTATTAGCAAGAACATCAAAAACTGAGTTAGGGCCAATGTTTGGTATGTACTGTGATTTTGAAAAATTGTGTACATATAATTATATATGTGGGTATTCCTGGCAACTAAGTTCTGTTGAGATCATGGCCTCTTTTGGACTGCTATTCATTAAGCTGGAAGCTTTGACCAATACAGATAAACATAGCTTAAGTTTCTTTAAACACACAGGTCCTCAAAGCACTAACCGTGCAGGGAGGATTCAGCTCTACACAGGCACAACAACTCCCCATGTCTTTTCCCAAAGGCCAAATAGAACTGCAGGTAGCATAGCGCGATGCAGAGCCTGTCCTGCACCAACAGCTCATTACTCACATTGTACCATCCCATGCTTGCACCAAGAGGCAAAATGAGGCAATTTAAATGGGAAATCTGGCAAGTACTCTGCACCCAGAACCTATTAATCCCATGTAAAGACTAGAAGCACTGCTGTAATATTAAAATTGCCGCTGTACCCCCCTGCACCAGTAGGGGTAAGAAATTTATGGGTGTTCTGATTCTTCTATAAGGCAAATACCAGAACAAGTTATGTTGTTTGTATATTTAGATCCTAGGCATGTGCTCCTTTTTTTTGTGCTTCAGCTTTAGGAACCAACTAGCAGCTGCAGCAGCCTTTAGTAAGAAGTTTGCTGAATTCCAGTCATGCTTTTTTCACAGCTGTGCTTCCGAGTCCCGGGTTGCTCACACAAGCAGTTGGGCTTTATTCCCACTGCTGCAGATGACAGCCCTTTCAAGGTAAAGTTCTCACTGCTGAGGCACAGCTTTTCTCTTTGGACCAGTTTCCTATCTGGTGGCTGTGAGAGTGTGTGAAAGACAAAGCAAGAGAAAATCAGCAGAAGAATACAGACTTTATTTCACTCCCTTTTAGGTCATTAGGAAATGGTGTAATTGCTTCAACAGGAGCACAGTTGATGCCATAAGAAAACAATGGATTTTATACATTTAACAGTTCAATTTCCTCACAGAATGGATCCATTACCAGCTCAGGGACACATATATATGCTGTTTATAATAGTGCATAGAATTAATGAGAAACAATAGTCCTAACATTGCATTCACTGTTTAAATTACTGAAAGTCTAAGCATAATGCACAGCGTCCTTCTATCCTGTGACATTGGAAACTGTGTGTAGATGTTTAAAGGAACTGTTGAGTTTGCCATTTCCCCTACCCAAAGAATTTAATTGCACTGGAAGTTGAATAAATTGTTTTGTATCCATAATTAAATTCTTTCATTAAAGGCATATTGAAATTAAGTCAGTCCATTACACAAAGGCTATAAAACGATCCATATGGAGTAAGTTTGAGATTATTTCTAACTGTGGTTACAACTCCTCAAATTAAAATAACAATACTGCACTTTCTGATGCTAAGAAAATTCAAGTATCTGTGCAGGATAAAACAGCATCCTGCTGAACCCTCAGAGAAATGTTACCACAGGAGGAAAATCCTCTAGCAGTTAAAAAACCCCATGTTCAGAGCTCTGAGAGGGAGAAATGTTTGGTTGTTTTTTCAGAAACTACTAAAAGTCCCGAGCTTATTACTCTTCATTAACACGAAATACAAATGTTGAATTGGGACCAATATTTGGTATGTACTACATTTAAAGAAATACTGATGAAAACCATCCTGGTGAAGTAACTAATGATGCTTAAAGTCCTTAAGAATGGTTTATTTATTTCTTTATTGAACTGTATGTTCTGGTCCCCATGCATAGTTGTGGCTATTAAAAATTTATACATGGCTTTGATTTGCAAATACAGCCATTACCCTGTAGTCATCAAAAAACAAAATCCTAAATATGCTAGCAATGTGAAAAATGAGGTGTTGATAGAAGTAGTGAATGCTTATTTCTCTAGAAGAGCATGCCGAGCTTCCCTGCAAATGCGGCTTGAAATGTTCCAGGAAAATAACCTAGACTACTTAAAGTTTAGAGCTTCTTCAACTCCAGAGAACCTTCTTTTTATGAGTAAGGCTTGTATTGGTTGCTTTGAGCATTTTGATCTTTTAAAAATGAATTTATTTGGATAGAAAAATGTAACTTACAAAATTATTAGATTTCAAAATGACTAAAGATTACGTTCTCCTCAAAACTCTTCTTCCCAAAGATAATCTAGTAAAAAGCAGACTAATTTCCCAGAAAAATCTTGAAACCAAAACCATTGTGAAAGACAGATTTTTACAATAGTCAAATATCTTTGCACCAATCCCTACAAACAGCTCTTCAGCTTGTACATGTTGATGCAGCTCCCAAGCCCACAGAACTGCAGCTGGGCATCTGGCAACCATTTATTGCAGCTCTGAAAAATGGATGTCAGGGAAAAGATTGTCAGTCTCTCTCTACTGCTCATAGCTGAACTTCAGCCAGACAGTCAATCCACAATTAATACTTTTCAAAGCTTGAAGGGAAGGGAGAGTCCAGTAGTGGGAAATAGAAACCCAAAGAGAGACATAAAGCTTCATCTCCTGGAGAGTAAAGGTCTCAAAGTAAAGGGACAGTAGAAGAAAAAACCAAACAAACAAATATACTGAGAAATACTTCTCCCACATGAGGTAAAACTCTGCAAGCATTTAACACAGTCCTCATTTACTTTATTAGAGTTGTTTACTTTATGACTAAATGCAAGACATCAAGCCAAGCTTTGCCAAAACTTTCTGGTTTAACAGGGTCTGACTGAGCAGTACAGCTTTTCAAGTGCTCTTCAACACCTCTGTCTAATCTCCTTTTGAATGGACCCAAATAAACCCCAAGCACTCTTCTAGCACCCCAGCCTGCAGAGCAGTTCAAGGCCGGGTGAGTGATGCCCTGGCTCGGAGGACACAGGCACCGCACCCACTCACCCTCCCACTCCAACCCTGCCCATGCTGAGCTGTGCCAGGGAACTCAACCAGCACTTCTGGGAAAATGTATTTGAGTAGTAACCATCTCAGTAGTAACCAGTTCCCCGGTCTAGTTCATTGCAGTGCCACAGAAACTGCTGTACTGGCATAAAGAAGGAGGAGAAAATAAGCAACCAAGAAAAGGAAAGAGCAGAACCATCTTTTTTAGCAGCAGTCCCAGTTTAAGCTCACTGGGATGTTATAAAAGGAGTCAGTTCTTCCCCATTCTCTGTTTTTAAAAAGAGTAAGGTCAGTCCTCAGACATTCTCTCACAGGCCTGAGCAAATCAAGAAAGACTGCTAGGTGTGATGCGCCTCTAATTGATTTTCTTGCCCAAAAGCCTCCTGCCACTACTACCAATGCTATCCCAGGCTCCAGGAAGATTTGCTTGTGTTTTAAACACCTGATGGTTAACAGACAACATGACATGCTAGTTTAAAACGGTTAAGTAAAAGTCTTTGTATTTGCTACAATAGTTCTAGACTACAATTTAACTAGAAATTACCTTCTTCATATAACAATCTTATTTAAACTGCGGCAGGATGCAGCAGACACTTCTCAGCTAAACAGTACCACTAAATGAAATTCTTCTTGAACACCTGCCCCCATACCCTTGCTTATTTTCCAGACACATAAAGGACATAGGAAAGAAGGAAGGACAGCTGATTTTTATGTCAAATGTATATCTGAATTTTGATAGTCATTTGTTTATTCCTACAGAATTTTAGAAGGAAAAGAATAACGTAACATAATACTGTGACATTCTAGCATTATGTGCCATATATAAATCAGGTTTACCCCGTGATATTGACAAAGGGCATATTGCAAGATGCTATAAAGTCCAAATCTAAATATGAGGAAAAATTCAATGAATGCAATCACAGTACAACAGTGTTATTTTGAAGCTTCAGAAAATGACTATTATGTTGTAGCTCAGTTTCCAAAAAATGTTAAAACAGAGAAGACAATGTAACCATAATTCTTTCCTAAATTTTCATGTAATTATAATAACATTTTCACAAGAGCTCAAATTATATTTTGTTAGACATTTTAATACTGGTTCCCTTTACTCATACACTAGCCAGACAGAGAAAACAGAGAAGTTTATGCATTTTGCAAACACCTACCACATTACCAGTAGCACACTGACTTGGTTGCCTAGATAACATTTACGGGCTGCCATGCTTTTGAGGGATTTTTGTTTGTTTTATGTTTTGAGAGTTTTGTGCAATTCAGGAATGGTCAGGTATTTTTTCACAAAAATGCTCCTAAGGTAGTCACACACGAGCTAATGAGTTTAAAAGACAGCCCAGTCAAGGTGGGGCGTCCATCAGTCACACCATACTGAGGCTGAGGCTATTTCCCCATGAACTTTAGACTTGCAACAACATACATTCATTCATTGGTTACGTTGCCTTGAAGCAAAACCTTTCCAAATGTTAGCTATACTTTTTGTACATCTCAGTACTATTACTCATAAGATGGCTCTTCAAAATGTTTGCTGATTTGTGTTTTTTTCCAAATACTGACTTTTGTTAATCATTCTTGGGAGAATTCACAGTAGATTCACTTTTACGAAATGCCTGAGGAAACAAAATATTCTGTCCATAGTTTTCTTAGGATCCAGAACTACAGAAAGCAATGACTGTATCAAACTGTTGCAGGAAAAGATACAAAATCTAAAGAATTGCCCATGTAAATTCTCAGTTCCTCTGAAGTCAAACAACCTATACCAGTTTACAACATTTGAGAATCTGAAACATAAGTTTCAACTGTTATTTTCAAGTAACAGTGAAGTAGAGAGAGTGTGAAAGTTTTGAGTTCAAAGCACAAAGTACTGCAAAGATTGCAAGACTAAACATATATTAGTTTGGTATATGCATGTTTATGCAGACAGGCTATGGATTCTTAGGCTTCTGATTTAATGGGAGTTAGGAATTTACTTCAAGCTTACAAATTGCACTTCTCAACAATGTTCTTTAGTTTCCTTGGAACACCTTTAAGAATAACTTTGATCGTTGTGAATTTGTGCCACCAAGTTAACCTTTTCTTTTTGCTTCACCAATGAAAACTCAGGCTCATTCAACCACAACAAACAGTGTTATCAAGGTGTACACCTGTGTAAACATAATTCAGCCCTTCATGCTCCTATGCCAAGATTTTTCTGTTGTAATAATTGAGTGATAAATAGTGGTTTGTAGGCTACTCCACAGTCTGTTGTAAAATGTATTTCTAAAGAGGCAGCACAAGCTGGGTCTGGGGATTGACCACCAGTATGATAGACTTAATTTCTTCTAGTGAATTGAAAGGAAACAATAGTACATAATTGGCAATTAAGAAGAATGCTAATACTGGAATTCTGTATTATGTGTGTGCCTTTATAAATCTAGATTTCACAACATGATTAAAGACAACCTAAAATATGAGGGAGTACAGCTTATTATACAAGCACATTTTGTCTGTACTTGAACTAAATGGCAGCCTTTGATTCTGGTTAATGACAAATCACTTTTAACCAAGAACAAAGAAGTCTAAGTGTAATTACCACTTGGACACTGGTGATTTGTTTCAGTAGCTCCTGTCAAAGAACAAAAAATAAATAAAAGGAGCAGCTACAGCCTCTTGCAAAGTTGTTATGTACTTACTGTTTGTCACATATTTAAAAGTCACTTAAGGTACTGCAGGTAAATGTCTTTTTTCTGATTCCCACCGAACAAGAAACAAGTTTTCATAAAATTTATTTGTGAACCAACAGATTTAATCAATGCTGAATGTTCAGCTATTCCTCACAAACCAATGAAACCTAACAAACCAAGGTTTTTACTGACATTAAAACTTTATTTTTTCAGGATTATTTCCTCTTACAGATTTTATAGTTTGTGTATGTGTGATCTAAAATAAAGTACTAGACTTGGGGGATGTGGGAGAAGTCGACTTTCTACCAGACTCCTATTTGATAATTGAAGAGTGACAAGGATGAATATCAAGGTGACTCTAAATTTCCCAGCTTAACTTCACAATGCTCCACAAGGCATTGTGAAGTTACGTTGAGTAACCATATCTTTTCTTAACTGCTAAAAATGATTACTGCTAACTGCTAACAGACTGCTGCTAAAACAACGGCAGCATTACCTCATATGGTAGATTGTAGTGGAACTGGTTTGGATTAAGTTAATTTTCTTCACTGCAACCTGCACAATGCCGTGTTTTAGATTTATGACCAAAGCAGTATTGACAACACAGCAACATTTTAGCTGTGGCTGAATGGTTCTTGCGCAGTGTCAGGATCTTCTCTGTTTTTTCATTTTGCCCCTCAGCAAGTAGGCTGGGGATGGGCAACAGGTTGGGATAGGAGTAGCCAGAGCAGCTGACCACAACTGACCAAAGGGATACTATGTAACGTATAATGTCATTCTCAGCAATAAAACTGAGGGGAGTGGAGTTTTTCCGAAGTAGCCATTGTTTGGGAACTGGTTTGGCATCACTCAGCTGGGAGGAGGTGGTCATTGCCTTTGAATCACTTGGTGTTTTCTTTTCTCCTTCACTTATTAAATTGCTTTTATCTTGATCTATGAGCTTATCTTGCTTTTGCTTTTCTGATTCTCTCTCCTAGACTTAAGTGCCAGTCAGGGTCAACCCACCACTATATACTACTATTCAGGAACTACAAATATACAGAGTACAAAGGACCTAGGATAGAATATTAAATATGACCAAGCAGGGGACACGTGATCTTTAGATACTGGCCAGTAGAAGGTTCCATGTTAACATCAGTAATACAGCAGGAAAGATGCTTTTCAACTTTCTTCTACAGAAGAAAAAACATGGATTACTGTAATTGGAGGTACTTTGAAGTGTTTCCAAACATGTACACTGAATTGTGAGAGAGAAAAATTAATACATAGTATCTGATAGAATAAATATTGCACAACATATGAAGATGGCTACAGAAGTCTAGGAAGATGTCTGAACCGTTTATAAACTTTTTGCCATACAGTCATACTAAGATGCTATACAAAAGCAGTTTTATTACATCAACCTGCAATATCTTCTCCCTGTGCCAGACAGCCCATCATGCAGATTTTTCTCTGCCTTGTGAAGCTTTGAAGCTTGACTGCTGAGTGAAGTAAATCCAAACTTCTTTTTTTTTTCCCCATTCTCCAATGCCAAAATGCATTTCTGCTAGAAAACTACAAAAGCCGCCTGATTTTATTCTGCTCAATCTGTTACTTTCATTTTATAGTCTTTCTTATGAGTGATATATGGCAGAAAAACAGGGGCAGTTCTAATACAGTCTACTAAAACAAATATCCCAAAAAAACCCTAGAATTCCTTCCATGGAATACTTCAGAGAAGTAACACCGCTCCTGTCTTGTGGAGAATATTAAGTTTATAGAAGACTGGGATGCCATCTTCCATGAACACATCTGAGCAAATTATTTTAAGCACACTAATTCCACTCAACAGTGTCAGCAGCACCATTGGAGAAATGGAATAAGAGAGTTACTGAATCGAAGGATTGTATTCCTCTTGCCTAACGCTCATTGTGTAAAAGCTTGACATCTAGTCTACACTAGGTACCTCATCTCCCTGTTTTGTCAGTGAAAGACAATATAATTTTCTGGAGGTGATTTCAGTGTACCTGTTTAAGACCACTATAGTATAACAGTTAACACCCTCTTTCAAATGCTAAAGAAGGCTATCACTCTCCACTGACCAGAGAAGAATCCTAGGTATAGCTGTCTAAAAATTGTATCTGTTTTGGGGGATTTTCCTTTGTTTAGCATGAATCATACCCCAAATCCACTAAGCTCTTGGGGTCTATGCATGTCCCTGAAACTGCACGACCTGGATTGTTATAAAACCTGCCAATCATTCTTCTTCATTTGTTCTTTCCACTTGTTTGCCAAAACATCCACTTTACAGCAAAATTAAAACCTGTAGTCACAACACCCAGGTATATTTTAGCCAGGAGGATGCTCACAGCAAGTCAATGCATTAGGTTCTTCTGGTGTAGAGCTCTGAGCCCAAAGGGTGTTTCTTCAGCTGAGCAGACTCCAGTACTCATTCTAGCACCATCGTCACATTTCCTCATCTTTTTTAAGAAAAAGGTGCTTGCAGTTGCTGTAGGCAATTTCAGGAGCCATCCAGTTGCCTGACACCACTTACCAAGCTCTCAAACACTTTTACCCATTCTTTCCTAACTACCGAGTTCCTGCTGCACCCTCAGACCACCTGTTCCCATGGACCAGTAACAGTGCTAGCAAAAAGACATTGATGTTTGATTAAAGTACTGGGAATTGTCCCATCCTTCAGTGAGCACCATAAATATAAACACCCAAGAGAAAAAATTCAACATACATTTCCCAGCTTCCTCATTGTTAAGAGCTCTCAATGTTCACGTCAAAATTCCCTGCCAATCCTAAAGTACCTTGCATTTATCTTCTCACCTGCCTCTGGCTCTCTGTCTAAAACAGTGGATTTTCATTCTTTGTCTTCCACTTCACAAGCGAAAAATCTTCTTTGTGGACAGTGCTAAATGATCTTAATGAGCAAGTCAGCACTACATAGGGATGAATCTGTTAAAACATTTCAAATATATCCTTCCACCTTCTATATTCAGAAATTAAAAATAAACGGAGATGGGAATACTAGCTTTTTTCAATAAAACATTGTAAATTACAACCACATAAATTCTTTGTTTACAACAAAGAGTGGCACAGGGTAATGTACAATGGTCAAAAATATTAATCCTTAGAGACTGGATTGGATAGGATTGGAAAGGAAAATGATAAAAAAATACAGGAAAATAGGTAGCTACGAAACACTGAAATTTGACAAAAGTCAGGCTATGGAACAAGATTTGGAATCACATGCTTACAAGGGACTCACTCTGGAATCACACATATATATACACCTTTCTCACTCTTTTTCTTTCTCTCACAGAAAAAGTCCCAGCACTTCCACTTCCCAAGTCTGTTTTTAGGCATACAAACTTCCTTGGATACTATTGTAGGCCTCCAGTTTTGTTTCCAAAAACACAGGATCTCTGACTTGTATCACTGCTTGCCCTCTGATTCCATGCAAAAGGCCTGTGAGTTTGAAAGCATTTTCAGCTGCAGGTTACAGAAAAGTAGGGCAGTGTTTTCTAATGAGATGCCAGAATTAGCAGAAGGCTCTTCTGTATGCAAAAGACACAGCATGAGCTGAGCTACTTTCATAAGTCTGCCTCTCTTTCAGCTTTGCAGCATTGCATGTAATGTCTGTTCCACTTTGGGAAGACTCTGTGCAGCCATGTGCAAGCTGACATTGCAGTAGAGGGTTCATTCAAGACTCCAGGTAATCATTCACATGTGCTGGTCACCACTTCATCTGAACATTCGTTCAGACTCCTCCCAATCCTGTAGAATTAAGTAACCTCAGGACCTAATTCTTACACCATCCCAGCTTGTCATTGGCATGCCACCACAGGCAGGGAATGGAGGTTTCTGGGCCAGTCCTACTGAGACACCCCAAACGCTACCCTGCTTGAGGTTTAAAGGACCAAATCAGGCACTCAAAAACATAAACATATCATCACAGAAGTTCAACACCCAAACCTTCCTGTCCCATAGAAGCACACGGCAAAAGGCTTGCCTCCCCAGCCCTGCCCATCCATCACAACAGCTCATTCCCTGCAGTTGAGCCAATAAGCCAGAAAATTCAGGTGTATCAGCCTCCAGAACAATACAGATCATGTGTTCCCAAGAGAAAGCTCAAAAAACTATGTTCAAAATGTTGGCTTGGTTCTGGGGTGTGGCCAGCTTCTGCAATGCTTAGATGCCTGAAGTCGGGTTGAGTTTTAAGTAAACGGTAAACAACTGTATTTTATTTTTTTTTCTCTTTAACTATTCTCCCGTTCAATTAGTTGAGATTGTTAGCAGTTCTAAATCTCTCTAATCTGACTGTGCTTTTTATAAAAAGCTTGATTAAGTCCATCATCAAATCTTCAAGAGTAAGTGGAAGTGGACTGGAGATGGGATGGCAGCTATAGATTCATAGAAATCAACAGGTATTCAAAACATCTATCCCAGCCTTAGCATTATAGGTGTCATGCATAGGTGTTTCTCCTGTCCGCTATTTTCCATAAGAAATGCATTTCACAATGACTTTGATTTCACATTAAACATTCTAATACGTGAGGAGAATCTACATGCCTGAAGGCAAGAGAGAAAGTAAGACACAGGCACGACTGTCAAAACTTGCAGACTCCTGCTAATACACAGGGAAAATCCAGCTGTCTCTTTCCCAGTAACAAAGTTATGGTTAGTCTGAAACTGCCCCAGGCAATAAACTTTCTGCACACTGCACCACTATCTGCTAGAAAATCTGGCTTGAGCTATAAGGATGAAAATAAATCAGTTTTGTAAGTTTGATATGTCAAAATATTTCCTTTTCAAAAACTATAACTTAATGGTGCAGCTTGTAAACAATGCAGCACCAAGTTCTAGATTTAAAAACAACTGATCACATTACAAACACAGCCTGACAAAAACACTGATCATAACTAGGGTGACTTGGGAGCTTCTAATGTTCCACATTGTACAAAATATTCCATATTCGCACAAAATATTTCACGATGACCTTTAGTTTTAACATGGCTTTGATTTTCAAACTACAGTAGTTATCCGAAGAGATTTCCAAATTAATCCATTTAAAGACAGAGAAGTACGTGTGCAGGTGTCATGGCAACCCCACCAAGGCAGTGCAGATACTAGCGTTGCGTTTACTGAAGTGTTTCACTTTCCTTCAGATCAATGAGATGCCTACTAAACGCTTTTTACTTCGTCAAAGTAAATATAGACAAATACAACTCTAATCAACAATGTGTGATATGAAGCCTTTCCAGCAGGTCCTTTTGGATCCTTTTGTAGATCTGCAATGAAACAGTTTGCTGCCTGACTAAAATGACATGAGTTCAGGTTTAAAACAAACAAAACCACAAAAAAAAACCACAAAAAAAACCACCGCCACCACCACCACACACATACCAAACAAACAAAAACCAAAAAACCTCAACATCCAGCCAGCAGTTCAGTTCATGATTATAAATTATGATGGTGCCTATCTATACTGGGTCCATTGTCATCTGTAAACCATAGCACATGTAGTCTTCATCAAAGGGCATTCACCTGTTCTTCTGATGAATGTCCAAGATCTGTATAAGTTTGAAAGTCTTGCGTGACACCAGTCGCCCACAGCTTCACTCAGAGCACTGAGTGACCGTATAACACATGGTGGCCAGTGGCCCCTTCCACATGTTCAAGGTGCAAATATATGCACGCAACAGCACTTTTCTCAGAATTGACTTATTATTTACTTCATATTCAAAAGCATATTTTCAGAGAAAGATACTGTGCTTATGCTTGACAGATAAAGTTTAGTAACACAACATAAATCGGCAGTGCAGATGAGGAAAGCTCCATCATAGAGCTCACAGATTTTCAGTCTCCAAAATTTCACCCTTGCTTCAGATTTAGATAGTTTTTAAAAAGCAGCTGCTTATCAGGACACAGTCTGCAGTACACTGTAAGGGCTCTGATACAACACAATAAAGATAATTTTGTTATGCGAACTATTCATTATGAATTCACAGCACCAGATAAAAACTGCAGGGACGATTTGCAAATGAGATGCTTACTAAATGTGGGGTTTGGGTTTTTTTTTTTTTAGTCTTCTCTGAAGACTTACTACAGCTAAATACATCTCTGTTACTTATTTCTGAGAGATAAAATGGTGAGCAGAAAATCCTTCTTTCTACTTTGCAGAGTGGTTCTCATATGCATATACCATACTTCCTCCATCTGAGGAACATCTCGTCAACATGGACACAGGCATGATAGTTAATTTGTACAACGTTCAGTTCTGTAGACCAGAAAGGGGAATGGATCTCCATGTTGTGGAAGAATTTAAACATTGGCTCAAAGCTACAAAAAATATTAGGATCTTGCTTCCTTTTCATTTGCCAGCATCTAATAACTTTATATTTATATTTGCCCAAAATATTTCACAATAAATATTTTAATGCAGTGCAAAGCTAGACACATTCCTACTGCCTTATTTTGAACATTTTTCTGTCTTTCATGGGCAAACATCAATGCAACACTTTTGCAGAGCTGCTAATACTAGCTCTCCTCTCATTTGCAACTTTGAGGGTTCTCTACTACAATCTGTGGTCACTGTTATGCAAAGTTAAAATATGGTGTTTCTATGGTCCAGTGCTTTAACAGAAGCACACACATACATACGTTAGTGCGCAGCCATACCAGTATGTCTGTACATGTGTGTTCTCATACAAAGAAGAACAAAGCAATCAATCAAGAAGTTTGAGAATCGTACTCAAAGCAAAAACAAAAGGTTAGCCCATTACAATTATTGCTTATTCACTTGGTTGTATCTTTCTATAAATAGACCACATACCCCAAAATATAAGTTCAAGATAAAAAAAAAAGAACAATGCTGCCAGTTACTTCAAAGGAATTTTTTTCACTGTGACTCAGATTGTTCCAAATCACTAAACTGAATTTAATACACAAAAACCACAACAAAGTTTTACCATTTAATTTTGCGTACAGTATTTTTCTCTGCCTGTGTCAGGATAGTAATCAAAATGTTGTCTTTTTATTTCTGCATCTTTTTCCCATGTGAGAATAAGATTCTGCATCAGCAGAACAAGTAAGAGCTGAATAATATTATCCAAAATCCAGATGCCATATGAATAGAAACAAAATAGTCATTACTGAAATATCCCAGCATTTAGCTATTTATAGGCTCTATTCAGACATCACCACTAGTAAAACACCACTGTTTTTGAATAGCCTTTCAGAGTATTTGAGAGACCTATTTTACAAGCCTGGACCACCATCCAGAGAAGAGTCATGTACATAAGAATAGACGCAAAATAAAACACGCACATACACTTGAAGGAATAAAGGACATCTCATCACTTTTAAAATAAAAGGAGTGTTGATATTTTTTCCTGTAATGCTGGCATTCACTCTGAGAGCCCTTCTTGTAGAAGATCTGCTGCCCTCAAAGGGGCAGGATTGTTGAAACATGTGCTACTATTTTTTAAGAGACCACTTGAAGAAAAAGAGAACTGCTTATCCCCAGCTGGCATAACCAATTGTTGTTTTCCTGGCAGTAAAGACTCCAAGATAAACTTCATCAAGAAGTACCACTTTCCCTTTTGACCCAAACAACTAATGTTCTCAGTGTGGTCCTGCCTGCAGGGCAAACTGATGTAATAGTGTCTTTGCAAATAAGTGGATGTGCTCAGAAAAGAACATATGAAATTCTGTTTCTACAGTGAAGGGAACAATCAGGCAATAGAGGCTTACGACCAGTGATCTCCAAAGGCTTCTTTAGGCTGTTCTTTGTCCCAAACCTTTCTCCCTCATTGCTTTTTTCAAGGTGGGAGGAAAGACAGATACTCCCAAGCAAGCACAGCCCAGCACAGTATCACCCCCCTGGAAGTACATCTGCCTGCATGGCCAGAGCAGCCTGCACCAGGTTGTACCATCACTCCCCCTTTACTCCCTGTCTCTTATACCACTCTTTTTCACCTTTTTACTCCTGATGCATGCACAAACTTGCCTACAGAAGCTAGCAACCAGGGGCCGCCATCCAAAACGTACTTCGGGCTCCAAAACAAACTCACACTGGTACTCCAGCTTCAGAGCTGCTCTGCACGTTCTCTTTGGTTCCCAGGCAGTGAGCCATGCTGACATCTGGGCGATGCAAAGGTCTCCTGTTCTGGCAGGTCCATGGGCAGGAGAGGCCAAGGGGCAGAGAGCCTGCAAAGATCTTCTTTCTGATAGAACAAGATTGTTTCCTACCATTTGTCCTGGAAGGCATAATGTTTCCCCAAAAGTGGGGAAGGAATCAGTGAGACGGCAATTTTAGCCATAGGCATAGAGCTGTGATGGCATGTTATAACAAGGTAATAGGGCAACGTGAATGATGCCTTCATCCACCAGGCAGCATGGCCACCTGCCGGACTTAAAGGTGCTTTGACTCATAAACAGACCAGGCTCCTGGGAAAGCAGCATTTGATCCAAAGGTTCTTTCTACCTGGATTTTTACATGCGAAAGAAATTGTGACTTCCCCTTGGCTGTCTTGTCACTTCTGTTGTCCACAATGAGAGAGATGCATAAACACCTGAAGGCAGGAGCTGACCCAGCAGCAACAGTAGTAGCATCTCTGTTCAGAGATGAAACGAGGACAGTGAATAATCACTGGTGTTTGACTCTTCCCCATTTTTCTTCTTTTGGGATAAAGCTCCATATTGTATAAGCAGACTTACAAAAAAGCCAGACTGTGTATACAACAGCAGTGGTGACAACACTGTAATGAGGATGATACTGTACTCTACAACTACCTAGTTCATGAACCATACAGGAAGAAGTCTATTAGGGTGCCCCTCCTTCATTCTTTTTCTCAGTTGTATGTTTGTACACACTGTACTTCCACATTCACAATCCTCCAATGGCCATTACATGGTGTGTTGTAACCAGTGTACAAAAAAAAAAAATCAGTAAAAATCAGGAGAGAAAAAACAATCACTTTTTTTTTTCTTGTCAATATCTTATAAAAACATTCTTATGTAATACGTGGTCGGACTTTGACCCAACTTCCATATCCTTGGTTAATGCTCAGATCAGTAATGCTGTCTGATCTATAATATACTCCATTGGACAGGGTGTGAGGAGTTTATTATTTTCAGGACAGAATCACTGATGAGACATTATTCACCCAATAATTTCTCTCACTCTTATTGGCCAAGCTGCATCACAGCACTGTTTGTGTCCTTGAACTCAATGTTCAGTGTCTGAGATTTCAATTTCATTTCTGCACCTCATACATATTGTTCATATGATTTCTTTATGTTCCATTTAAATACTAGTCGATGTGGCTATCAGCTATGGGTAAGATCTGATGTTTTAATATTCCATGGGTCTAGTACATGCATGACACCTAGAAAAATGGTACTAGCATCACTGTCAGAACAAAATCAAAATGTGCTATCAACTCTGCACAATTTTCCAGTCCCTCTACCCTCATATAGATAAAAATTTCTAAATTGGAGACATTGCAGAGAGTTTAAAGGCCAAGTCTTTGTCTTTCCAGTCATTAGATGCACTCCTGAAATAATTGTAAAATTAGTTGTTCTATAAAAAACAAATGCTATCTTATGCTATTGTTTCCAAAGGAAATATGTAGCAATATAAATTAAACATTAATTGCAATACTTGGCTGTGAGGCTACTGAATCATAAACAGAAATGCATATAATTAATGAGACTGTCTATATTTGCATATTCTCTTCCCTCTCCAGTAGAAGCCATAAATGTTTAACTGTGTGTGAAAAGGATGCACAAGTCAGCATACAAAGAACATGGATTAAGGATACTAAATAAATTACGACACTTCACGTGTCAGTATAAGTAACCCATTTTATACTTCATATCTGTCCAGGCCACAGCTGCATAGTCCCCTCACTGCTACTGTTACAGAGACAATCAGGGACTCCTGGGACTGAGGAACAAAGAGAATCCCAGCTTCTATTCTAAACAATTTCAACATTGTATAAGTGTACATTGAGGCATCTTTGGTTTTGATTAACCTATAAAACATTTTGTCTCCTAGAGAGATGCGCTTAAATGTGACAAAGGGGGAAAATCATAATTATGAATATAGTCTTGTTAAAGCAAGTTGTCTTCCTTCTGGCAGCAAGTTCTTACAGTCTTTCCTACTGTCAAAGTGTTTATAGTAAGGAGGAGATATAACTGTGCTTTGAAGCTAAACAAGGGGGTTTTTAACAAGACTAATTCTGATTGTAAAAATAAATACTAAGATGAAGGAATGACAATATCTAAGCATTCTTACTTCTTATCTTCCCTAGGATCTTCAAACACTTCAAGAAACTGGTAGACTCTGTTACACCTTAAAACATGCTTCGTGAGGAAGGTTTCCAAGCAGCTTACTGGGGCAGCTCATGAATAGCTGGATATTTTAAATTCCTTAGCTCTTCCCCATACCAAATGCCAAATGTAATCATTTGGCCAGGTAAAAGTGTTACAGCATATACTTAAAAACAAACAAAAAAAACCAAAACCAAAAACAAAACAAACAAACAAAACACCAAAAAAACCCATACAAAAAAACCCAAACAAAACCAAACAAGAACAAAAACTTGAGCCAAAACTTTGTTCTAAGATCCAAGTCTTTCTGCCTTATTACAATGGGCTACATGTCTCCACCAAAGGGATAGGCTGCACTTCCCACACTTGGGGTAAAACACATTGCTCAATGCTTTTACCTCCTTCCAGGACTCTCACCTGCATTTTTAAGAACACTGTCTGTGTTTTCATTCTAGGTTCCAGTCAGAAGTTCTGCACTGCAAAACCAGTGATTCCTCAAGCTGCCAAAATTGTGCAGCTTGATGACTGCAAACCTTATCACTTCCTCTTTTATTGCTTCTCGACCGCCCTATGGACTTCCACATAACTATTTGCAGGCCCTGATGCCATATCTTCTCTGCAAGACAATGCTTCTAAATTTGAGAGCGCTTCATACGTTGCTGGTTTTCTTACCAAATTTCTCCTATCTGAAAAGAGGAACTACATCTCCTGCCTCTGGCCTTGGGTCACACAACTCCAGCCTCCACATGGCACACAGAGAAACCTTTGAGACAGTACTGTCCTGACTTACATGTCAGAAATTCAAGGCATGAAGAATGGGGTTGACTGAAAATGTCTCATCTTAACAACTTTTCAGTAAATCTTTTCAGTGGAAAAGGTTTTTTCAAAAAGTGTCTGATATCCATGGCGTTTTATCAGTCTTTCAGGAACTTGAAAGTTTGTATTAAAATATTATGAAAACCAGACTGTGGATGGGGGTTTCTAGTTGAAAAATCATAAGATCATCCCAATGTAACCCTTCCGACATATTAATAAACAAATGTATCAGTTATCTGAGAATAATACAGTAATATTTGTTACCCTGAAAACTGGAAAAGTGTTTCACAGCTGCAAATAAATCACTGAAGTTGTAGAGGTCTTATGTACTCTAAATGATACTTAAAATCTAGTTATTCAGATAACTGTGAAAACAGCATCTTGTTTCTGATAAGAGGATCTGTCTCTCTTTCATTTTTGTTTTCCCTCCACAAAAGCCTTCATAAGAGCACAGATTTTCTTTAGTTAATATTAAAAAGGGGAGAAAAAATCTCTAAGAATTCCATGGCTACGAAAACTGATTCCAAGAGCTGAGAGCTCTTTGAGCAGGAACTGATACTCGACAGAAAACACAGCTGCAAAGTTTTCATCTCACAGGAGTGTAGGCAGCAGCTGTGTTTAAACTCTCAGCCAGCAACTGCCCAGACAGGCAGCTCCAGCACTTTGGGAACTGCATCAAAATCTTTGTGGCAAAAGCCTACTCCTGAGCTGCCTTTCAGTCGTCACCTCCCGCTACCCGAACTACATTTCAGTAATAACCACCCCAAAGGATTTGCCCTGATCAGGGAAGAGTGGTTGAGCAAGGTCTCAGTTGGCAAGTGCCGGCTGAGGGATGGGCTTACACCAGCCAGCTTGGGCAACCTCACAGTTTGCAGCCACTGGTGGGAAAAGCGTTTCCCCCCCACTCTTGTCCGCACAGTCCCTCTGCTTCCTTCACATCCGTTCTGCTGTTTCTTAGATCCCTTTTGTGAATTAAATCAATTTGCAAACCTGGCAGGAAAGTAACCCGGAAAAAAAAACAGCTAGAGCTATTGAGTTGAGTGGCTGCACAAAGCGCAGCGCGAGTGCCAGAGCCACGAGGGAGCAGGACACGGGGGTCAACCTGCAGGAAAAGGCACAAGAAGAGGTGGAGCAACACATCCCCTTCACAATAAAAATGCCACACTGCATTAGCTCCTTTGCTCCTGAAGCAGCAACAGAAACCTAAGCCTAAACCTAATCCTAACAGATTTTTTCCTCTGCTCGTAATTCACGTTTAGTTGGTCAAGATGAACTTCTATTATATGTTGTCAGATCACTAAGTTTGGGAAATGAGAGTTGTTTTTTTATGAGAGATCCAATTTAGCAGTTTCTAATTACTCAAAAGTTAATGGGCTTAAAGGGTTACATTTCTTTGCAAGACTTCAGTTAAATCAGGATCAAAGTCTGGAACTTTAGCATTCTACTATAATTATTCAGTCTTAGATGCATGCCTACAAACATAAACTTACTGCCAGTATCTAATACAGAGAAATATCTTCATGCAAATAAAGTGCTGTTTTGATATACATAGCTAGCATGTTCTTATTTCTTTTGCTATTGCTGATTGGATCATTTTTCCTGGTGAGTTTGACCGAATGAAAGCATAAAAGCACTTGCACTAGAACAATTAACTTGGTTTTGCATGCAGCATAGCCACAGAATAATGAATTAGAACATCCTGGTTTTGATATCAGGTTTATATATTCTTGAAAGGGAAAAACAAAATTAAACTTTTACTTAGAGGTGTATTTATATTATCAGTAAATACAATACAGTCACGAAACATTTAAGAGCAATGGGCTAGTACACAGACAAAATAGGAACACTGCAATACAACATTTACAAACAGTCAATAATTAGTAATGAGAAGCACACAGAGCTTGTAAAACAGCTAGTTTTTTTTTTCTTAGCTCACTGGAAGTCATGGTCACAAGATTGTCATAAAAATACTAGTAGAAGCAGAGTTTTGATACACTCTGTAAAGCCAGGCAGAACACCGTTTTTATTTTAGTAAAGCTTTATAAAATTTAGAGATTTTCAGCAACCTTTAACAATACTTTCCTTTTACACTGCCAGAGTCACAGATGTAGACCAAGTCATACTGATAAGAAGGACAGAAAAAAAATCTGTATTTTAAAAAGCATGTCATTTTTATTTCTTTTTCCCTTTGGTTATCTCACTGAAGAGCACTGCCATGCCTACTGTCCAACAGTACAATCTGTATTTGTTTCTTGGCTTTGTTAGTCTGAGCGGCTTTTGCTAGCACAATGTTCATCAACGTTCCTGGGTTTAAATACTGGCAAACTAGAAAGATAAACTTCTGAAGTCCTAACCAGAAGATTGAAGAAGAAAATAGTATTTAATATTTCAGCTCTCTCTCAAAAAGAATGCATCAAATCAAATGAACAACACTTAACAGCCCATCAAAACTCCAGCTAGGTTGGAATTCTGCAAACACTTGCTCACAGACTGTTAGAATATGCTGAACGGAAACAATTTTGCCTTTAGAGCACCACAATTTTAGCTTGTCATGGCTTTACCACAAGTTTTCCTGATTAATGAGGAAGTCCCTGAAATCCAGCCTTATTGTCTCTATTTATTTTCTCAGTGTTTAGCAAAGGCATTCATAACACAGAACAGATGAGAGAGTTGCAGAGCACTCTGGTCAGAGCCAAGGTTCAAGGTCAGACACGAGGGCCAAGCTGGCATGAAGGAGGTGCTGCTGAAAGTGCCAGTCTACTTCTCCCTCTCTGGTGGGATGTACCCGCCTGCCACTTCCCTTCCACTAAATTAACAGACTCTGAACACGTAAAGTAAATAATTTAAGAAGAAAATTAACCTTGCTGGGGAAGGGGTTGGGGGGGAAGCTGCCTTCTCTTTGATTGTGCAGTGAACTGGCTCACTCTGAAGACAACAATCTGCAAAATCTGTGGATCCATGGACAGTAGGTCACCTGTCACAGGGGAAGGTGAGCAGGCTGGCCCTTTTCAGTGTCACCTTCCCATTATATCAACTTAATCATAAGGTCACATTGCATAAGCGGTGCAGTTTCATTCAAGTTCATTTTGTTAGGGGATGAACCAAGATGGGGGAGCCCTGGAAGCTGAGGTGTGCACGGGACTTGTGACTCATTCGACAATGAAGTCAGGTATCCTGTGCCTAAGGAAAGAAGACAATGGTCTGTTTCATAGCTGGGGTGACAGAATGGCTTTCTCTAGACTCAGGTTCTGTCCCATTGACCTCACTCATGTGATGAGAAAAAGGTAATTGAGGCAACTCCTCAAACACAGTCAACAATCATGCACATCCTGCTTTTTAGGTGCTTGGCTTGAGTGGTTGATGCGATTAGTGGAGTCGCAACACAATATATCTTCCACATTAAAATCCTATTCCAGTGACACAGAGCCATTGGTGGGACGTTCCCCTCGACCTCATGCAGGTGCACAGCCCACTCCCAGCCCCAGCCTGAGCTTATCCCCAGAGAAACTGCAGCCCTGACCCCCAGCCAGGGCTCCCAGCTCAGACACCCCTTCCTCAACAGCCATCCTAGAGCTCATTAGCCCTCAAGAGTCTGTCCAAGGTGAGAATGTCCGCACCTCAGCAGGCACTGACACCAAACTAAGCGCTGCTGGGTCTTTTGCACCAGAATCGTCCAGAAACTGAAGGTCTGACTCACTGCCAGGCTACTGCAGATTGTGACAGGATGATTTCTTAGGAAGCCTTTGCACAAAAGGCAGTAACACAGTAGTAAATCCAGCCTTTCCTAAGTGATATTATACACTGTTTAAGACACAGATCCTTCAGATACTCTCAATGTGCTTGGACCAAGTGTGTAAATAGATCGGTTGAGCCCTCCTGAACCTATTCTTGACTGTTCTCTTGGAAAGAACATTTCTGAGCTCACAGTACACTGATTAACCATACTAGTATAAAAGAAAGGGTATATTATTCAGAGGCTCTATTTAGTGTATTAAGATGTTCAGTGGCCATTAACTGAGAAGGTTATTTATTAGATTATTTATGAATACAGTTGTAACTTAAAGAGATCATCCATCCAAATAATGTATGTATGCTGTGTCCAGTGCTTATAAACACATACTAGGAAAAAAAGTCTAGCACAATAAACCAGCTGTGTCTTTTAATAGAATCCAAGCCATTAGGTCAGAAAAATGAAAAACCTATTTCCAGTTTTATTTTGGAGCATCATGAGTGACTAACCTTCAGTAACTGATTATTGTCAGACTGCGATGATATACAATTCAGCGCTGCGTTCTACAGAATCCAAATTTTGCTTTATATTTACTGTTTTTTTTCCAGATTTAATATCACTATTTTCTGCCTTTCAGTTTTGTTTTAAATTTTAACCCAAATCAGGTAAGTCATGCTGGTTGTGTATATATCCACTATGAAGGTTAAAAAAAAAAAAAAGTGACTAAAATGAAGAATTTGTGGAAGCCTGGAAGGATCTCTCCTCTTCCTTGCATTTACCAAAAAAGCACTTCTGGAATGGGAAAGGATGCTGTTTTAGACTTGGCCAGTTCTGTATTCAGGAGAAGTGGGTACTGGTTTAACACCAGGGCTGGTTTCCCTTCTTGAGCTCCTACGATGTTTGTGAAGCATGTATGAGTATGTTTAGGGCAAATTGATCACACTTGCTGTAGTATGAAGTACTCCAGCAAATTACTGGCATAGTACTTAAAATGGATTATGAAAATAGCTATATTTAGTCTATATCTCTAAATACTACATGCTTTCCTCACCATAGTAACATAAATGTCTATCAAAGGAACAGAGGAGAAGGAGCTTAAATTCTTGCACTGCAGAGACTATGAAAAAGGAGGGGGAGGGAAAGTACTCATTTCACAAACTTATGAACTTCAGATAGCAATTAACAAACAAACAAAAAAAACCACTATAATGTTTTGTCAATACATTATTATAAACTTCTAGGAACCTGTTACAGAAAAAATGACTATTCAATAAAAAAATGATACCTCATTTTTTCCAACTTAACTTAAGTAGTTGAGTTATGGGACCCCATTCCACAGTATCCCAACAACAGCAGCTAAGGAAAGTTTCTTTTTCAAAATTTTACACTTCACAGAGAGTAATTTAGTTATTCTTCAGATGGAAGTAGGAAATAAAATAAACTAGAACTTCAGTATATCATGGCTATTTGGTGATGGGCAGCTGGCAGAATATCTGGTACTAGAACAAAAGGATTCTGTTCAGCAGAGTGAAGGTATAATAATGAATCATAGGTCCTTCACAACCGTCAGAACAAAAGGATGGAGCTAGTGAACTTTCAGTGCAGTGATCAGCTAGCATAATCCTGCTGGCTTTCATTGACAGATTAAATCTACAGACAGTCAAGGCTCAGGAAAGGGAATTTTGCGACCTAGACTCAAAGTTATCATTTACACTTTGTTGTCAGTGACCGGGCCAGGGACAAAGACAGAGCCCAGCACTTTGCCTACAGTGGCTCTGCCTGGTCACAAAGCTGAGGTACAGGCAGCCTGTAGGTCCACACACAGCACCCTTGCTGTATGAAGGCAACACCAGGCAACCTCTTCTGACCTCCTAACATGCAAGATGGCAATGCCGCCAGGCAAGGCCAACACCATCCATTCTCCTTAGGAGGACATACAAAATACTCAGGGTACTCAGGCTGCACAACTGTGTCCTGGTGTGCACCAGTGCTTCACCTGAGCCTGTATGTGAGCACAGGCTTACAGAAATATCACAGGGATGCTAAGAGAGATCAGATGGTCAGTTCAACTGCAGACGTCTCCTGTGTTGTCTTCTAAAACTGAGAGGTTAAACCCGTGCAGAGTGACTTTAAACCTGCCTTTGAAACACAGTAATGATCTAGCTGATAGCTTTCATTCAGTGCTATTAGTTTAAAATAAAAGTCAACTTATCCTTTCACATACTTCAGAACTTAAATAAGCAATTCCAGACTGGCTATATAAAATTAAAACCAACCAGCCAGCACCCACAAACTAACACAAGAGAAGACACATCTACTAACTACTGAACTATTGCTTTAGAGAAATGTGGTGTAGCTGCTCATCCATGTTTGGCACTAGGCTAGATCTACACTCTCCATGCAGAGCAGCATGACTCCATACGACCTAAGAGGGGATTAGAGTACCTCGCAGTATTGTATGCTGTTACTATGGGATGTACTATGAGTATGAGAGGAATTGGATCATGACCACATTACACACCCATTCCAAGTGATTCTTTGTTTATCTGCAGATTATGAGCATTTACCATCTCAAATTATTTCCAATATAGCTGTGGATCCTCACAGCCTTGGCTGTACAGTCCATATCTCCAGTATTTATTGTAGTGATAAGCAGCAGAGACAGGAGTAGCGAACTCAGTATATCAGGTATTTCAGCTGTACAGATTCTAATCATTTCAACATCTCTTCATTAACATTATAGGACTAAAAATACCTTGCAGAGACAGAGCTTTTCCTTGGTGTAGTGTTATCCTCAATAAGCAAAAATCATTGTGAGGTACAAGATGCTGAACACTCCTGAAAAACTATGCAACAATGCAATATGGTTCATTTTGCAAGATTTTGTGGTTGAAAGAGAAATAGGGTTAGGAAACAGCTTTAGAAGAGAGAAAAATTGAACAATCTATTCTTTTTCACTAAATTTCCTGTGCATATTGTTAAAGTCATGAGGACAGACTCCTTATGCTTAAGCACAAGTCCTTTGAAAATAGACCTACAAATACTTTTGTTTGTCTTTCTAATTTCACTGCATTGTAAGCAAATCCACGCTTGAAAATATCAGGCATCGGGACAGCCTGTGTAGGTATTTAGACTGCTGTATAACTGGTCTAATTAAAAATAAACACACAAAAAGTTGGACTAGATGATCTTTCGAGGTCCCTTTCAATCCCTAACATTCTGTGATTCTGTGAAAATAAATTTGCCTCACAACAATGGTCCAGAATAGCACTTTTGTAAGGCAGAGGTTTAGGTACTCTGCCCCACTCTCATCCTTACATACAGCTGCAAAGGTATAAGACTTCCTAGACTTCCACAGATGGTGATTTTCCCTTTCTGAGGAGACGTTTCTGTGGTGTGAAGTCTACCTCACTAATTCCATGCCCCTCATTCAGAAATTGAAAGAGGTTTTTGTGTGTGTGGTGGGGTTTTATTGTTTGGTTTGGGTTTGTTTGTGGGGTTTTTTGTTGTTTTTGTTTTTGCAAGCTCGTTACAAGAGTATCTCTGCAGGAGTCTTGGGCTATTCCAGTTTCTGCTACAAGGAACACACTTGTGGTTTGAGAACCTGAGCCCTTTCGTGCACTTCTCTTAGTCACAAAACTGGCACAAGGAGTTGAAACTGAGGTACAGTGATTCCCAAGCAGCTGGTACTCCTCCCTTGCACAAACCTGTCTCGATAGGTGATTACTATTTCTGTGGTGGCAGATACACTAGCAAACCAAGCTGGAAACCTCTTGCTTCAAGATTTTGTGTTATAGCTGTACATGCTACGCAGTCTATGGAAAATAAAGCAAACACTGCTTGCATATCTATTCAACATACTAAATATTGGAAGAAGCCTTTGTCTTTTGAAAATACACTTTAACTCAATTGTATATATACTATATGCTGCATGTGTTCATATCCTCTCCTTGTCAGGAAAAGTAAACCACAGAAATCCATATGGGCATGAAAACCCATTTCAGAATTGCCCTGTGTCATTTAAACAAGACTGTAGGTTGTTTAAAGGATAATCACTTTTAGTGATTGAGTATAGTTTTCATAATAATAATTCAGAATACTACTCCTATCCAATCTAAGCACTACTTGGAGAGACAAATTTCTAGAAATTAACTCTGATTGTTCTTCCGTGATAAATTACTTTTGACCTCAGATTTTTTAGGCGCTTTTTTTGCCATTCCACTCTACAGACGTTTTATCATTCTTATCTCTGATCAAGGCTGGACTGTTTGGGGATTAAATTTGGTTTTCAAACAGTGTAAAATTTAACATTTAGGAAATCTTTATTCTTGTTCACCAAACCACTAAATCAGCTCTGTTTCTCAATTTTACTGAGAACATCTGGCTTGAGAAACAGGTCCTAAATTTAGACTACAAGTAGATTGCTTGAGAAATAATTAGGTACTGTTACATGGTAAAAAAAAAAAAAATACAAGGCTGTCAAAGACTCAACCCACTCTTAGTATGGGTGTGGATAATTACATACTCGTTTCAAAGTAACTGAGTTGGATCAGTCACTTCAATATACAGCATCCTGAACAGATCTGTTTCAAATAAGAATAATTTTTAAAATAAATTTTAAAAATACTGGCATTTTGGATAACTCTTCAGCCTTTAGAAGGCTGGACTAAGTGGTCAACATATCTTTATCTTGTAAGCTAAATTTCTTCTTCCCTGAATCTACAGAAGGCGGCTCAGGTGAATATAGAGTTGTCATAGGCTTTCTTTAAGATTTCAAGTGATTACACGTGCATACAATGCTCTGTATAACCTTGCAAGGCTGAGCTTTCTGAGGCACGTATAAACTTGCTTACATATAGCAGATTTGATGCAAAGCAGAAGCACAAATTTGTTAGAAGAATACAATAAAACCTACCTTTTCACATTTGGTGGTTGCATTTGTGTTTCTGCCAGTCTATAGACCTGTCATGTATTTAGAAGTTTCAGCCAATGTACAAAATTCCTAACTCTGCTTGAGAAAAAAAATCCCACTAGAGAATGAGCAGAGTGCAAGGATAACTATGACATATCAGAATCCTTACATCAGCAGGAGTACAAATGCATATTTTCATAGAATAAAAATCTAAGGTCTGGTCTGGTTTAAAGAGTCAAAACTATCTGGTTTCGATGTTTAAAAATATTTCCAGTACTGCTCATGGCATTGTATTCCACATATTAACACTATGTTATGTGGAACAGCCTTGGCATCTAAAAGCAAATTTATGATGAGAATTAAATTAGCACATTTAGCAAATCTGCTACAAAACTTTGCCATTTTGGGGATAGTGTAGGTTTAAGAAGATGGGATCATCTTTTTAAATAGTATAGCAAGTATAAAAGAAGAACAGGATTGTATTTATGCTGGGAGAAAAATAAAAAGCCCATCTAGAAAGACTTCTGTGATCACATCTACTAAGACAAACCTGCCTTTCACAGGCTATCGAATCTGTGTTAGCATGAAACACGATAACATGAAAAACATGGATGTGAAATCAAAGAAAATTTTAGTACAAGGTCACAACAATGTGTCAAACATCACCATGTTTTGACAAAAAAGGCGAATTTCTCTGAAATCCACAATCTTCTTTTGAAATATACCCATCAAATAGTGCTTAAAAATGCAAATGGTTTCATAGTGAAATAAGTCCAGAAAATACAGTAAGAAACGTATTACCTCCTGTGCAGATATAGATATCCTACATTATTTTTCATTTAAGCACCTCCACATTCCCAGTCCCAGTAGTTACTGATATAGTAGTTACTGATATATTTTTCCTATAGATTATCAGTATTAAAAAGCAACTAGATTATTGACATCAAAGCCATATTTATGGGCCTATCGCCCAAACTATTTAAGACACTCATTTCAGATTGGGACTATCAGATGGTGGGAAAATAGTGAGCCGTCCCAGGAAAGGAGTTGCTCTAAATAGGTACAAAGAAATGCCGCACAGAAAATTTCACCCACACAGTTACTGACAGGCAGGCATAGCCTCACTCTGCTCCCATACAGCCCTAGATGAACACATCTGGAAGGAGGAATGACATGAATTTAAATCTGTTATTTCCTGGTGCACAAATGTAACAAAATTTGCAATTATTTAAGCAAAAAAAAAAAAAAAAAAATTGGATCATAATAGTTACAACAATGGGAGTAAAGGTACAAAAATATTAGTGTGCAGAAATAATGAAAGTAACAATAGGAAATCTAATTTTTAACTAGGAACTGATCAAGGCTAAGCATAACATTTTTTATTGGATTATTTTCAGCCTGGTTGATTCCTTGGTCCATTCACTTCACATCCTTATAAACAGTTAACTGACACAACTTCAGGGATGCTATGCAGGTGGTAACATGTGGCTAGAGGTTATGGGAGGGGGAGGACTCTCAGTGCACACGGGATTTCCTTCAGAAAATCTGTATCATTAAAGTGATTGTATACATATTTGAAAACTGCTTATTGCTCCTTTACGCAGCTCAGGAATGAGAATGGCATTTCATGGATTGAATGTGTTGCTGCCAGCCAAATGGGGTGATCCCACTCTCCTCCCACCCCTGGTGACGCAGCCCCCTGCTTTCAGTAGCTCAGACATGGTTTAGCTCACTAACTTGGCTGAAGACTAAGTAGTAAGAAGAATTATAGATTTGTGTTAGATCAGGGCAGCTGGCATGTAAAATCTCACCCTGAGTGTCTGTTTCTGATACACTTGCAAAATCTGTTAGTTGGTGAAGGCATTACTCAAAAAAAGCAAAGGAGAAACATATTACCCACCCTGGCATTCCCGCTTCCACGTAATCGCCAAGAGATCTATGTGGATTTACAGGTCCCTCACCTTGCACTATCAAATTTGATGACTGAGTTTCAAATGTGTGCAGTTGATGAAACAGGTTACAGCCAGGGAACAGGCTCTGCTTTACCCAGGGTTTTCACACATCATCATCCGTGCCCCTCCATCAGGTGCCAAATGCACACTCTCCTCTCTGTCCACTGGGGAGGAGAGGAGCAGCTTGTTCCTGAACTGACCTCCTTGGATGAAGCCACCTTCCTCTCCTCCTTGTGCTAAAAGAATTCTGTGTTTCACCCGTGCAGACAAAAAAAAAAACAAAAAACAAAAAACACAACACAATGGTGACAGCAAACAAGGAAACTGGTCTGATGGGTTCACTAATTACCCAAAAAGAGATTAAAAGACTGAAAGGATTAAAAGCGAATGAGAAGGACATTTTTATCTGCTTCAATCAGTTTAAGTTAGATTAGTAATTCTGCAGGTGACACGCTGTATCATCTTAGGCAGATGACTCACTTATTTTACCCCTTAACAATGGGATCATGATGCTAAATTCAAATTTGTACACAGTGCTCTGAGACCTCAGAGCAATCAAAGGGGTGCAAAGTGCAAGTATTCTAGTATTAGACTGATTTACAAGACAGCAATGCGAAATGCTGGCAGGTGATTTCAAATGCCTCCAACTGCAAAGCCCCCATGGCAGCTGTCAAAAAGCATACAGAAAAAGCATGCAGCTAAATTTTAGCAGCTGAGGTGAGGGCAAGTGCTGTCACTGAGAGAACATGGTGTGAGAACAAGAATGCTAATAAGCGCACCAACCAGTACAGGCCAAATGCAGAAAGGATTATATATATATTTTTTCCCCAAGTCTGGAAAGTGATTTTGCCAATTTTAAAAACATTTTAGATAATGTGAAGAGATTGGGTGCTTACAGAAAATCAGAAGTTTGAAGAGTGAGAAAAATATTTCATTTTCTTAAAGGATAAACCTGCACAGAGGTGAAGGAAAGTCCTTTAAACAAAATCTGGGGAGTTGCTCTGGAATGATCCCAGGAGAGCCTGAGGCCGTTCCATTTCAGTGAGCAGGCATGTTGGGTCAGATGTCTTACCTGTTTCTGAAGTGTTACCTGCCCTTGTGTAACCTCTAATTATAAGTTTCAGTGAGAGCATTTATAAACTGCCTTGCAACTGGTGCTGCTTTATGCATTGTAAGATTTTAAGTGGTTCAGTAGCTCTGATACACATGCCTTTTTCTTTTGTATGTATCAGCCTTTCGTCGTCCTCAGCTTTCTCTTCACGGATGCTTCTATCTACCTTAAATCAAGCAGGACCAATCCTTAAGAAACTGTTCCATTCTGTGGGCTACTACAGCCAAGAGAAACACCATTTGGAAGATTTTAAGCAGCTCTGTTTAGAGCAGAGTAAACCCAGAGTCCTCCTGCATGATGATAACAGGAAGCAATCCCCCTAGAAACCGGACATGCGGTTCCTGACCATTTCCCTGGAAGCTGGATACTACCTTGCACATGTAGCTCCATTTCACTATGCAACATGGTCACCTAATTACTCAGCAACACATTGCAAGAGCTCTATGATTTGATGCAAGACTTCTGCAAGCTAGTTCAAAATAATGAAGGTTTGCTGGGCTTCTCCACTTGGCAGCCTCCTACTCAGCCACTTTGAAAATGTTTTGAAAATTAAGCAGCTCTGTGTTGAACTAGAACAAGCTAAACACCCAGTGTTTTATTTATTACTCAAGCAAACAAAGTTACGGGTTTTACTCCAAAAAAAAAAGCAAGTTTTCATCACCACAACGTCAAAGTAGTACTTTGTGATTCCTGCTGTTGAATATAAGATGCTCTTGAAATGTACAGAAAAATAATGCAATAAAGTCAGTCTGGTAAACCCTGGCTGTTAGCTCTTCGAGCTACTGAGACTGAAAGACTTTGTTGGGACAAAGGATGTTTCAAAACAGCCTTTTATAAATGCATATTCAAGTATGTTTTGAGGCTTCAAATAACACTTCTATTTGGCTTGACACTTATTTCTCACACATGTTCCTCAGATGGAGGACTGCCCAAATATGCTTATTATTCCAATCATAAACAAATGTTTCTGCTTGGGGAACAGTGGGTCTGACAATGGGAAACTTTGCACACTCCCAGGTACGTGTACCATACTCAGGAGTTCATATATGCTCGTCTCTTTCTGTACTTTCCCTATTAATAGCATTCAAACAAAAGCTAAACATGACGCACCCTCTCCGCTAGAAGGTAACACCCCATGGGTGGTGACACAATGATAGTAATTAAAAGGATTTTGGTAATGTTTTGAAGGCCAGCCAAATTTCTGTGTGTCCCTTCTAGTAAATCCAGTGAAAGCAAAACAAGTTCAAAGCATTCACTTCACTCTCCAAAAAAACAAATACTGCAGACTATTAGCTGAGAATTACCAGGAGAGACATTTAAATTCACAAATATTGTATAAATATTTGTTTGTGTATTCACCTATATAGACATACACACACACAAACATATGCATACAGGCAAAACTAGTTCTTTCATACAACAAGGCTGAGACAAAAAGTTTGTGACCAAAGACAGTGGTTGGCAAACTCACAAAAGGGATAACAAAGAGCATTCATTTCCCCAGTCTCTTGTCCTGCGGGAACTGTGGAAGGCAAAGAATTAAACTAGAGTGTTTGTTAAATTCAAAATAAAGGCCTAAAGAANAAAGAAAAAAAAAAAAAAAGGTGTTGACTACAGAAAAATAAATTAGTTGTAGAAAAATAAAAAGAAAAGACACTTTGGACTGGAAAAAGGGAGTAATGAGAAACAGAGAGAGTTCAATATCTAAGGGGAGGCAAAAACTAGAGCAGGACTAATACAGTGAATTACATATAAATACAGTGTAACTCGGAAGGCAAAAGGTTATCTTTAAAAAAGAGAGAAAACCCAGAGTGGTTTCCAAACACTGCTTCCCATGCTAAGGTGCTAACCACCGATGTCCGTGTGTAAGTACTCCATCGTTTTCAAACAGAGCACCTAAACAAAGCACCTCTAGACTCAAATTGTGGCAAAGAATACATACCAAAAACATATTCCAACGATGCTTTATGTACAGCTGATAAAACAATGGGAATTCTCATCCATCTGCACACAAGAAAACCCAAATATACAAAAAAAANCCCCCCCCCCCCCCCCCAAACAATAAACGAAAACAAACAAAAACCCCCACGTATTTTAGAACTCTGTTTGGATGTAACCTTTCCATGTGTTTTGTGCGAAAGACAAAATAGCACAAAACAAAACCAAACAAAAAGGCAATTTCCCAGGAAAACCAGCAGCCCAGCAGTTAAGAGGCATGTTCAGTTTGTGCTAGACAATTTTAAACCCCCAGTCTGCAGAACAGGTCCTAACATGCCAGTGGGTTGAACTCTCAGCTATGGGCTTTCCACTCTTCTTCTCTTTTTTCTACCCCAAATTCTAAACAATGTCTTGTCAGATTATGTCGCTTTCGATGAAATACTTGTCTTTGACAAAGTAACATGTGCCAAAACCAGCACAACTTTAAAATTTTAACCAGAGAATTTCTAATGAGCTCTTTGTCTTATGATTAAATAACCACCATTAAAAAGATGAGGGAGATATTAAGAGCTAGTAGTCCAACTTTTATTAATTCTGCTTAACTACACATTTTCCCTTTGAAAATCTCACCTTTGGGGCAAACTGCTTTTACTTTTTGTTTACTTCCTGACTTTTTCTCACTTGTCTAGACATTTTTATGTCTCCATTTGTTTTAAATTGCCCTTTTCAACTTTCATTAATATTCTCACTCCTCCTTCCCTTCTTTATTCTTCTCACTACCCTCGCCAATTTTCATTTTCACATTGCATATTCTTTAGTCATTTACTGCATTTTCTTCCTTCTCCCAGCCCTACATTTCTCTCCTGTTTCTTTCCTTTACTAATTTCAATATGGAGAATTAGAACAGATCAGATGTCCCACATTATCTCTTAAGGAGACAGAGTACCTTTATTGAGGAATAAGCAGATTTTTATTTCCTATAATTTTGAGGAAAAAAACAACCAACCAACCGCACAAAAAAAACCCCAGATATATGAGTAAATGGAAATATAGATAGTGTAACATCCAGCTGACATACACTGTCAATGTCTTTGGTTACAGGGCTAAATATTTTTGTTTTCTTTCTAGCTTCATGCATCCTTTTCAGTTATTGCTATTTGCTTTCTGATAAAAAAATGCTGCTTTGAGTTGTTCTATTTTTAAGGTCAATCTATAAACTAGAAGAAATTAGAAATGTTACACTTACCTTTTGTGGCAGCTTTTTCTCACCTTTAAATATCAAAGTGGAAGTCAAACTAGGTTATGATTACAATAAAGGACAATCAACATTTTCAAATTTGGGCAGCTATTTTAGACAGTCAGTTCTGCACCAAGACACTTGCTGCCTGGTCTGAAGGTGTCTTAAGGCCTTATATCTGCAGCTAAAGTAGAAGCCCCAGGTACAGCACATCTCAAAACTGGGCATAGTCAATATAGGACATAATTGCACCACTGCAGTGGAACTGTGAGCTGGCTGTGCTGATCCCCAACAGGGAAGCACTAAGGACAGCAGTACATAGATGCAGAAAACATTGCACTCAGTGAAACTACCCCACTCTTTTAGTTTCCCCATCCATTTGAGATTCCTGCACCATCCCCTCTGTAGCAAAGTCTCTGCACATTTTTCTGACATTTGAAAATCTGTGCTTGCCTGTTTCCAGACAGTAGGACAGGAATTGTCTAATTTGTTCCCATGTGGTGCTTGATCAAAAAAGAGTGCCCAACCCTACGCCCTGCACTAGGCTAATGGGTTTCTGGGTGGTACTTACAGCAAGGAACTATGAGTGGGATTCTTGCAGAAGCTGAGTAATATCTAGTCCTCAATAGGGAAGGCTTTGGAAAGCAAAATGTGCAACATTTCTTGCTCTGATATTAAAAATGCAAATGGACTGACCTCAAAAGATCAGCTCAGTTACTAGTTACCATCATATAGGTGACATGGTTTAGTGGCAGACTTTGCAGCATTATGTTAATGGTGGCAATAAATGATCTTAAGGGTATTTTCCAACCTAATGATTCTATCTAGTAAGTCTGTCTAAAGGCTGGAAGAAGCTGCATTAGATTTCCAAATACTATAGATCCTACTGCTATCTCACAAATGAAACTAACCCAAACAGATTTCCCACTTACCTTCCCGGAAGCTCTGCAGTTGCAGAGCTTCACAGGAGATGCACTTCATCCTTTCACAAAAAGGATGGACTTTAGTATATTACCTATGACTTGCTGCTCAATCCTTGACCCTCAATTTTTGCTTTCAAATTGAAAGAAGAAGTATTTCTTATAGTGGACCAAGTGAAAAGCCCAGGCTAAGTGCCGCTAAATCAGATACTAACAGCTTTCTGATTTCTAGCACATAATAATAAGGAACCATTAGAGATTAAGTACAGTAAGGAAAAGACAGCCGGTAGTCAACTTCTTTTATCTGGAAAAGCCTTGGGATGTTTTTTCAAGAAGATTACTTATATTCTTGGCATTACCTGCTGTATAGCATCATAGAATCGTTTTGGTTGGAAGTGACCCTCAAGATCATTGAGTCCAACCATAACCTGACACAGTCACTAAACTATGCCCCTAGGAACCTCATCTACATGTCTTTTAAACACCTCTAGGTATGGTGGCTCTGGCACTTCCCTGGGCAGCCTGTTCCAGTGCTTCACAACCTTTCCCAGGAAGAAATTTTTCCTAATATCCAATATGAAAAAGCAGGTCCTTTCTATAAATTTTTGATAGCTGCATAACTGCTGCTAATTTCTGCTCTATTATTACATTTCCTCCTCTTCTGTCTTCAGTAGCTTACACATATAAATTTATATATTGAAGTTGTCTCTTGTTTTGCCTTCATACTGGTTAGATTTAGGGCAGAAAACATATTTTCAGTGGCTCTATTTCAGAAGGTGTAATAAATTATGATGAAGCCAGTGCTTTATGCAAAAGTGAAGATTATTCTTCCACGGAACAAAAGTAGTTTGCAGAATAACATCCCAAACCATAGTTTTCAAATGGTGTGCTAAGAAGAATCTTCATCCCACTCAGAATAACTTTGGTTTAAATGAGAGCACCAAGAACAAACACTTTATTCAAACAGATAAAAATAATTTCCTGTATGATGCAGTAGTGACAGTTTAAACCAAGAGCATTTCAGAACTCAGACTGTACGTTCTACCAGATCCATTTCTAACTTGCAATTCTTGCTCCAGCAATCTGCTTTGGAATTAATAATTATACTGCACAACGCAACATTTTTTTGGTTCTTGTTTTGTTACGTGCTTTTGCTTTGCAGGATAAACACGGCATCAGCAAAGCCTATCCATTGATTTCTACAATGACAGATTACTAACAACAATAGATATTTAATGATGTGTCAACAAATGTATGAAACTGCGTGGTTGTAAGGTAGCAACTGCCAAAAGAAGCTGCTCTGACTGTCATGTTGAAGAGATATACCGTAGTTTCACTTCTGCCACTGACAGCCAGTTCTAACGATGTACATTTTATGTAATGAAATTCTTCCTTTTCCTGTGTGAGGTCAGATGATAATTCAGAGAACTGCTTTGTTTTAATTTTTGAGTAACATATTTTAAGGAGGCAAGCGGAAACTTCACGTTTTTCCCCTAAAACTAGAGCAATTTACAAAAAATACATATTTATAAGGGAATGTAGTATGGATTGCAGCCAGTAAAGCATGAACCACTACAGCAAGAAAAGGGTGGAAATGTGTTATTGTAAATAGGCTAGTTTGCGTGTCTAATACACTGAAATATCACAAAGCTATTTGGTTTATTATAAATAAAGTGGTAGAGTAGCTAGAGACACATTGCAGCATCTTTTTATGCTTTGGAATCAAAAAATAACATGACAGATGCAATACATACTGGTAAACAATGAAGATTTCCTTCAGCCATGAAAAACTGCACCAGCTGTCTCTTCACTCCAATTTTACACGTAGTTTGCATGCTATTCTAAATCTACTAGGCAACAGTTGCACAAAAGGCAAACAGACCCATTTCTCCACAATACATTGAGAAACAGTTCACAGAGAGCACCATTTCCTGAAATACCGAAAATCATGTTATTATGGTTGTAAAAGTCTTTGCACCACACACAGAGAAGCAGAGGAGGTGCAGGAGTACTGATGTACCACACTTGTTCCCAAAACACTCTCTTGCCTTCCTCTCCTCGCTGTCAGTCACCGGCACTCTGTGGTGTGACCCCCCTGCTCTGAAGGTAATACTGAATTAGAGCATGGAGGAAACTGCCCTCATTTAGATATACTCCAGGACTTTTCTATAGCAAGAATGTAATATAGTGCAGATTAACAGCTAATTCGCAGCCTTGATACAAGCATATAGGATTTCTAAAAACTGTCTTCTCTACTGATACAATTTATTTCAGAACAGAGAGAAAACATCCCTCAGGGTGTTGCAGGTGACATCTATTCTATCTATTCATGAAAAGGCTGTAGGTGGTACCAATCATGTGCCAGTATCTTAAATGCACCAACTTCAAGGAGGGTTTAACACAGCCTTCCAGTGCATTTTTGAGTCATTTGTTATGCCTTTCAGGAACTAATCATCTCGTTACAAGAGCTGATGCACAGCACACTGTATGGCTGAACTGAATATCTTCTCCGCTGAATGTGCCATAACAAGGACATTGGAAGTCACAAGCATTAACTGGTTATTGCCACAGCGGTACAGGAGCTTTAGTTGCATTAAGGCTGTTAAAACTAATGTAGATAAGTGGCCTGCACTGCTTCAGAAAGCTCCATCAGTAGCAAATTAGCCCTTGCCCTCTTAGGGCATATGGAACCTTTTCAAAGCTCTGTCTTCCCTCCATAGTTCAGCCATTCTCCTGTGAAAGGGCCTACTTCTCACTATAGCTGCTAAGTGTTGAATTTGAAGAGTAAATACAGTTTTCAGAGGCTTTAATTAAAAAGATTTCTGAAGTGCAAGAGGCATTTCTCAAGGTGCACTTGAAACCTAACAAGGAAGATTTTAATCTCCTCACCTATAGTAATCACTTCACAGTATGGGTGCTAATGAAGGCAGCAAGGATAAGAGATACACTGATGAACCGATGCAAACCAAGAGAAGAAAAAGAATATTTTCTCCTAAACAATGTTTGCCTAAAGATGACTGTGACCAAGTAACCAGAGGTTCCTGTGGTCATCTTAATATGCCCCAAAGATGTTCACTTAGTCAATATCCTACTTAATAGCACACCTGTCAACTTTCCCTGCTGTATTGAGATTGATTTCAGTTTATACTGCTACAAAGGGCTTGGCCAAAGAAAACCCTGAGGCTCCAAACAGGTCTGTGGACTTGTCTGAGTACACAGATCTCATTAGCAAAAGAAAACATGCAAGTCCCTCAGCTGGATTTTTCTGTTTAGTTTAGCTGAATTCTTATTCCAAACCATTTAAAACATTGCAGTTTCTAATATATGTCTTCTCAATTCATTCCAAGCCAATGCAACAAAACTGTCTTAAAATAAGCCATATAACCAGAAGCTTTCAGTTCCATCCTGTGCCAATGCATTATCTACAGTGCAACACAGAGAAGAAACTTCTGAGAAAAACACAAACATGCACAAACTTAATATCTTGGCAGCCTGTGGCTCTTTCGAAAAATTTTTATTGAAATTCCTCCTCCATAAATCCACAGCCATTCCCATAACTACCGGGAAAGGAGAAGTTGCCGTTCTCTAAATCAATGAGGCTATGATTTAGAACACTCTTTCAGATCATCACTTGGTCATCTGCTCTCTAAAGGCTGAACAATTCTTGAATCAGAAGGTATCCAACTCAGAACAATCCTGGTTGACAGCATGTGCATGCATGCCTCTTACTCTAGGCATGTAGCAATCTTCATCAGTGTCGGCACTTTATGAGCAGCAGGGACCACCAATCCATTGTGCCATACTGGAGACAGCACAGATACAGAAGCCATACACTCAAATAAGGTGCAGCAAAGCACTTCAAAGTCAAGGTTTAACTACTTGTTGATTAAAGATCTAGGCAATGCCATTTAATTATTGCATGTATTTTTAAAAGTCCATGGCCTTGTAACAGAAAAGAGCATAGACATCACCTGTGCGATAAAAGTGCCTGCTGAAATAAAGGGTCAAGAGTACTTATTAGCATCTCAAAGGACCAGAGAAATTGGGTTTTGTTTTTCGTCAGGTCAAATATACGGAGGAGGATCAGTCCGTAAAATGTGCACTTCTAGTTTTAACCATTTGAGTTCAAACATATGTGGAGCAGTCCCTTTGTATTCCCACTTCCTTGGAAATGTTCAATAGCAGATGTCTCTGGTAAGCTCCATGGTAAGCACCAACAAGAGCAACAAAGCCCAGAATGAGAAATAATAAAATTCCAACTATAAATCTTCAACACTTTTCCTTTATGAGGGAGTAGCTAGTCCTGTGAATTAACACTTTTATTTATAGAAAAGGCCCTCAGTAATCAAACCACTAGACATATTGTGTTCAATGTTGCGTATCATTAATGCCAATAGTTTAGTGGGGTAAAAAGCACCAACAGAACAACAAAAAGCAAATAACCAACAAGATCTAACAATTAACTTCCATATTGCATGTGTTCAGCTCTGCATTTACTGATGCTTGCATATAATGAGCAAAAGAATTACCAGTCATTCTACATATCAAATTTAAAGCACTCCGCGTGTACTAAGAAAAAAAATCTATGCAAAGACAAGCAAAACCAGCGAAACTCTTTTCAGAGATCATACACGTAATGTAGATGTTCTCTTCTGGTTCTATTACACGATATATTCTTTAGGAGAAAATATACAAACAAATTTCTTTCTTTTTAGAGACATTCTTTTCCTAATGAAAGGCTCCATACTCATCAGTGACGGTAGTACTGTATTATTATATATTAAATACTTAATCATAATTATATATTAAATATTTAATAAATAGCTGACAAATTAGGTCAGTGCTAACACCATTTCAAGGGATAACAAATTTCAGTAACATTTTATTTCAAGCAAGTGGGAATCACATTAGGATTTCACGTGCATCTTCTTTCCTTTCCATTTTCAGCTCTGCGAGTCTTCCTGTAACACCAGATGATGCTAGGCAGAGAGAACTGTAAGCAACCAGCTTGCATCTTTATGTCTGTATTTACTGAGATAATTTTCTCCTAATGCTAGCTGCTTTGTGTTCCTTTGGATTTTTTTTTTATTTATTTTTTTCTTATGAGGCAAGACTCAGAATTGTAACAAAAACTCAAGTTTGTTTCACAAAGTTCATTTATCAACATAATTAACCTGCAATGGAAAGTTAAGCTGATAAAGCATTTTTGTCAAAATTGCCAGATTCACTCACTGGAACTGAAAGTTTTCTCAGGAGACCAAGCTTTCTCAGAAGAAAATACACTGCTAGCAGTTTTCAGAGAGTCTCTCTCCCTTAACCTAGTTTTTCATTAAGATGTTTAAAAGATGCCAACCTTATCCTGGATGGTGAAAAAAGGAAAATTACAATCACAAAGTACTTTGTAGAATCAGAAACCGCCCAGCTTCTCTGATGCATTTAGAATAGAGGAAATATATATAAAAACAAATGAACAACACAAAAACTACTGAAAAGAGCCATTATCACACAGATCCCCATTTGCAACAGGGAGACAGAGTTGTGTAGGGTTGCAGATACATTCACATTTGTTATTCAAATCAGGACTGCACTATAGAAGCAGATCTCCCAGACATGCTTGTTTCATGCATTTTCTTTTGCACTGCAAAACCATCCCATGAATTGGATTTCTTTCTGACAAAATAAGCTGGAAGATGTTCTCCAGCAAGGTACCCAATATGCTCCATCCTGTATCAGATGTTCAGCCTAAGGGACCAATGTAGAACTACCCAAAAGCAAGCAATAAAAAAAAATGCAGTGTGGACATCCGTTCCTCACAACCAACTGATTTGCTGTACAGATTGACATGTGTTGTATGAAGCTAAACTGGTAACACAAGCATAGACTAGACATAACCTAAATGGCAGGACATCACTCCTGAAGATAGCCTGTAACAGAAACACTGGGAACTGTACAACCCCTAAATGACTTTAGAAGCATTTTAAACAAAGAAGCAACTCTGGGGGACTTAATCTAAAGAAGAGTGTTGACTGTAATCCAAAGTCAAAAAAGCTTTTATGCTTATGTAGCAACACTAACATGCTGGTCAAGTCCTCATGATCAAAGGCAGTTTAATTTCTACTAAATTTGAACCCAGAGACATGATACACATGCAGAAACCTAGAGGTGTATCCCTAATATTTCTTCTGAGGAACAAACTACTCTCATATACATAGTGCTTTAAGTTGCTTTTCTGCCTTTATTCAATTAAATTATAATAAACAGAATTAGGAAAAAACTGCTAGTACAGATAGTGTTTCTTCTTTCCTATTGATGCATTATTCTGATGGAAAAACTCCTACTAGCATGGGGTGCATCTGTTAACAAAAAAACACTACAGCTACTCCTTTTAAAAATAGTAAGGTTTCCATATACCATATTTGTAATTCAACAAATCAGTATTCTAATCCTGCAATTTATCACATCCTATCTGTCAAACGTGCATATTTGTATGGTTTTATAAATGTATGTATTTACATATATGTTTATTTGATGCAATCTGATATAGTAGAGCTAGAAATTGCCATGTCTTTCAGAAAATCCGAAGCCTAAGAAAATCTAAGAGTATATTTACAAGGACCATCACAAACAGATACAGACTCGTTCTGATACTCCGTGCTGCATGGACACCAGTCAACCTGGTACAGAAGCTGTTAGGACAGCTCCGATCAAACCAGCAACCCCTGGGACAGGCTGATAAGCTCCAAGAGTCAGGGTTTAACACCTCAGGGTATAACATTTGTGCACTAACACAGGCAGAGGGTTTCCAGCCTTCGGACAGTCCATTCCTGTCCACATCCAGACATGTTCATATATTCCAAGGCAACAATTTTCAAAAGGTATTGAAAACATCAGTTTTCAGTAAAATGTTACTTTCTCACACATATGTTGTCAGTATACATACAGAAGAATCTCAGAGCACCAAACAGCTGAAATACAAGATTACACCCAGAAAACACTACAAACCATGTCCAACTTCTAAAACCACAAACTTCTCCCCATTGCTAAAGAGATACCTTTTTATAATTAGAATCATAGTATAGTTTGGGTTGGAAGGGACCTTTGAAGTTCATTTAGTTTGTTGTTGGGTTTTTTTGTTTTTTTGTTTTTTTTTTTTTTTTTTTCAAATCACCTCTAAATTTTAAATAAATTAAATCCTCTTAGGGTGAAGATTTGGTAACCTGAATCTTCCACTTATCAACAGAGCACAGAAAATTAATAATTTATGCTTTTGTCACTAGTTTGGCCACATTTTTTTTTCTGTGCTGGAGAAGCATCTCTAATGAAACAAAAAGATCACATGACCTCCAGGCTGTTAATTTGAGGTTTCAAAAGAACAAAGCAAATAAAAAAAATTATAATCTATCAGACACTCAGACACTTTGTTTCCTTTTTTTTCCCCCTCTCAGTTCCATTATACACCAGCGCCCAGCTCTTTAGGTACTTACTGAATCCCAAGCCACATTCAGACAAACCTGACTTCACATAAATTTTAAGCAGTATTTCATCTGCAGCCCAAGGCAGTTGACACCATGTTAGGTTGCTGTAAGGATGTCTGGATATGTGAGACATGAGGAAGAGCTTGTGAACGCTGTGCTACCTTCTTGGGGAAAATTCTGTAATAAGATCAGTGTCTAATTTTCCTTTTGCTTCATTGAACATGTTTTGAACCTGGAAACATGGGGAAACAAAACTATTTGTGAATGAAGTAACATCCTTGTAGAAAACTCGGCATGTTTTAGTATTATCTCTAAATTTTAGCTGAAATACTCCATTCTTAAGAATTCTTCTTTTAAAAATCCTTAAAGAAATCCTGTACACTGTATCAAGTAATTTGCTGTCAGTGTGAATGTCTATGCAAACAACTGACACAAGGGATATGATAAGCTATGCATGTCTTGCCTTCTGGCCTCTTGTGTAAAAAAGGACTGTGGGATGCAGACCTTGGGAGTGGGGTTTTTGTTCAAATGTCACTTCACATTACCTAGGTAAACTCTTAATCCTAAAGAAATCCAGTTTCCAGGCTTGAGTCTCCAGTATTGGTTAGAAGCTCCAAGTGAAGCTGTCCTGTTTCAAGCAGTATTGACAGTAATAGCTTCACGTCCTGAAATTGAGACAGTGCTGGTACATTAACCACCTGATTATTTTTATAAGGTCAAGCAGCCTCACTAAGGAGCCATCAAGTTAAGAAGTGCATTTCATGATGTACAAAATGAGCTGTCATTATTTTTTCCCTACATTTGGCCATAATAATCTTTATTTCCAACTGAGAAAGGTACAAAATTATATTTGGACCAGTCCTTCAGCAGCAGTATGATAAAAAATTATTTGAAAAAATAGCTTTCATATTTCTATAAAGAATAAAGACTCTTTAAAGGTTAGTATAGGAATAATGGCCACAGTGTTCCACGCTCAAAGGAAAAAAAAAAGGCAATTATACTTAATTAATTTGATGAGTACTGCTTACCTAAATCAATGGTGCTGTCTGAAGTTCAGTTCACTCAATCTGTGCCAGCTTGTGTGACAATTACTTGTTCTGGGGACAGACAGCACAAGGTCTTGACCTTTATAAATTAGGGCAGTGATAAACACAATGGTTCCCTAGACTACTGCCTGCTGAATGATGTCTTGGCATTATACACAGGTAATAAAAATACTGTTAAATACACACAATTTCATGAGCACTAAGGCATAAACAGAAGATGGGCCTGATTCACCAATGTCTGGCCTCTTGTTGTAAAGACAATAAACAAAGCAGCACTTCAGAAGTTCTCTAAGGTACCTGAAGATCTTAATCAAAAGTGCAGTCAAGGGATGCTGGCACCTCTGAGAGGGCATCACATGCTTTAGGTGTGTGTCACTGTAACAACCTGTGGCCTTAGAAAATAAAGTCCTGTCTAAACATTGGTGTTTTACAACTTTCGAATTTATTTTTTAAGGTAAATCAATTAAAACGCACTCTCATCTGCTTCTTTTGTTTTCAGTTCTGAAATTATTCAAATAAAGTTTCTGGTACATCTTTGTAAGAAAATTACCCTTACTGGTGTAAAATATTTTAAAATAATTTTTAAGAGTTTCTCATCTACAAAGAAAGGAAAACTGTTTGAAGCCTATAACCAATTAAAATCAGTATGTGGACTACTTCTGAGCAAGAGAAGGAGACACTAAAGTTGCAAAATTACTTATTTAATTTATAAATGGCTCTACTGAACTTCTCCTTTACTGGCAAAAACCAATGTGGTGTAAATGCCATATCGCACAACAGGCATAGTTATCCTTCTCACTCAATGCTGTGGTTTCAATAAGCCATCAGTATTGCAGGATATGTCATGATCTGAAATACTTGGCAAGTTACCTTTAGAAAATAGACGTTATTTTATCATCCCCCTTGCAACATATAACACTTTTGCTGGGGAGTCTAACTATTAAAATCAGTGTGACAACTCATAGTCCAGCAATGGTCTTGTTTGGCAGGACTATGATTGGCAGAAATTTGCATGTTCAAAATCAAGAACAGTTTGCAGAACTAAATAGAAATTTTTTGGAAGACAGGCATTTTTGGATAAGCCTTTTTTTATTATTTTCATCTTCCTGCCAAGATAGAATATCAGAAACCTCAATGGGATTCCAACTCCTGTGAGATTTGTAGCCAATTTTCAACTAACTTTGGTTAGTTCATCTAAGCTGCAGATCGCAATCCAAACATTTGGTTGCTTATCTGAACAATAATATGTCATATCTTTTGAGATTCTCTTCAAATTATTCCACTAACTGAAAGCAGAAAAGGATGAAGATATTTAATCTCCTCCTGTCAATAGACAAGTTTGTCTATGTGCTTGGCTTCTATCCAAACATAGCCTATCCCAATGTACTTTACAAACAACAATTAATAATAATATATTTGCTTTGTTTCTACACTGTTCTGGTTAAAATTATGAAGTCAAGGGCTAGCAACCATGCTTGCTTACAACGTCAGTGGTAAAATGAATACAGGGAAAATAATCCAGCCTGGTCTGAGAGTAAACCTTAGACCTAACGTTGGTTCTTTGGAGTAGAAGCTGAGAAAGGTCTGCAGTTTTTCTGTAAAAATATTTGTATTAAAGCATTAATTAAAATAAATCTATTAGAGTGATGGTTGGTTTTTCCAAGATGACATTGCAACATATTGGAAAATTCACAGGAAAATAAAACAATCCCTTTAATTATCAGATACGGAAAATAAGATATTTTAAGAGATAACAAAGAAAAACATCACTATTAGAATCAACATGACATCATTTGCATACTCCAAAATATTTTTATTTACATATTTTCTCTTTCTTGACAGATTTTTTTTTTCTTTTCTTTTAAACAAAGGCCCTGAGAGTACTTTTCCGGATGCAGGCACTCTCCTTGCTTTTCCAACTACTAAAGGATATAGGTTTGACTAGGCTGCAAGAATGAGTCATCACTAATGCTACAATTCAGTCATACTATGATCTAAAGATATCTTACCGTTCATATTCCTCTCAAAGTTTTTAATATTATCAAAACCCCTTCAGCCAAATTCCAGCTTTGTTATTAACCTCTCTTTGATACTATTGTATGGAGGTGCATACTGTAACAAATGCATTCCTATAAGCTTATCTTAGATTAGCAGCTACACACACACCACCGTTAAAAGAAGTCTTTGCATAACACCAAACAAAAATTATGTCTTCAGCCCCAAGCATGACTGGAGCAAAAAGAGAGTGAGTTTAATTTGACTAGAACCAGTACTAGACCACAGACTTCACTATGCATTGCTTATATTCATAGCCAGGGTCCTGGTGGCCCTGCACAGCATGCAGCAATGCTTTTGCTGCCATAAATATGCCCTTAATGTAAAGGAAGCAGAAGTCTGTGGTCACACTATGGTGCAGCAGCTCAACACCACTGCTGAAAGGTACAGTTCCTCCTGCTTCTTCTCACTTTTTTTCTCCTCCACTGCTTGCTTTGTATCAGCTCATCAGGCAACCATTGAGCCGCCTTTGTTAAAAACATAAAAAACTCCATAGGCAAAAAAACAAACAAACAAGGGCAAAAAGAATCAAAAAATCCACCAAACAACTGGGAAATTTTATGCTCTTTTGCTGACTTAAAGTGGACCAAAGAAGGATCTGGAAATCATTGGGGAGGCAAATTAGTGGTATCAACAGAGCTGAGAATTAGGGAAAAGAATGGAAGGAATGTCATGTAATGGAAATCTCTGAAAAACATTTTTAGCTAAAAGGTTTAAGTAAAATATTCTCTACTACATTTTTCATGGAGAAAGTGGAGGTATATGAGTCTTACGGTATTATTTCAAGTGATGCATAACTGGAATGAAAATGTGCAGAATGACTAAAATCAGCACAATGATTTCTTGGAGGCTTCACTCTGTTATAGCTCAGCTAGGTTTTTGAAACAGCCATTACTTGCATCTGGACTTGCACATGAGCCTTGGTTATGTATGATTTCTAAGTGGAAAACATGTAAAACTCAGCAATTCCTAAGGTTTTGACTACAAATCGAGAGGAACTAAAATATTCAAAACACTTCCAGATTCATTAGTTAAGTACCAGGAAATGGGACAAGGCCACAATTAAAACCTGACTGTGTACCTTACGTCCAAATACAGCACTACATCTCTCAGAGGGAACTTCCGGATAATTCTGGGTGTCCAGAAGGTATCCCTGGATAGGTCCTGGATAACCCTCTGCGTAATTTTACACAATTCATTAATATTTTCTGTGTTTTCCTAAGTCTCAGATGTATTTTCAGTAACTGAAAATGTCAGAAATCAAATTTTATTCTGTTAAAAAGTACATTTTCCAAGCATTTCCAAATACAGATAAAATGCTGTTTACATTTACTAAGCAGAGATAGCCTAAGAACCTTTCTTCCCACTGTATTTTATCCTAGTGTTCACAATACTTAAAAGGAAAACCTCACCTCATACTTCTCTGAGCTGTGAGTTTTACCTTTGGGCAAGTGCTCAGAAATGACTATTTTTTTATTTCTTCTCTGTAAAGTGTCAGTATACTCCCCATATAGCACTTTTTCTCTTCTTTTAACTTTTTACCTCATATACCTTCATTCACAGCCTGAATAAGTAACTACAAAAAGCATGGAAAAATCCTGAAAGACTTATACTTCTCCACAGCTAGACATAACTGGATACGAGTTGCTTTCTGTCTTCTAAAAACACATATATCAAAACAGTTTAAATGCCTAAACACAAGCAATGCAATGTGGTCCATGCAAAAATGAGACACATCAATAAGTCCTAACCCTATAAGAAACACATGATATCTAATGATGAGCAATTTAGTATTGGGACTTGACAAATGCAGTGGAGTAAATTATTTTGTCTAACAGATGTGGATTTCATTCTGTGCTTAAGCAAATGCACAAGGGATCCTAACAATAACAAAAACATGCAGTCTTGAGCAAGAATCAGGACATTCAGGAGAAAAAAAAATTGACAAATCAAAGTTCTATGTAAAACATCCATTTATTCTCTAGAGGATAATAGGGTCGTGAGATATATTTGAAAACTAAGGTTAGTCAAAACCAGAGCACAAATGTAAATAAGAGAGACTCGTTTTTGTTTGGCTGGTTGGCTGGTTTTTAATCACTAATGAAGGCAAGTAAGTTGTGAATAATCAAGAGGACGAGTTCAGAGAATGGAAATACTCAACATAAAAGCATCCTATTGCCATTTAAATGAGATGTTACAAAAGGAGTCTAAGACAATACCTGTTTCAGGAAAAATGATAGAATGAGTTTGGTTGGGCCTAATTAGGTTAGTAAAACAAACACGTTTAGTCTTAAAACAGCTTCGTAAAAAAATTATCAGCTTCGATATCTATAAAATTAGTTTGGGTTGTGTTTACAATTCATTTTTACTGTGGCTTCTGTATACCTAAATATTTTAAGATTAGTTTTAATCTACGAACATGGTAAAGATAAAACTTTCTACTTCTCAAAAGGATTTTTCAATTGTTCTAAATCAGTATTTCTTCTTTCTAATGGAAATATGAAACTTCAGAATTCAGTTCTGGTTTGGACCAAGCTGACATTTTCTGAAGAACGGAAATCTTAACTTCCAGTCTAGTTTCTCCTGAAACCAATTTGAAAAAACAGAAAATCATTTTAAGCAAGACAAAATATTTGTCATTCCTTTGAAACTTTTTGAAAGATTAAAATATTTGAAAGAATATTTTTTGTTATTTTCAGTGTTCATTCTGAATAAGAACTGAAACTGTAATAGTACAAAGAAAACCCCTTTCTAAATATTTTTAAACAAACTAACGAATGAGACTTCTACTCACTTCAAAAGGCTTTGGGCTGGATCTATGTGGAATCCTGATATATGGACCAATTCAGAAATGAACAGCACCATGAGGAATTACTGATGCAGTGATGAAAGACCTCTTTCCTTTAAGTTGCATCAGGACTATTGAGTACATTTATAAAAAGAAGACACTGAACCTCACAACTGCTTTACCCGCAATGGTAAAATAACAAATTATGTATATATGCTATAGATTGAGGTACTGTTAACCCTCTCAACCTAGCAAACTTAAACCATTTTGACTACTGTTCACATAGAAGTGATTTGATCAAGAACATTAAAGAAAAATTAATTTTAAGTTGGTAAAAGGAAAGATACTGAGGAACCAGAGGAGCAAAAATTGCTTGTTCTTCTCCACTGATTTTTACCAAACTCATTAACATGCAGTCTTCCACTGTCAACATCACATGTTGAGACAAATACATTTTCAATCACAAGTAGCAGTTTTTGTGTTTCAACTTTTTTTTGTACTTTTAATGAAGTTTTATGTCTCAGTCACACATCACAGAGCTGGAAAATGAGGGCACCAGAATATTTCAGCTAGCCTCACAGAAGTAATTTTTTTTGTTAATGTCATGAACGAAAAACTATACTTTTTTTTTTTTTTTTCTATTTGAGTGATCTTTTAATGTATAATCTTTCTGCTACTACAAATTCTCTTTCTCTGAGCACAAAAAGACGAAATCAGGGTTCTATAATTGTTGACTGGGGCTTCCAACCTCATTGCTCCTTAAATACCTGTTTTCACTGTTTCTGTCTATGACTTTGCATCATTTTTTTGTTTGTTTTAGCAAGTCTTTCTTCCCTTTTTTTTTTTTCCCTCTGGAAAAGCTGTGAGCTTTTCCAAGTTCATTTTGTCTAACTCAAATTCCTTCATGTTTCTTCAGAACTACTCTATGGGAAGCCTGCCAGAGTTCCTTGCATATATCCAAAAATGAAGATTACTGGAGTACAAATTATGTTTTCTGATGGCAGATATCCGAGACTCAAGGTGATGGTGGTAATCACATGAAAAAGCTTTGCCGATCATGTGAAAATGAACTATATTTGTTATGCTCCCTGATGATTTCCCCTTCCTTCCTCTTCAGATCTGTACTAAACCCTGGATGTGTAGTCTTATTGTCATCCTCAGAGTCACCAGAAGGACAAAAGGGCATACCAATTCTCATCCCTTTGATCTTGCTCTGACAAGACAGTAAACTCACCTCCTAGAATCCATCCAAAAATTTCCATCCTCCCATTGTAGGTGTCCAAAGATGTCACAAGTTAATTGCACTGTAAAGACACTTAGAAAACCTGCTGAAATGTCCTGGATTCCAAATTGATCTGCATGTAATTTACTTAGGACACTGCACATGGGGAAAGCACATCCAGATTAACATTTGCTACTGATTCAGCATCTGATTCCTTACAGGATTAGCTTTGGACCATTTGGTTAAAAGGCCCACAGCTACCAACAGTGATTGCTGATAGGAAAGTTGAAAGACAGCAGGCAGAGAAAAAAAAATACTTCAAATGGACAGAGAACAGATTGATTTCTGAATACAGCACCCAAAGCACTTTAATTGTCAAAATTACATTCTAGATAAAACATAGTTTTCCTGTGAGTAGGCTTAATGTGTTCACATTTAAACAAAAATCAACACATACTTTAAGAAAAAAAAAAAAAAATGATACTGGCTACAGACAAATATGAATGTCAAATATTGAGACTTTCGACTGCACTTTTCATTAGGGTTCCAGATCCTGAACAAGTAAGATGATATAAAAAGCTGAGCTTTTGTTTTTAAGAGATACACAGTTACTTGATTGCAAAGAAAAGACTAAGGATTTGAACCATTAATGGCTCAGAATCTAGAAAGCGAACAAGTAATCTGAAACCAGGAGTAACACAAAAAACAAAAAACAAGGAAGCAAGCAAGCAGGTTCACCCTTTGGCAACTATCTCAAGACTTTTTTGCTTTTTAATATGTAATATCAATGAAAATGAAGATGATCGTGTGGCTTTCCTGTTTGCTGAAAAACTAGAAGTAGGGCTATAGTTATAACCATACGGAAGACTATGCAAAATACATATAGTATCATAGCACTAATAGCACATAGAAGCACACAAAACAACTTGGAAGAAAAATCTCTGAATTAACTGAATGTCTCAGTAGCTATGTTGCTTACCCTAAGAACTTATAAAACTACTTTTTAGGAATGACAAAACAAGTGAGTATGAAATACACAGTGTGAAGATAACATGGTGATCAGTGAAAACAGTTCCTGCGATCTCTGCCTCTCACTGCAACACATGAAAAACAGCTGCACCTGCACAGAGCCATAGCAAAACTCTCAGAGGTTTGCATTGGTCTATTCTAGCTACAGAATAAGCAAAAACATGCACTGAGAAAAAAAATGGCCTAATTTGTGATTGAACTAAAAGGACATCACGCTGAAAGATGACAACAGACCACTCTGTGATTTACCGTCTTCTGATATGACAGTTTCTGTCATGTGCAGTTTTATGCCTTTAGAAACATTCCTATTATCACATTTTGCCATTCTTTATCATTTGACATTTAAAATTCAGACAGCTGTGCCACATAAAGACTGACTGCTATAACTGTCTGTGCTGTATTGATCAGCGCAAGCAATGTTACTGACCTAGCCAATAGCTCTACAAGGGCTATTGGTCCAAGTTTTCCCATGGAAATCTAATAAACAGGAGCACTAGCCACTTCGGGATATTTTATGGCATTATAACTCTGTTTCACTTCCAAAGGAGTTATGCTATCTAATTTATCACATTAATCAAATCTATTGAACCAAATTGTTTGGAATTAGGTGAATTATCCCTCCTGGGTTTTTCAGACAGAATCTAGTTTATTTCTGGCATGTAGATTTCACCTGCCCAACTAGATGACTTGATTTCAAATATGGAAAGCCTGATTCTTAGACTTGGTTTCCTGATGAGGTTGTACCCAGCTAAAGTATATTACAACACACAGTTTTGTGTTAACAGATATCACAACAGTGATTTTTTTTTTTTGCTATCCCCCCACAACTCCCAACAAATTCAGTCCTAGTCAGAACAGACATCCTGGATCACAGACAGCTGGCAGACTTACGGGGATTATATACTGCAACTACTCATTTGAATTAGACTCATGATTAGGCTGTTTATTAGAACACTTATTGCATATGAACATTTTACCTACAACTTTTAATCACTTGTAGTAAGGCCTCCTTATTTTAAAATTTTGCTCGAAGCCCATGAAGACAACTTTCAAAATAGCACATTATAATGGTGCCTCAAGATATAGATCACAAGTGATAGAGTCCCGTCTTCTACACCAAACATTTAAGTAAACCGGGACACTGCAGAGAAAGAGTTCAAGCAGGTTAATTGCAACAGATAAGAAGCAACTATGAGACTAAGCTGAAGTGTGAAAACTCTACAAACATTATACAAAAAGGCTGACCTAGTAAAAACAGGCCTTATCCTCCTCTTACATGGCTGACTACACTGGAAATACCCTGATTTACAGAATAGTCACACAAGTCTAAAACTGATGCCAGTTATATCAGAATCTGGCCAAATGCCTACATATGCAGTAGCTTCAGATGCTGGCTTAAACTGAAGTGACAGATGTACTATCACATGGCGATCAGGAAATTTGTTCTGCTTTCTTTCCCAAATTGCTACTGACCCCAGCCACATCCTTATGTCAATAACGAGGTGTGAAAACAGGAATCTGGGGAAAGAGCAGACTACTAAACAGCTTAGAAATGACTTTTAAAATTGTGTTTGTTCCAGCAAGACGTAAGTATCTGGTAGCCTTGCTTCTATACCATTTTTACGTTGCTAAAAGCACTTACTTAAAATCCTGGGTTCTTTCCCCTAACAGATTCTTCTTTTATTTTAATCATATAAAAACTAAATAGAAATCTTTTTCAGACACAAAAGAAAGCCAAATGCACTGTAAATAACTGACCCATTTAAGGCTTTCTCTTCCATTGTGGCTAATTCCATCTTCTGGGACAAATGGAGAAAAGATTAAGTAGTTCAGGAAGCTTTTTAAGTTACAGTGGGCTTTTATGGCAGTTATTGGTGCTTCTGTAATGGAAGGAGTTCAGGACAGCACTGAAAGATCCTTGCTTCTTTCTCAGATGATTTAACTCATTGACCCCACTGGCAGAGGAACTATAGTAAAGCAAGGCACACACTTCCAAGCAGTGGCCATTTGTTGGCAAGAGCAAACGCACAAGTTAGTGAAAGGAAGGGTTTATAAACCTTGAGACCAGGACTATAACAGAAGCACTTTAAGATGGTTGTATAGGTCCAAGTATCTCAGGGTGAATGCAGCTAACAACAGAAATCTGCCACCTGCCTTAGGTTGCTCTCATAGCTAATTCTGCCTTTTAAGATTTTGTTCCTGGGCAAGAAACCACACCCACAAAACAATGGCTTAGACAAAATAGTTTTACCTGCTCCAGGTTCTTTCATCTGAAGAAACCACATTTATCAGAGATTTTGTCCTCAAACATTCCTGACTAACATTCCCTCAGCCAGAAATCTTTGTTTCCTAAAGCAAAAACAGGGTTTGAATGGTTCAAGGACATTTTTGGACTGCAAGTAAGCTAGAGAAACAGAAGATTTTTGAGAATTTATTGTACTACGCAGACAAGGCACCCTGGAGTAGAAACATAAACTTGTCTCAGCCAAAATACACAAACCAAATAAATTCATTTAGCTACACCTTTGCATGTTCCGTGATGATCCATTGCTGATGGCTCCATATTGAGCTTCTACAACTGCCTGAAGGGCAGTTACATACGATAACGAAGTGAAATTCTTCTGAGTAGTAGTAATCAAGCCAAATATGGACCAGAGCCACAAGCTGCCTGTTGAGATGCTAGGAAAACTTAAAAAAAAAAAAAAAGCAAAAAACACACACAAACCAACCCAACCCCCCCACCCCCCCCAAAAAGTCACCACTTAAAAAAAAAAAAAACAAACCCCGAAACCCCTAAAAGACCTGTGAAGTGCTAGAGAAGGTTACCCACAGTATTCAGAGGGACTGCAAAATCTCCATCCTTGGCAGTTTTCACAAATCAGAACCAGTAGTGGTAATAATCCCTCTTTCAGGGAAAGGTTGGGCTTTAAGAGGTGCCTTCTAACCACCTTTGCTGTTATTCTAGGAAAACGGAGTGCTGAGTACTCTGGTTCAGAAATGTTTAAGAAGCTTTATTAACCTGCTGTCAGAGTGAGGCAAAGCAAGGAGGAACAAGTCACCCCCAAGTTGGACAGGCAATGGCAGTGCTTCTGCCAGGCCAGGGAAAGGTGGACTCCAGGGAGCTATGGTGGGTCACAGGAGTGTAATAAAAGAGGGATGGTGTGATCTGGACTAGTGGAACAAAGTATAAGACCAACACAGGTAGAAAAGGTTAGGATTAGTAAGATAAGGATCATAATGAATCTTTACAGGTCCACTTGAAAAAGGAGTGAAACACACAAAGCTGTTACTGAGGTAGAGCATGTGACCAGTATAAAAGCTGCCTTATAAAATCTGTTCCTGGATGAAAGACTTGTTTAGTACTATCTCTAGGACCTGCTGCCTAGAACAGCTATACATGACACCTTGCTTTCCAGAGTTGTGGCTTTAGTAGGGGATTGAACTAGGTGATCTTTCGAGGTTCCTTCCAATCCCTAACATTCTGTGATTCCGTGAAGATTGCCCAAGACAAAAAAAGTAAAATATTTTATGAGTTCAATACCAGCACTATGGTAGGTTTGAGTCACATTCAGGGGGACTCATCGTATTTTTAATATTCTAAGTTATAAGCTAGGAATATAAAAGAAAAAAGGAGAAAAATGTTTATTGTTTAAACTGTTCCTACATAAGGCCTGTTTCAAGCAATAAAATTAATAATGATAGGCATCGGAAATAGTAATTTTCTTGAGTGAAGTCAGGTCTTCTTGGAGTTAGTTCTCTGTCCCTTGTCTTGCTGCATATCGTGGAGGCATCATGTTTACCCCACTGTTCAAATAGATATCAATAACTAATCAGTGTTAAGCCCAGATGCCTTTCTTTATTTCAATCAATTTACACTATGTCACCCAGACTGAGTGATCTAACACAAGTGTGACAGGACCTTTGAGATTCAGTCCAGCACTGAGTGATCTTCTGATGACACAAAGCAGTCACATCAGCCAGAGTAGCTGTGATTTAGATGAGCGAATGCTTCATTAGGTTGTCCCTATTTCCCAACCATCTCTTTCAGACACACTCCTAGCTGCCCTACAGCGGGCAGGGAGAGCAAAACACCCTCAGGGACAACTGTACAGTGAAAATATGAGACCTCTCACTCAGTTTCAGTGATTGTAAACAAGAGACAGGAGATGTCACTCCAACAAAATTAGACTGCCATAAGAAACAGGGGAGTTGGATCTAATCCAGGGTGCTTCACAGTCGATAGTACAAGCTTATTTTTTGTATTACATCAATGTTTTTGTCTCATGTAACTGTTGCTAGCCTATGACATGCTAATTATTATTATTTAAGAAAATGAAGAACAATAAGCAAAGCAGAGGTCCATCCTAAGAGAACGGGATGTGCTGTGTTAAACTTCCTGCATGCAGGGAAGGGGAAGAAAAAAAGGGATGATTTCCAGCTAATTGTTTATGTCCTAGTCTTTGGCATCTATGCCAACAAAAGCACTGAATAACAATCCTAAAAAGACCAAAACAAGACAAATCACATGTTCAGCAGTTCTTTATTATTTGAAATCCAGTAGTGTGTTTTATTTGCTTTTCAGCTGTACTTTGGTGTGGCCTTTCAAAAGGAAATAATCCTGTGAACAAAGTATCTGGCTGAGAAACAAAAGGGCTGCCAAGTCTGATCCACAGGTGATGACTATTTGGCTAGCAACCAAACAGGCTAAATTAAAGACAATTAAAGCAGACAAAATTGTCCATCTGCTTGTATAGTTTATATAGACAGAGTGTAAAAAGGTGCTAATAAGCTCTAAAAAGAAAACCTTATACTATATGCCAAAGACCAAATGTCCAGCAAAAGCCTCTCCTGTACAAAACAAGCCTAAGCAAGAAGTCTGTACAAAGGAATTCTAGCACAACACTAATATGAAGAATTCCCTTGTGCTTTCATCTTCAGTAACAATAAAAATAGACAAACTGTTCAGATCCACTGTGAACTACAGAATTTAATCCTCAAACCTAACATCTTTTCCATTTTAAGTGTAGTAGCTAGGGATAAGTAGAAAACTCTTAGAAATATAAGTCAACCTAAAACTAGAGTGTGTGCTGAAATAATGCGTGTGAGCATCTTCCAAGTCCCACACATGTGGTGTGCATAAATACAAATCCATAAAAAGAAGCTATGTATTCAAGAAGGAGGGGTATGAACAATAAAAAACCACAACCACTTAACTATGACATTCAATTTGTCAAAAATATAGCACAGTTAAAGTCAAACTGTTTTTTTCCTAGTTGTCACTCATATGCATACCAACTTGTTCTTCAAATTAGCCAATAATTAGATAACTGCATTTACTAACGGCAAGTGGGACACCCAAATTCAACCTCTTTCTTTGACTCAAATCCAGAGCTAGCCCCTCAGCCTGCGTTTTACTCTACAGCTAAATCTCTCACAGTTTTCTGCTGTCCCATGTGACCCATGCTGCTTGGTCATGTTCCTTTGCTTTGCGTTGCACCCATAACACTCTGGTTCAGGAAATCAAAGCAAAAGACTATTCTTTTTCTTGTAGGTGCTCGATGTCTTTGCTGAGCAAGATGCCTGAACAGGTGCCCAGTGGGGTCATCTAAGTGCTCATGCTGGAACAAGGGAGGCAGCTGAGCACACAGCATTGCAGGAACGAGCAGCAAAGTAGGACTGCCTCTTTCAGCCTGTAGTTATGTCTGCTTAGTGCTATCCTAAAGCTGTATCTTCTGTTTCATAACTATTTTAAATGAGTGGGTTGTGGGGGTTTGTGGGCTGATGTCAAAAACAGTGGTCCCACCCTTGCTATCTTGGCTGTTCATACCTTTGCTTATTGCTTCCCTCCTGCCAGCACCAGCATTCAGGCAGCCATGTTCTCCTGTTAAAAACATCTTTTTATAAAGACAGAAAGAATAGAAATATTTTTCAGATACTCAGGACATTTCACGAAGTGATGTTATTACTTTTTGTTGCAAAGAAGAGATGTACATTTTTAGAATATACTCGGTGCCTCACTAGTGAATATTCATAGCTTCAAGCATAGTCTGATCACTTTTAGAAAAGCTGATAGGAATTGGGAAGTTTATCTTACCAAATGCCTGCAGACACTTGAAGTCACTCCTGATGTCAATGAAAGTTCAAAACACCCAACTTTATGCAAGAGCAGGGCTGCTGCAACCTGAATGCAGCTGTAGAAAAAAAGTGTCCCTAAAAACAGCCACTGCTAAAGCGTTTGGGGTTGTCTCACAAAATAATTAAGTGGAGGTGGATTAATCTTTCTAAGGAAAGAACATTTTGGCAGGGCAAGTGTAGCTTGGTCTCCCACGGTCACTGAGCAGACTGCATCAGCTCTTCACTTATTGAATCACGCTCCATAGCACAGCGGGAGCCAAACTCGTTGTAGCTTCCAGACCAGCACCACCATGAGTTTGGGCAATCCACCCCAAGCTCCTCAAAACCACCTTTAGCCCACAGATGTTTTAGTTCTTCATTTTTATCAGTTCTTCCTCTAAAACTCAGAGGGAAATAGGCAGAAGAAGAAAGGAAAGGGGAAGAACTGCAATTGTGCCCCAAGTAGAATCATAAAATAGTTTAGATTGAAATGGACCTTCAAAGGTCACCTAGTCCAACCCCCCTGCAATGAGCAGGGACATCTTCAACTAGATCAGGTTGCTCAGAGCCCCGTCCAGCCTGGCCATGAATGTTTCAACAGATGAGGCATCTACCACCTTTCTGGGCAACCTCTTTCAGTATCTTACTACCCTCATTGTAAAAAATTTCTTCCTCATGTCTTACCTAAATCTCTCCTCTTTTTGTTTAAAACCATTACCCCTTGTCCTGTCATAACAGGCCCTGCTAAAAAGTCTATGCCCATCTTTCTTATCGGCCCCTTCTGAGTCTTGAAAGGTTGCAATAAGGTCTCCCTGGAGCCTTCTCTTCTCCAGGCTGAACAACCTCAATTCTCTCAGCCTTTCCTCATAGGAGAAGTGTCCCAGCCCTCTGATCATCTTGGTGGCCTCCTCTGGACCCTCTCCAACAGAGGTCCATGCCTTTTCTGTAGCAAGGACTCCAGAGCTGGATGTAATACTCCAACTAGGGCCTTACCAGAGCACAGTATGAGGGGCAGAGTCACCTCTCTCAACTTGCTGGCCATGCTCCTTTTGGTGCAGCCCAAGATACAATTAGCCTTCTGGGCTGCAAGCACACATTCCCAGCTCATGTCCAATCTTTCATCCACCAGTACCCCCAAGTTATTCTTGGCAGGGCTGCTCTCAATCCCTTCATTCCCCAGCCTGTATTGATACTAAGGGTTGCCCTGACCCGGGTGCAGGACCTAAGTAATCATCCTGAAGGTGGTAGCAAGTGTTTCATTAGACAGGGTTGACATTTTATACCCATTCAGACAATTATCCTGAAACAGAGTAGCAAAGAATGTTCAAAATAAATGGCAATTTGTTTATACTGCACAGATGTCACTCATTTCACTAAAAAACACATAAACCAATAATTCATGTAGCTCTTTTCTCTGCTTACATTCACAGCCTGTAGCTACTCCTCACAGATTAGGCAAGATCAGCTAAAGGAAAGTAGTAGGACAACAGAATGGGAAAAGAGAATTTTAGGAAGTTTATTTTTCTGGAAAGTCCACCATCCAAGTGCTAAGTTTAAATAAGCTTCTTCCCATGCTCAGCCTTAGTGGAGATATACATTTCTTGGATCATTTTAAAAGATTTGTATTGAATCTTTGGAAAAGATTTCCAAAGAACCTTTCTACTTCATCAAGTGCTCTCACAACACGTAAGGCATAACTTGTGACTCCACTGCTCAAGAGCACATGTCTAAAATGTACTTTTCCTGAAAATCAGGTTGAGTCTGAGAACTTCTGTATTCACAGAGACCAAGCCACAAAGCAAGTGATGAGACAAGAGGAAGTGGCCCAAGTTGTACCAGGGAAGGTTCAGATCAGATATTAGGAAAAAATTCTTCAGGGCAAGGTTTGTCAGGCGTTGGAACAGGCTACCCAGGGAAGTTGTGAAGTCACCATCCCTGGAGGTGTTTAAAAGGTATATAGATGAGGTTCTTAGGGATACGGTTTAGTGCTAGAGGTAGGTTATGGTGGGACTTGATGATCTCAAGGGTCTCTTCCAACCAAAATGATTCTAAGTACATGATATGCTTTTGTTTTCAGGAAAACAGACAATGTAGAATATTACTCATCCCTCAGGCTGGCTATTAACCCTCATTTCTGAGAAAAGTGAGGTTCTTATCTGTGGATATGCTCCAGTGGGGAGGAAGACAAAGTTGGTTGGGTTTTTCCAAGTTTTTTCTAAGGGTCCCTATCTTCACGCACACAACTGGTTTACCAGAGGGTTTAATGCATTCTCTTAACCTCAGAAGGTCTGAGTTTACACACAGCCAGCTGCTCCTGAACTCAGTCTTTCCAGCTCAAAGCCATTTGTACCAGTCATATCTTTATCAGTCCCAGCCCTTACAGCAGTGCATCATTCATTTTTATTACTGAAATGTTTTGGGCTATTTTTTTTTTCCTCCTAAACCACAATAATTAACAGAAACCAATGAAGTACATCATAAGATTTCTTCCACAGAAACCCAAGGGCTACTATTTCCACTAGAATGCAAACTTACAAGCAGAGTTATTATTGGCAGGGAGAGATTAGCGTGCCTCCAGCACCATTGGAGTACTGATAGCCAGAGGTACAGGCACAGTGAGCACATGAGCACGGTATGAGAAACCAGCCAGGACTGCAAATCAGGCTGTGCTGCTGATGAGGAACTGGAGGAATTGAAGCATGAGGAAGAGACAGTTTAAGATGTCTTCCTGTCCCAGCACTACTTAATTTAACTGCCTCAAAGGGCCAAGTACGTTCAAGTGCTTCATCGACAGCACTAAACTTACTTCAAATCTCACCAGAAACTTTCTGCCTTCAAACCTGAGTTCACAGCCTTTTACATTTTGCCCAATGGCTATAAGAGCAGGTACTTGTATTTTACACCAAGGTGGTGTTTAAAAAAAATTTTTATATATATATAAAAAATATATATATTATATATATTATATTTTATATATATATACTCTGCTTGTGATATATTCTTGTAGCAAACAAAGGCCTAGCTGAGTTATACACTGGTCTTCTCAAACGCCCACAAAATTTACACTACACATTCAGACAAAAATAATTCAATGCTGGAATTTAAGCAGTATTTGAAACTTTTTAGCTCTTTCTTCTCCATGGAAAGGAAGAGGATTAACTGAGGAAAAAAATAATTAACAATAAAACTCAAAACCAATAAACCTTTAATCACACAGGAACTATGTTTTAAATCCTCTCCACCACAGAACCTGCAAGAACACTGCCAGTGAAGGAAAAGAAAAAATATGCCAAGAAGAAATAGCAGGGTTTTGCCTGAGGGTTGTCCAATAGAACGCTACTTGATGAGACTACATCTCAAGTTACGTTTCATTTTTACTTTGTGTTGAATTTGGGATGCCCAGAGTTATCAAATGCTGCTTAAGCTCCATTCTGTTAGACCTCAAGTTGATAATTGTAACCTGAGGGAGCAACTAGAGGGGAAGATAAATGTGATGGAGAGTGACCTGGGACTTTCTCCAGAGTGTATCACTTGCCGGGGGAGTAGGCAAAAAAGGACATGTGCTTGGATCTGTGTTTACGATTTGTCACTTGCTGCAATGCCATCTTCATTGGCAGCCCACAGATCTCGGCCAGGCTGTCACCTCCGGCACTGCAGAAGCCATGCACATGTTCTCCTTCCCCTCTGTTAATCTTCCCTGGAGGCAGGAGTAACATCTTCCACTGCTACAGGTAAACCCATCAGAGACAGAGGCTCAGAGACTCCTACTAAGATAATCACATCATGTTATGAAGCAGCTGATGCGAAGACAGAAACTATCCGAGATTAAGTTAGAACTAACCACTATTTACTACTTCTCTGTAGACTTCAGATGAAACCACGCTGATCGAGGAAACTCCCTCCCCACCCTCCACTACCTAACAGCATCTTTCCTCACACACGTCAACTAACAAATCTCCATGTCAGTCTAAATGCTTTCATACTCATCATCTGGCTGAAACTGTAACCGGCTTTTACTTTTGCAATGGGAACAAGGGACAGCTAAAGAACCTGTGAGCAATCTCAGACAAGACTGAGACAAGGGATGAGGGGAGAAAATATTGCATTAATTCACTGGGAAACCCCAAAGACTGCATTTGAACAGTTAAACTTGAAGGCCAAGCGGGTCTGTACAGGTAAGTAAAAAGCAGACTACCTAATATTGCCAAGTAAGACTTAAAACCCAAACTCAGTAGAAAGTGCTTTCTTTTTCCTTAATGTATGTGAATTCTGTGAACACACTTTGAATCGCTGACATTACTTTGCTATTTACCAAACTGGTCAGACACCATCTGAACACATCATTTTGGAAAATGTTAATGAGTTATACAATTATCAGAGCTACAGCTGGTCAAATATTACTCGTCAGTGAAAACAGAAGACATTCACTTGAAAACTGGCTTAGCTCCCTCCAAACACATGAAGTGACACTTTTATCCAAGCCAGGAATCTTTGTAGAGTTCAGACTTATTTACAAGCATTCTGCCGTTTCTATCTTTTCCCTTAAGCCAGTCTCTTAATAATTACAAACATGTTTCAACTAGTAGATTATTCACTAAATAATCACCATTTATATTATTTTATATATTAGCTAGAGAATGACCACAAGAGAGAAGCAGTTTTGTTCTGTTTCCCAGTGAGATGCCTTTCAAGTTCAAAAAGCTTTCAGAAATGTGACTTGAACAATTTTAGTCCAAGAACTTTTGCATGTTTAGGTTTCTGCAAACACTTGCATGCTGAGGTATATTGACGAGAATTTTCGCAACCATTTTTATTCACAAAGCTCTATTAAATAAAAAAAAAAAAAAAAGAAAAAATCTACTGAAAGCTAATCGGATCGCTGTGATTACTCCTGGAACAAATTCAATTTACAAGAAACATATTTGCTAATACCTTCTGCAGCAACTACCAGATGCTATTTATAAGAGAGAGTCTGAATTATAGGCAGGAAATAAATTAAACTCATGAAGCAAGAGACAATAGGTGATCCTTGTATGATCTCATTTTTTCTGCCCAAAGTTGAAACTAAGCTCAAAACTAAAAAAAAAAAAAAAAAAAAAAAAAAAAAAAAAAAAAAAAAGCGCATTAGTCAGTTATTTTTGTCCTAGGGCATCATACGGCAATTACACAATCCTGTCTCGAGGCCACAGAAAGGAGAATGTCCTCCCTCCACATCTCCTTCACCTCACTTCCAGATGCATATTCCTGTGGTCTCCCTTGTGCCTGCTCTGGAATAAATATACCTAGCCAAATAACAAACTGTTTCAACTCACTGGTCTAGGGGGATGGTGGGTCGGAGGGGAAGAGGGGGGGAAAAAAAAAATCATTTTGAAAGCCACATGAATAGCTTTTTGTTGGGATACTGACTTTAAGCACCAACCAGTCTGGTGAGCCCCAGAGCAAGAAGACAGGTCCTTGAGTCTGGGAGTAGTGGACAGGCAGAAAAAAGTGGAAGAAGCAAGGAAAACCTTTCAGTGACAGCCACTGAACGGCTTGACATGCATACCATTTCCCCCCATTCTGTTAGAAAGGAGTGCAGTCTTTTTGGTTATGCATACACCATCAGGAACTGTGGTGCATGCACCTGAGACGTAGTCTCCCTAGCAAATATTAAATAGCTGCTCATTTACAAGATGTATTCACGAGAGATGCTTCCAACATATTTAGAGAGGCACCCATGCTCCTTATCCAACAAAAGCTTGTCGTATGGTGCCCTGTTTGCATGACATGTGGGAATGTAATCTCGTAGAGTACAAATTACACTGGAAATAAGACTTCCTCTTTCAGTTAATATTAGTTACGCTTCAATGTTTCTACTGCCACTTCAGTATGAGTACATGCAAGATCCATCTATACATCAACAGCTATAATACAGGTGCGTTACCTAGACTACCCAAGTATTTTTCACTTCTCCCTACTTTGATAGCCAAGGGAAACATTTGTTAAAGCATCATTGCTTTTCTTGTTTCCAAGCAGAGCAAAACTAGGCTCCCTTCACTCTGAGAGTCACATTTACTTAGAATCACTCCGTTGCACCTGAAAAGCCTTTTGATATAAAAATCTTCAGTGCTCAAATTGTCCAGAGGGCACAAAACTTAGGAGCAGATTGAGTGCAGCGTGGAAGGCTAGAAGACAGAAAAGCAGATGATTTTTTTTTCTTCTTAAATTTGCCCTGTGGAGCAGTAAATAACTTAACAGAGAGGTACAAGCCACTCGTGTAAGTCCAGCATGCACTATTTCTATAGAAGATAAACAGCCAAAGGAACCAGATGAGAGGAGATAAATCAATGAGACAAACTCTCAACAACCTAAGTCTACATAGCTTTGCCACTTTCAGCTTCACCGTATGATTTACCTCAGCTGAGATTCAAATTTTGCTGGTCCACAGCAGCAGTTCTACATGCAATGCCAGGGTCAGTGGTCCAGCTGGAGCACATAGCTGCCCCTTCTGCTCCTCCACAGAGCTTCCTCTCTTGAACCTCTGGCAGAACCACGTGTGATGCCATGCTATACATCAGCTGATGTTTATTGATTCACAACCAATTGCCTTGGTGCAACTGATAGTTTCCTAACCCCAAACCACATTTCTCTGATCGGCAGAATTGGCCAGGAACTTGCTTAAACTATTTTTGTCATCTAAGCTGTTAAGTGAAATTGTAGCCTGCACAGAGGATGTCAATCTCTACTGCCATAAACCTGTCTTAATATCTTAGGCTTGTGCAAAGCTGTTGTAACACATTACTGTTACAACCAATATGAGAATGCCCCTGGTTTGCAACAAGTTTTAAGTTTTCTTCTGCTTTCTCACAAAAGCATTTCACAAAACTTCCAGATGATCTCACAAAAAGTGCCTCAGAGGACCTATTTTTCAGAACAAAACAGATTTCTTTTCAAATATTTGAGTCTTTGTTTTTACACCTGTAAGACGTAGGTAAAATATTTTAGGGAAAATTTGCCTTTCTTATTCTCTTATTCTTTTTAATCTTACTGATATGGCAGTGCTTCCCATGGAGCTCCCATGACAATGAAGTGCCAGCCAGAGTTTCTTTCCCAAATGGATTCTGACCTTCTCCAGGGGCTGGTAGGGGAGGTTAACTTAAATGTTTTCCAGTGGGATTGCACTGGGAGTTTTTTCCTCTAGCACACGTGGAGCCTGAGATCATTTGAAGCACAGCACGTAGTTCCTGGGTATTGCACCACTACAGTTTGCTCCCGGTTTCATTAAAATAACTCCACCCTGTTCCAGTGAAATAGAGCCACAGTTCATCCTGAGAGTACCACAAACAAATTCCTTCGCTCTGATCACATCAGGAGAGATCTGTTCTTAAGTACTTTATAACAACACAGTGTGCAGTGCTTTTTTATAACACAATCCTTGGTTCTTCCTCCTTATGATGAGGAAAACAATTGTCTGCATTGCTTAAAGTTTATAGAGAGAGTTAAATATTATAGTTCTTCCCCCATGTCTCCAGGGATGGGGCACCTCCCACCTCTCTGGGCAACCTGTGCCAGTGTTTTATCACCTTCACTGTAAAAAATTTATTTCTCTTGTCTAGCCTGAATCTCCCCTCCTTTAGTTTAAAACTACTACCCCTTGGCCCTATCACAATAGGCCCTGCTAAAAAGTCTGCCTCAGCACACACATCCTTGAAAAGCTTAGGGATTGATATTAGACCTGTATATTGTAAAAAGAGAGGATCTTCATAGTCAAGTATTCAGCCTTCAAGTGTTCATTGTGTTTATCTAGGAAGTCTCATTCTGGATTTCAGCTGACAAACAAACTGACACTACTTCTCAGGTTATTCTTGTCACTGATGTGACAAAATAATTCGTGAAGGGATTTAAAACTGTGTCTGATTTCCCTCTAGCTAGCTGTAGTCTCCAGCAGATAGGGAATAGCAGCATGAAAATACTTGAGGCAGAAAATAAATGTAGCTTATAACAAGAATATTATATTAAAAAAACTCTTATCTTGGGAAACCTTTAAAATTCATCTGTGGAAGTACAGGATTTCTACAGGAAATTTGGAAAAAGTACAATTCTACTTGTATTATCAAGGGAACAAGGAAAAATGGAATTTCAGTGGTTTAGTAGGTTCAAGTAAAACATACTAAGAGAATAAGGATAGTTTTTAAAAACACCAATCTGAATTTTGAACCAAAAAATATGAGAATGACTTGTAACATACCAAATTTATAAGTAAATTTGTTTAAACTAAGCTAGATACACAGCTGTCTCCTTGATTCGCAAAATAATTCTAAAAAGGCCTTTAGAGTTATTTGGCTGAATAAAACAAAGAATCCAGGTGGAAAGGAAACCCCTAAAATCCAAAGCTATAAACACCGGACCATAACCCAGCCTGGTCACTACCTGACCTCACCAGGTGCCCCATGTGCCGCTCTTGACCAGGACAACTGGTCTTGCAGGACAACTCTGGGCTGAGCCACCAAGTACCAGTCTCCCACCCAGGCTGCGTAGGGGTCTACAACTCCTTCACATAAGCTCCAAAACCACCTCACCTATTAGGTAAGTCTGAAAGCACATTTACCTCTTTTTAGCAGATTCAAGTTTCACTCAAAAAAATGAAGTTGCGGATGTTTTATTTAGGGAATCTTGAGGTTCTGGTTTTTTTGACACCGTAAGTCAGGATCTAGCGTGTTAACTGAAAGAAAGTCACAGGAGCTAACACCCATGTACCTATTTCTCAGAAGAGCTTTTTTCTAAAAAAGGCAATTTTCTAACAGGCCTCGTGAAGCTATCCTCTCATTCAGCAAAAGAAAGAAAAAAAAAAAAAAGTGCAAGGTTCATGGGAGCAAGAGGAGCAGAATGATCCTGTAAATTGTCATAAGGCACTCATCCGGAATAACGAAGGCTTCTAGCCAACCTTTCTACCTAAAAAAAGTATATGCATTTTATATGCTTTTTACAGTAATTGGATAAAACGTCTGAGCCATCCCTGAAAAATTAATTTCTTACTTTTCAGGTCAAGATTAGCCAGAAGTGCATTCCTCTCTTGGATTACCAAGGAGAGGACACTACGGGGACTGTAGTCTCCTTCAGTTCCTGGGCATTTATTCCCAGCCACATGACACAGTCATCATCATCCAATTGTTGTATAAGGAATTATAATAGAAAAAAGTTAAATCTAAACCGGTACATAACACATCTCTAAGGACTCACAGATACAGCAATCAGCCATGCAGTGACCCTTGCAAAGCTGTTCAGCAATCCTTGATCATAAATATTTCCAACAAGATATAATGAAACCTGCTCAGTTTACAGTCCTTATCCCTAACATATGATACACAGATACATACAACATTTATTAGGCATGAAAACACAGTTGTTATTGTTTTAATAGAATTACTTGAATTATTTTAGCTCACTTTTTTGCTTCTTATTTATGCCAAATAAACCAAAACTGATATAGTATATTTTTTCCTCCTATTGTTAATCTTTCATGTTAGAAAATTTAAATATTTATGCATGCTGGGAAAAGTAGAAGTTATTTTTGTCAAAGTGATCTCTCTTCAGAACAGCATGATCTTTATAGTTACTTCTAAACCAAACTAGATTTAGTACTTTGCTTTTCCTGCAAAACTTATATTTGGGACTTAATTCCTCTGGTAGATATAAGACCACAGAGTTAAGAATTCAGCCTAAGCCGTTTGTTAGACCTTCATCTCAGAAGGCTTTTCCAAGTATAAAATTCTGATTGCTCCTTTTTTAAATCATGAAATAAATTTAGTCAGGTTTTGATGCAAAAATAAGTACTAACCAAAAGAACTATATCATTAAAACAGAAAGGTACAGAAATACTGCCGCTGGTTTTCTTAATCTTGACCACAGAAACCATTTCATTCTCACACATGCAAACTAAAGATTTTTCTGTTGTTGGTTAATAAGAGTCTATACACCACATACACCAACATAAACAGTGTGAACAAAAGTTAGTAGAGTTTTAAGTACTGTGAAGATGAGAATAAAGAGAAGTATCAAGTTTTCCACCTGCATTTTGCCAGACAGAACCAACCTATGTTGCTTTGGTGCAACATTAAGAGTCTAATCATGTTATTCATGAGCATCCAAGTGGATTACTCAAGTAGCTAATCTTTTCCTGAGGCCTTGAAGGAAAAGAACAACTCCAAATTGAAGGACTGGGTGGAACTGAAACTGTTGGGTCCCAGACTGTCACCTTCAAACCACTTAGCCTGAGTAGACGTGACTGGCTGCATTCAGAATTTCCTTTTCCTCAGCATTACAAGTTGATGAGTTTTAAGTAGTTCAACACTGGCAACTTTAGACAACTCCCTGCTCTACACACCAGTTACTTGTGGCCTTCTGAGACATCCAGAGATGCCACAAACAAACCCTTGCTGAACCTAGCTGTCACAGTTAAATAATTTGCCTCTTGCATTTCCACATGCACACCCTATTTATTCTACACCTCTGCCAAAAGGTGGCCTTCCCAAAGCAACACTGACAAACAGGAATGTGTGCCAGCACCATAGCACAACACTGCATAGTCTGACACAGCATGGTTCCAGCTCCTTTTCTGAGGCAGGTTTCGCTGGGCCAGATAACAGGGACATCATCTCCCATTGCCCAGCACTTCCCGCTCCTGCAGCTGTTGCCCTGTAACAGGGGCAGCTGCACAGGGTGTGCATCCACACCTCAGCTGCCAGAGTTTGCAGATGTTATCACTGTGAACTGGGAGAGTTCAGAAGTAACTCAATGCCTGTCCAGCTCTCTCTCTGCCAACCTTTTGTATGGGGACAGGGCAGACACTGTTCAGAAGCAGTAGCTAAACCTGCCTGAAAACATGTGCCAGAGCCATTATGAATCTAAGTTACCCTAGGTTATGATCTGAGCTAACTTTGCTGTTGGTACACATTGTCTTTGCCAGCTCTGATAAGGAGACTAGAAACTCCTGAAGAAGGGCAGAACAGAGAGCTGCAGGTGACAACTTCTTAAACTGCTGCAGCACATTCTTCAAAATCATCTGTACAATCCTTCATCTCCCATATATCACCCATAGGCAGGTGATACATAATGCTCTGGGTTGCATTCAGGAGAAGACACATCTAAAACTCAGTTACTATAGCAGCAGAGAAACACATCGTTTACTTTCAACTTAAGTCAAGTTGATTGTGGAAGCAACAAGGTCCAGAATCCAGCACCATTAATACTACTTGAGTTGGGCTGTTATTCTTGCTGTGCCATGACACCCCTAATATCTCAGGTTTGCACACACAGAGACCAAAGTTGTTACTACACCCTTACACCCTCCCCTCCCTGTGTAGGCTTGCCTGAGTCAGCTTGAAACCAACTCAGGGCACTGTTGCATTGATGCTTTAAGACCATACTGCTGTGAGAAGGGACAAACTACCCAGCAGTTGTCTGTCCAATCACTACTACTGCCTCCAAAAAAAAAAAAAAAAAGGATGAGACTGCCTTAACAATTTTTTTCTTGGTGGGAGGATGGACTTCTGATGCCCAGAAGCACTGACTTCCATCAGTGTTAGCCGAGCATGGAATCATACCAAGCAGCACGAGCAACGCTTCAGCTATAGCAACATTCATGTAGAAACCTGGATAAAAATCTTTATGGAAGATAAAGATACTTTATGTTGCCACAACCCAATTTTTCAAGCCAGTTTGGCTACTTCTAGACTAGCTTACGTGTTCCTGAACAAGCTGCAGCCACTCTTCTGACTACAGTATGGGTTGTGAAAGTGTGAGAAGAAGGCATGGTGGACCGGATGGAGTCCAAATGCCACAACCCAGGTTAGAGACACTACATCACCTGCAATAATATCTAAGGGGAAAAAAGAAAAAAAAAACTCAAACAAACAAACAAAAAACAACAACAAAAACCACCAATCCCTCTTGTATAGTTCAGGGCAGGTACAGTTCAGAAGTAACTTTCATTCCCAAGGGTTGGTTGGTGGGTTTCTTTAGTGGTGGTTTGTTGTTGCTGTGTGGTTGTTTTTTTTTTTGTTGGTTGTTTCTTGTTGTTGTTGTTTTTTGTTTTGTTGGGTTTTGTGTTTTTGTTGTTGGTGGTTTTTTGTTGTTGCTGTGGGTTGTTGGAGGTTTTTTGTTTGTGTTTCGTTTTGGTTCTGTTTTTTCTTTACAAATCTCTTCATTATACTCCACCATTTAGTGCAAAAGAAGACAGATGTATCATATTAGTGTTCTGTTCAGGCTTTACCAGGAATCAGACAGGGAGTGGAGATCAGAAATGACGCTCCCGTCAGGTGAATCTGCTCCACATAACGTTATGTTAATTACATTATAGCCAAATTACATTTTTAATCTTCAGTCAGAGATCAGCTCTCAACTATCCTCCCCTCCCCAGGTTTGCTTGTTTTGTTGTTGTTGTTGTTTTGTTTGTTTGTTTGTGGGGGTTTTTTTTGTTTGTTTGTTTGGTTGGTTTTTTTTACAGTCCTAAACAGAATGCCTGGAGTTGGTAGGTGGATTGAAAATGCCATGGCATTTACCTGTTTTATCCCAGGAAGCATTAATAAAGTATGAACAGCCTGTGAACACTTTAGTATCTCTTCAGACCAGATCTAGAGCTCTAGTCACATAGATACTCAACTCAACATCAAAACGTCATGCAGCACAGCTTGAATTTGGTATTTGAGTTTGAGGGAGCTGGAGTTCCCAGAGCTTGGAAAGGAGTCTCTGTACAGGCAATTTTTCTTTTATCAGTTTCTTCATAGAAGAAATCCTGTATTCAGCCTCCACATGAAGGTAAAAAACAAACAAACAAACAGTTAATACCTTTGTGAATACTGGAAAGGGAGACGAAGGGTCTAAGAGACATGGGAGATTCACTACTTCATCTGTGTAAGTTAATTTTTGTCTAAGAGATCTTTCTTTATATGCATTTTATTTCATGGGGTTCTATCTCTATGAATTTTAATGGCTTTGGGTTTTTGGCGTTTTTTTTTAATTTTGCATTAGGTGATTTCTAGAGGATGTCCATGGTAATGAGAAGCACAGGTCCAGATCTGAGCATAAACTCACACAAACTATACAGAAACTACTGAAACTCACAGAAACTGCATAAAACCTGATTCAAATGAAGTTACATAGAGACCTTCCTGCATCAAGTTCTTTGTGCAGGAATATTGCTTACAAAACACCTTTCATGTTTTCTTATAGGTGAATAAGCGATTAACCCCATTTAGTCATCTATCTTTCCATCCTGAAGTATCCTTAGCTGAAAGGATTTTTTCACGTAGTCTTTTTCATACAGCAGCTCTCATCAACTGCTTGAAAGTATATACCTTTAAAAATAATCCAGGCATAGGTAGGTCTACACAACCTTAAACAAGCACGCTAGCAGATGAAAAATGTGCAATTTGACATGAGATGCCCAAGAGGTCTTCCATAGAGGTCTTCACCATAAATTGCTGATAAATTCCCTTTTTGTTATAGGCTTTACCAAGGGGGTAGCTTGGCAAATCTAAACACATGAATCAAAGCATAGAAAATCTTGGTATAAAGAAACTGTGCCTGGGATTTGCCAGTTCACACAATGTCTCTTCTAATTGCATTTTTACCCCGACTGATTTGCCTGCAATTAACAGTTCTGCCTCCCCATCTTTGACACTGACTTAATTCCTCACGAAGACAGATTGTTGCAAAAATTGCTCTTGGCTGGAAGGATAAAGACCTGCGTGCCCTCTAAAAAGGACAGGAAGAATTCCCTCCTCTGGCTTTCTAGTAGTGTAATAATACATTTGTGTGCATATCTTTATACAAATGAAAGCCAGGGACTTCCCTGGTGGGTAGCTGTTATCAGTCAGATACTGTCATTCTCCCCCGGACACCTCATCTCCGATCTGGGAGGATAACATGCCTTAGACATTTAGTACAGCCTCATTTACATAGTGCACAATGAATTACATTGACTCCAAGGTCTCAGCTATTTAAGAGCAAAACTACACAAAGCCATGTTCACATGGAGTTTGACTGGTAAGTCTTGCTTTAATAAAACAGCTTTGGGTATTTCCAATTATAAAATTTCAGCTTTCCATAACCCTTAGCAAGCTGTGTTGATGCAGGTGCAATTAAACCATAATAAAAGGGCACAAGTGGCAAAACAAAAATTTAATAGCCATGTCACAAGCAGCTTCATTCTCCTTCCTGCAAACACAATAGAAATCACATCCCAATTTCGATATAGCAAAGACAAGTTGATTTCATCCCACGGCGTATTATTCTGGACAACGGTGCTACAATGCATGGTGTGTTAGAGCAGAAAGCAAACCCAAAAATACCTAAGTACATCCCTTGACCAAGTAACTGTTAGTTCAGTCTCATCATCACTCACTCTGTCTTATTTCTATTCAACATGCACAAACAGGAAAAAACAAAAGTAGCACTCCAGTGTGTTTTGCATCTGATGTTCATGATAAGGCCCATAAAATGGCATCAGCTTGAAGCTTTAACGGAAGAGATATCCTCCAAGCCTCTCCAGCCCAGCTTGCAGTTTACATTCAACCCACAGTTCCCAAGTTCAGGCTTCCATCCCACTTCAGATAACAACCTGAGGTTGGGGATGGTTGTTTAGGAAAAGCTCCTGGAGAGCTGCAGAAAGTAGAAATTCTTCCCATGTCCAACATTAAACAAGCCTGCGAATCTGTAGAAAGTGAGCAAAGAATGGCCTTTTTCAGGTCCACAACAGGGCAGGCATGAAATCTGAAGAGGATTATACACGAACAGCAAACTCCTTAGCTGGCAGGAACAGGTCCCTCACAGAACAGGGTGAGGTCACCCACCCCTGTTTAAGCCGTAAGAGCAAAGTGTTTCATACATAACTCAATTCCATAAATAGTTTCCCTTTTGCCTAATAAAACCCATCCTCAATCTTTCCCATGCACCTGCAGTTGCCTCACTTGCAACACTTAGTCCGACGTTCAAAAAGAATTAAAAGCCATTTCTATAAAAGGTCTCCCAGCCCCTGATACTTGTGTAGCAAGCAGGGATCAGGCAAGAGCCAGGATTAGCAACTAGCCAGATCAGACACAGTTGGAGTCAGTGCTCCTGCTCCAACGCAGAGCAAAGATAGGAGTGACTTGTTTAATGAAGCTGGCAGCGACTGCCCACAATAGGGTGGGGAAAGGGTAAACATGCAGATAAGGAGCCTCTTTCTGTTTTGCTTAGCCACCAATTTTCATCCCAGCAGGGCAGCCAGCTCCTTCTGCCCATCTCCATTTACCTGCACTGCTCCTCTCCCTCCTGTGCTGGTACTGTAGTGCTGACAGTGCTGAGGGACACCTTCCAGCTACAGCTGGCTAAAACACATTGCTTAGTGGTGCATTGCTACACCAGCCACATTTTTATGAAGGGCACTGCCTGTAACTCCTTATCACAGCACTTAGATAAGCAGAAAAATGCCCGAAAAAAGACTATTTATCTCTCCAGACCCAGAGCATACATACAGATAACAGGAGAGGGGAAAGCCTCATGCTAGGGCTGAGCTCTCAGGCCCGAGAGGTTTTGTTGCTATACCTTCCCCCTCCCACACCAAGCTGGAAAGCCAGCCTGTGCACACTAACAGCTGACAGCTCAGAGCCACCATCCCCCATGGGCTGTGGGACACTCAGCTTTAAGGTGACCCTGCTACTCTCACATCTAAGACTCAGCCCCAGGTGCGTCCCTGCTGCAGCCAGTATGGGTGGGAGTGCAGGGCACCCATCTGACAGCAGCCTCAGCGTTGGAAATGGAGGAAAAGTAGACCCTGGATGGATCACTCGGTACCAGCCCACGCCAGGAAAAGTGGCAGAGCTGCATTGTCACAGCAGAAAGCAGCAAACTCAGAAGTATCCCTGGATACAGAGAATACCTCTCTCAGTGGCTCATTAAGCTGAGGTAGAATCACCACTGCCACATCCAAGGAAACATTTTCTACCACCATTATACCATTCCTGACAGGCTCAGCATCCAGAGTGGTGGACTTTCTTCACCCTTCTCCACAAAAATCAAGGTGATGTTCCACAGCCTGATCTTGCTGTTCGTAGTGTTCTTATTAACAAAAGGTAGACCTGGAAACTGCTGGGAACTTACAGTGGTACATGGTGTATGTTTGGAAGAAAACAGTCACCCTCTCCCAACAGTTCACTGACCAACCTACACAACACATGCAGTGCAGTGAGTGGGAGGCAGTCTAACATGTTTATATTCACATGTGGAACAACTCAGAGGTCAGCTCTGACCGAGGACAGATTGGGAAACAGAGGTGGCAAACCTCCAGAGGAGCAGCCCTCAGCCACGTTCCCTAGAGAGTCAGGGTTAGATGCACCTCTGACACCCAGGTTGCTCTGAGGAGCTGGGACAGCCCCAGCCACAAGTTCCAGAAGTTCCTGGAAATGCACTAGTCCAGTCAAGAGATACCACCTGGTCAAAGCTGACCATGAGCTCAGAGTTATGCAAAACCAAAGCTCTGCAGCCTCTCCCCACCCCACCCCTGCAGCAAGGCCATGGGAAGAGACCTGATGAGTGGAACACTGGTATTTCCTTAAACCAAGAGTCTTCCCAGAAGTTTCATACACTGAATCCAGAAGCTAGAACAAATATCTGCACTGAGGCATCTACAAATGTGGTAAGTTTAAAAATCCCCAAAGGTGGCTTTAGCACTTTCTATCAAACACTGTTTCACCACCACTTCAGCGTTGTTGCTTTCAAGACCAAAAGGAGGAATTTCACAGTGCCATCAGCCCACAGCATTATCACTTACAGCACCTTTTTATTTCAACACCCTCCAGTGGATAGGGTTTCCTCTGAACATCTATACTGCCTCAAGAGTATATATATATTCTATTCAAATTCAGTTGCAGAAGTACTTTAAATGTGAAAATAAAATGCATACAGTTAGGATCCAAAGTTACACAGCCACCCCAAAATAGAGATTAATGTTGCTTTCTTTATATTTTTCTTCATTTTTCTAATGAAGATAACTAAACAGTTCATAACATATTTTCCTGTTGAAAAGGAAAAAGGATTTTATTTTATTGTACTTATGGGGTTAAAAAAAAGAAAAAGGTATTTTTAGTTAATATTAGGTTTGTTTTAACTCAGCTTCCTACTCTGTGAATGCAGATCTGGTTTCAGGATTACTCAGTCCAATGTAGTCAAAATTTCTCTGTTAACACCAGAAGTAACAATTTAAGTGCTATATAGGGGCTCTTTGCAAGAAAGGATGTTGAAGTGGTAAATGCCTGGATTTTTACTTTCTCAATTAATAATCTGGAAACCGAGGCACATGTTATTGCACTGCTGAGCCTCTTGCAGTGACCGGAAAGCATAGGTCAGGTTAAAAGTCACGAACGAGATTGAGAGTGACATCTATCAGTAGATGACCTGCCCAGGGCAGACAATCCTTTAAAAACTCCATAGCCTCTTTGGAGGTTTTAGACGGGAGAAATAGGGCACTAATCAGTCACCTGGTATTGACTTCCAAGACAAACGAAGAAAACAAGCGAATTTAGCAACCTTTTTATATGCACACTACGATAAATTGGGAGATAGAATAAGTGTCCCAGTCTGAATTGTTTTTCTCCTTTCAAACCTGGCTTCATTGCTCTACTGTTTAGTACAGTATGTTCCATCTTCTACTTTTTTTTTTAGAAGGCACATAGGAACTTCAGAAAAACAGCACATGCTCGCAAAGAAAAATCCTGAAGGACTGGCAGATACTTGCGATTTCTGAGTATCAGTGGGGTTTTCTAACTACAAATTGTTCAGATGTTGTGGGCTTGACAGAATCAATTCCAAGCTGCTTGTTTCTCTGCTCTTTTTCACAGATTTACAGTCACTGATGACTGCTATGTGTACCAGCCCAGATGCTCTGTTCTAGCTATAAAACAGTTTTAGTCAGCTAACTGGATAAGAAAGCTTAAAATAGTGCAGCCCTTTACTCTTTATCAGCTTAACATTTTCCAGTACACAGCACTAGACCGAGAAGTACAAAACAGCCTGTTTATAATTTACATACATTTTCTGGGGCATTGTTTGATGTTGTTTTAATAGTGGATTGAAAGAAAATAGGATTTAACTCTTTGCATTGTCATTCTAAATAGTAAACAAAGAACTCAGCTGAGCACTTTTTCTATTACAGCAATTACTTGCAAATTAACAGACTGTTTGCAAGGACTTCACCTTTCTTTCAGTTTTAGATCCTGTTGGGACATTTGTGCTTTGTGTCCTAAAGCTAAATTCTGTTTTCCATACCCTCTCTAGATACCGGAAAGAGTCTTATTGTTGAGCCCTTGACAGTTTTTAGATGAAAAGACTGAGCTTTCCCCTATGCCTCAGCTGCATGGTTGACACAGTGTTACATGGCCATTACCAAGACCATTTGTCCAAACCTCTAAGATTAGGAACAGAGATCAAAAACTCCTCCAGTGCTAATCATTGCAGAATAAAATATTGACTAGCACTTATTTTAAGACCAAAATCATTTTGACATGTTGAATCTCCAAATCCCCGGTGGCGCCATGCCTTTTGGCAAAGCCTGCAACACTAGTCATGCCAAAATTGCAGTTTTAATTGAACTGCCTTTTTGCCTACTAAAACTATAGTAATTGGTTCAGACACAGAGGCTCAGCTGCCTCAATGAGTGCTAAAACTACCAGCCAATCTTGACAGTTGTTTTTTTTTTTTTCTAGCCTGGCAAAATGAAATGCAAAGCAAATGTTCCTATTCCATGTCCCTGGCCTGGAAGATTTACACATCTCCAGCCTGTCTTATTTTCCATGTGTGTTCAAGTCTTGGGACATATTGGCCAGTTTCAACCAAACATGCCAGAAGGGGAGAAAGACATTTAGTTCCTACACATTTGAAGAAAAAGAAAGGAAAAACTGATTAGCCCTTAAATGTAGGGGGCTGTACAAGTACAACCCAGAAATCCTCATAGGAGTACAACAAACATTTCAAAGACAGAAGATTCCCTTAAAACTCAAACCACTTCAATAAAATCTATCAAGAGACACAAAGCTTAAGAAGCCATTGTTCAATCGCCAGTCCTTTGTTCAGCAGAACTACTTGGCTTAACAACAGTTTGGTTTCGTTTGGTTGGGTTTTTTTGTTTGTGGGGGCTTGATTTGGTTGGTTGGTTTCGTTTTTTCCCCTCCTTACAGAAAGGATTTTCCAGCTTTAGGAGGGACTGGATACTGATGTGCTGCTTAACCTCTTGTAAAAGTTGAAATACCATACATGGTCTCCTCAGGTATTTGGGAAATATTCACTTTCAGAACTGTTACATCAGAACCTGCCATTTTGTGACTCACTCAACACATCTGTCTAGATATGGCTGTCACTTTTAGCAAAACCAAATGCTAACACAAGTAATAATTGCTCCCTACACAAGTTTCAAATGCTGTGTAAAAATGTGTCACTTTGTTCATGTTTTTCATTATTCTTTATTATCACAGTACCAGCCACATCGCATCTGAACTTCCAAAGCCAGGGACAAGACATTGGTAGTCTTTTAATACTGAAACAGTGATGCTACATCTGATCCCTTTAAGAGATGCAAACACATTTTTTTTTCCTCTTTCCAGTTACCGAAGTTGAAGTTTCCCTGAAATGGTGAAGTCAGCATTATTTTACCCATTAAAGTGAAATATTTGAGTATCCAAACAGTAGATAAGAAGATGAGCAGGCCAGGNTGGAAGTGAGAAATGCCATTAAAAAAAAACAACAACAACAACAACAACAAAGAAACAAACAAAAACCAACCCCACACACTTTGGCATTTCCCTGGTTCAGGATGGCTTTGTTATCAATCCAGTTTGTAAACAAGATTGAAGATCTCTCCAGTGGGCAATTCCCTCCCTTCCTACCCTCCAGCAGAATTCCTGTAATCCACTTGGGTGCAGCAATCATACCGAAAAGAGCCAAATTGATACAGTTCTCCTTCCCATAATTCTTTTTTGTTTGTTTTGGGATTTTTTTATTTGTTGCTGACTCAGCATCTCATACATTCTCCAAGCCTGCCATGAAAATGACCAATTAATTAATTATAATATTTTAGCACCCTGATGAAATATCCTTGTCCCAGAGGACAAAAATTCAGCAAGGAAAACACTCTCCAGTTCTGCAGTAATCCCTTCCAGGATAGACAGTCCACATTTGTAAGAAATATTGAAAAAGAATAAGGCTAGTTAAAAACAAATTAATCCTTCATCTTCTATTACATAGTAGAAAGAGACAAGAGAGCTGTGAATTCAGAACAAGAGGTATGAACTATTCTTCCTTTTTACAGTCTGCTTTGACACTGTTCTGAACAAAGGAAACAAGATTCTTGCAGTTCTCCCTTATTTGGAGGCACTCTGTAATTTATTTCTTACGGAAAACTCTGAAGGGTTGAAAACTCCAGGGATTCTGCAGGTGCATTGAACTGCAGCGCTACACATTTCTAACCTTCAGAAGTACATTCAGTTGTGCTACCAAAATCTTTTCTGCCTATATTTGCGTCAATAAGGTTCAACAGCATTTTAGTTACTGAAGAGTTTCTAATGTAGCCCTGATCTCTCAAGTGTTGGACAAAAGGATTTTCCCTGGCAAAATTCCTAATGACGTACTACTCTTACTGTAACCAGACAGGAAAGAAGAATAATTTCCCATAGGTACACAGTAATGTGCAGTATATACCACGACCTGGATTCTGGTCTCATTTACATATCACTCGTTCACTGCGGTAAACTTGGTAAAACTAGGGTAATGCTTTTGTGAGAGCATGCCTGCAGGCTCTCCAAATTACAGCAAAGTATAATTCTGAATCCAAAGAAAGGCAGGTTCACTACCAAGAATGATCATAAATCTCTTTTTATGTAAGTATGGAAACGGCAAGTACTTGTGTTCTAATCACAGATATTTGTATTCATTTTATAAGAATATATGGTATTCCTGAGAGCTGAACAAGTCTGAAAGCTGCCTGTTATCAGGGTTTGATGCCATCGTAAACACTGCTATCATACTTCAGTAGCCTCTTCGTTTCCAGCACACATTCCAAGTAGCTGACCTGAAAAAAATCCACATCCCTACATACAACACACACACAAAAAAAAACCCAAACAAACAAAAAAAAACAACACACACTCCCCAAAACCAATTATTCGATTCCAGATTTACAGCTTTTAAAAGTGTGTCTAACATCTCTGAAAGCCATTTAGCCATAGCACAGGTTCTTGGGTTACTGTTAACATAAAGCACACACTCTCTGTGTGAAGTGGGCCTGTACTATCAGGATTTAGTGATGCCATACATAGTGTAGTTGGTCTTTCTGTGACCATTCCCTTAGTTACCATCCCTCATGCTTATGGAGCAGGGAGGCACAGAGAGATGGGAAGACTCCTTGATTGAAAGGGCTTTTCTTGCGAAGTGCTTACTCTGTGGCAGGTACCTTTAAAGGACATAAAATACAGTGTGTAACAGAGAAAAGGAACCTGTTGAAAATCCTCGCCTTGACACTCATGGGGTGGCTGAGAAAATTAAAAAAAAAATTAAATCACTGGTCCTAGAGAATCTTCTTGTATCAATTGTTCTTCACCATTCCCAACCTTAAAAGTAGGGGAGCAGGATCCTGACCCGTTCAAGCTTACACCATAAGTCTTTGGGATGCTGTGTTTTAGGAAACAAACATGGGCTGGAACAGCACCCAGAATCTGCTTCCTGTGTGAAAGCTGGCCACACTGACCTCTGTTACTCATGTGCTCACAAAAAAAACAGACAAACAAACAAACCACACCACAAACAACACCTGAAAAAAAAACCCACCTGAAAATACTAGATCAGGCTCCAGCTACCCATTTGATAGCAACTAAGTTTCCTGCAAGGAACTGGCTTAGACTTGTTACGGTTTTTTTGGCCTTCTTCATAGCATCAACACAATATGCTTAAATGTCAAAGAACAATGTAGCCTGAGATTGCTTGCAGTTGGGGCATATAAGACATGGTAAGTAGAACCAGTNTCCCTTCACCAGTCGTGTTGCTGAATCAGATGAATCATCATCTGAATAAGAAAAATTAGACCAAAAGAAAATAACTAGAGGACCAGTTCAGAATTGGAAAGACATACCTGAAGGCCAGGGTACAACGAGCATTGGAAAGGCAGAAGAGACTTATATGTTTCTTCCTATGAGAGTCTTAACGTGATCTGTTTCAAGAGCAGCTGTGATTTGCTAGCATCATGCTTCCAGTTAGAAGGGTAGTATAGATGACCAGTGCCTGACTTGCAGTATAGAAGCAACTTTCAAGTCTGTTTGCATGTGTTAGGAAATGGTTGCAAGTCAAATCTGTGAAGGGAACCTGGAGTAGATAAAAAAACTATATGGTAGGATATGCAGAGCACAGAGTGACAGAGAGGAAGAAAAAGGACTTATTCTTCTCAGTTCTTTCTTCACTGCAGCCTCACTCCTGTTTGTAACAGATGGCATATCAAGCTTGTGCTGGGTGATCTTTGCTAACATTTAGCATTTGGAAAATTGGTTCCCTTTGAGCTACCTGTTCATGGAGGTATGTGCAGCAGTTGTAGTGAGTAAAAGCTGCAAGGGTGCTTTTCTGGGCTGCTCAGAACTTATAAAGAAAATACTCTGCTACTGCAGAAGCCTTAATAGGGAATTGAGAATGGGAGGATCCAGGGGTTGAAGCTAATGCAAGTAGTTGTCCTAAAAGCTTCGGGGTGGGGGGAACCAACAACCCCACAGCCATGAACAAAAGCAAGAATAACTCAATGGGAAACCTATATAGAGAGAGAAGCTTAAAGGAGGTTGCAAGCTGTAGAAAATCTATGTAGAAAAGCATCTGCACTGTGGTTAGAGCTTTTAGTTAGAGCACTCTGCACTGCCATAGAATTATCCAATTGTGGTAAAAAAACAAACAAACAACAGTATGGAAAGCACTCTTCAATGACAATAAAGTACAGTTTTCTTATAAGAGGTAGAGATGTTAGAGAGGTCCTTACAAGGCAGGGTTACCAGTCTAAGTCAAGGGTGAACAGACACCTTGCATATCCATGTTTGTCCTAGAAGAGAGCGACTCTTTCTGAGCTGTCTACAGCCTTGAACAGCCAGAGGGAAGCATGAGGAGAGCAGAGGGAGCCCAGTAATAAATAAATTGAAGCTGAGCATGGGGAACAGCTGAGATTAAGACAAAACAAAGTTTGACTGGATTAGATCACCTAATATGAATCTGCCTCTTACGGCTTGCTAAGAGTGAAAGCCCTTTTTGGTGCCATGCATCAGAAACAAGCTTTAATTTCACAGCTTCATTAACCAAACATCTCTCTTTCAGGTATTTTTATTTTCATGAATCTATTATTGAAATGTAAAGTATAAAAGACAAAAGCTCTTGCATTAAATCTCAGTTTATTCACTCTAGTGAAGATGTTTCATTATGTAAATGGTGCCTTTTGAAGTTGGAACAGAAACTGCCATGAGGCCCTTCTGGGATCCATTCTGATTTCCTAGGTATTTCCTCTATTTCTATACATGACTGATGGAATTTCACTGAAATAAGGGTTTCTTTGTTGCTGTCAATGCAGAAGGGAAAAAAACCAGCCAGTAACAAAAGAGCAATGCAACAAAAAGCTCTAAATCAGGCACTTCAAAGGGTATGGGCTGGATTCACATGACTTATTTCAGCACTGCAAAGGTAAACAGACCAACAGAGCAACTCAAAGAACTTAAGCTAGGAATTTCTGTTTCCCCTGCAGTCAGTAGAAAGAAATGGATGCTTCTGAAGAACAGTTCTAAGCATTTAACTGATGCAGCTTTGGCTCCAAACACAACTGAAATTAAACTTGGATATTTGATAGGGAATCAATAGAGTAGCCTGTAACTCACATTAAGTAATCAAAACACAGGCGTACATCAAAACCCAGTCTATAGACACAGAACACCAACTATATTCTCCAAAGGATGTCCCAAAAAAGACACAAAACATGCTTATGATAAAAGCTGCTAGGTCATCCTGTTCACCTGATGTCATTACCACAATAAGCAGCTGACACAGCTGGAGCTCAGGTCTTTTCTGCACTGCAGAACTGAGCAACTGTGGGTATGTCACAAAAGCCAGACCCAAGGGTGCTCCTTAGGGGTGTGCAGTGCAGAGGGCCAGGTATTTCAACAGCGTGATCAGACAGACTCCTAACGTACTCAGCACTGAAGAGTAAGTACATAACCAACCAGATATGGCATCCCAGCATCTCCCATATGCTGTTTGAAAGAATTGAGTCCGAATCAGAGCTAGGAAATTAGCTGGGCATATTGAAGTATGCACACGCCAAAGCTGTGGAAGTGTTTTCCTGACAGCAATAACACATCCTGCAAGAGGAGCATCTATCACTGAGAGTTTCTGTCCTCCCAGCAGGACTGGCTGGCTGAACCTTGATAGCTGCTCTGCTGAGGAACTTGCCCCTTGACACGATTAAAATAAATGGCTCAGTCTTGCAGCGTAGATGAGACTGATCTGCTGTTACTGACTTTACTGAGCCTTTCTGACCTTCCAGTGAGAAAACAAATGCAACACAGCCCCAGAAAACCCCATTTGAACACTCTCAGGGTGCTGTTGTTTCGATTTGTACCAGTACTTCAGTACAATAGGTATAACGAGACCTTTGTCTTCAAAAGCAAATTAAGGCAACTTTTACCCCACTGTTTCCATCCTCTCAGGAACAAGCACAAGACTGACATGGATGACGAAACACAGTGGCCCTGCCAGGGACAGAATAAGGGAGTGTGAAATCTTAGTTCAAATACTGCTATTTTCAGCTGATTACATGACAAACACAAAAGAGAATCTCAGCATCACACACAATAAACCTACGAAACTTGGCAGGTCTCTTTGACACATCTGGGAAGCAACCTGCTGCCATAGAGATTTTGCTCCTCCTTCAAACTGGCACGGCTGGGAAGGAAGAAAAAGATTTGGAAATACAAACAGAGATCAGAGACCATTTGCAAGGGGATTTAATAAAAACCTTCTCTTTAGGCAGAACAAATATTTTTGTTTTCCACAGGGGAAAAAAAAAATTATTTTTATATATATATATATATAAAAGAAGAAAAACATTGAAGTCAAGCAAAAACTTACTAGTTCTTTTTAAAGCAGCAGTGGGAATACTAAACGTAGAAGTGCTCTGTGTTCACTTCTGAAGATCTATTTATAAGGGTACTTGCAGTGTGACCAGCATTTTCTTTCTCCTAAAATGATCTCCTGTGCTGCTACCTCAGGAGCAGCTCAAGGAGTGAAAGAAGTGGGAGAATGTCAGGTGTCTGCAAGACTTTAACCTCAAACCTCGTGCAAAACTTTCTGGCTCATTTCCACAAAATGACATTAAGATGCTCAGAGTGGACTATGCTAGCAATAGTGGTGATGCATTAGTGCTGACAATGAAGGAAAAAAGGATGTCTTGCAGCATAAAGGCAAGGCAACCACGTTATAGATCCCCTTTTTAGCGAAAATCAAATCAGTTCAGCAGATTTGGAAAGCACTGTTCTTATGCCATTATCATGAAGAGCCACCACCAATAAGGACTTCTACATACATAACATTTCATTCACACATTAAAAAACTCTTTTTATTGGAGGCAATCATTTAAACATTTAATTTTCTATAGTGCCTTGTGATAATTATTCTGATGCCAACACCCTAAAGGGGAAGGTCAAAAGTCAGAAGCCAGTCACATGTTATCAAGAATGTCCTCCAGAGACTTAGTCTGCTAAGAGTCTTACCCTAATCCTTCCAAGGTATTCCTTAAAGCTAACAAATCTGCAGAGAAGCCTCTGTAGGAAACTCCTACGCAGAACTCAATGCCTGCTCAAGTAGCTATTTATCACAGATAAGGCAGAAAAAAAAAAAAAAAGTTTCTTTCATACAATGAGATTTTTATCATCTCTTTGTGCAATCTCTATAAGCATCATTCAATCTTGCATTTCAGTTTTTTCTCTTAGTCAGCTTCAAAACTGTATTTTCCCAATACAAAATGAAGTCACATTTAACCTGTGACCTTCAGCCACAGGGACTCCTGGAACAGTCAGCACAACATCAGTGTTGCACAGCAAGACTGAAGCACACTGACTACCTCACCTGTGCAGCTCTCGAGGAAGCTCCCACACACATAATGAAGCAATAAATAAATTCCACCCACCACTCTTTTTTTACTCTGAAACACCAAACTTCAAACAAACCCTTTTTTGAAACAAACTAACTAACTAACCTCCCCCCCCCCCAGACACCAAACACACATAAAGGATCGTCAGACACAATATTTTAACTTGTTCTGAATTCAGAAAACGCAATGCAGAAAAGGTGAAAAGTCTGAAGGCCATCATGAATTGGTTTGCTCCCTTTAATAAACCAAATCTGTAGGATTATTTAGGTAAGCAGGACTACAGAACAAAATTACATACTAGAAGAGAATAAAGGAGAGAAAAAGAGGATTTCATTGTGAGTTATTATGGCAAGAAAATATTTCCATTTAAAGGTAACCATAAACAATATATAGAAATAGGGGAAGAAAAAAATTGGTTTAGTCTAATTTAAGTAAGCTTTATATCTGTGCTGTAGACACATTTTTTTTCTCTTACTACCCTTGCAAACAAGCAGTATATTGTTCAGTTTAACAGACAGGAAAGTCAGCACTGACTGTCTGTCAATCACCACTGTAGCCAAGTAAGTGACCCAAGACATGTCAGAAATACAAAAGGATGAGGCTGTTTTCTTCCTGCTCTTACTGCACTGGTGAAATATCACAGTGACCCCAAACACTGAAGAGTTTAATAGTTATTTTCTCCCTGTCTTCTGCTTTTTTACATACATTTTTAATTAGGCAAAGAGCAGTAGTAGAAATCAAATTAAGTTATGACTATTAAACTGTGTCTCTTAGGAAAGATTTTTCAGCACGGTTAGCAGGGAATTAGACAAATTTCTCCTTTAGCATTAACAAGAGTTTTGCTCCGAATTCCCCTGTGTTATGGTTACAACAGTCCCTGCTCCAGCCAACCCCTACAACCTCCAGCATTTCTTCATGCAAGTTTAGGTTGGGGCTGGCAAGCACTGTGAATCATGCAGATTGCTCATTTATAACTGTGGACATGGGCAGAGGTCCAGGGAGATTCCAGAAAAAAACGTTTTATTGTGAAAACAAGGAAGCAGACAGTGTACAAGAGCTGCTACTGAAATTAGTCTCATTTTTTTGGGTATATGGAAGAACATTATTTCAATGTTAAAAGATAATTTCTTCCTCTGCAAAACTTTACCACTGCCAGATGAGCAGGATGGCCCAGAACAAAGCACAGATACACACAAACAGCATGGGTTCCTATCTGAAGGTCTCAGCCAGGTCATCCTGCCCCCCCGGCAGAGCAGACATCGCTGTGCTGCTACCCTGGGCACCCCCATCCCTCCATAGCTCCTCCAAGCAAAGCATGAAATCACCATCCAGCAACACTGGTGGTGGCACCGATTAACTCAGGGACATTAGAGCCCTCCATTAGAGCCCAGGGCTCATCACAGCATGTCCCTGTCACACCAGCCTTAAGTGGAAGGAGGTTACCACAATACCCACATGTCTCATTATAAAAGAGTTTTCTGCTGTAGGAAGACTGGGAAGGGGTCATCAAGTCGGTGTGGGGGTTTTTTTGGTGGTTTTTTTTTTTTTGTGGGTTTTTTTGTTTGTTTTTTTTTTTTTTTTTGTACTACACACAATTCACTATAGAGGAAAAGCAACTGCCAGAATCACATTTATCCTGGTTCCATAAATGACAAGACATTCAGTGAGTAGTTTTGCTGGATGTTGCTTTTGCCCTTTTGTCTCACTTTTCTTCCTTTTATTTTGAAAGAGGTAGAAGATAGGGAAATGAAAAGTTGGCACATGTTCTTCCTCTTGAGCTCCAAAAAGGCTTAGAAAACCCTTTTAAGATATCATGACTGAGCAAAAGTATTTATGAGAACACACATGATTTTCAAACACTACACTGAATTTATTTGCATTTCTGCAAAAAAATGTTTTATACTTATGGAATTGAAAATTACTCATAGAAGGATCATTATCGGTTGTTACAGAATTTCTATGTTAGAATACTTTTTCTGCTACTTTTTGCACCTAGCAAAAAGTACTGAAAATAAAGCTTTTTTTTCATGTCTATAACATTTTCCCTGTAAGAAAATAGACCTCCTTTAAAAAAAAAAACAAAAAACAAAAAAAACCCACAACAAACAAACAATAAAAGCTTGTGTAATAAATACCAATTCAGAAACACATTCCTATATAAGCAATCAAGAACTGAAGTGATAGCTTACTGTAACTTAACTTTGCATACAATGCAAAAGTCATTTATGTGAGCAGAGAGAACTAAACCTCAGAAGGAATGAAAAAGTTATAACACTTGGAACATGAACACACAACCTGAGGTATTAAACTGTCTGCTTTGCTGGAAACTAAAAGTAAACGAATGAACATAACACACAGCAGCTTTTACTAGTACCTCTTCATAAAGAGTATACTCCTTCCAAAACCAGCAAGAAATAGAAATGAGCTGGCGAAAAGATGAAATCCCTTTACGCACAGTCTTTACGCTGAAAACACAGGCAATAAAGAGAGTGTCAACTGCAGCAGCTCCAACCCTGTTTGTCACTAGATTAACTAGAGAGCCAACAAGGACAATGACTCAACCATTCATGCTTATTAGGCTTGCTGTGAAAGGCTCCATTCACTCCCCAGCTGGCGTGGTGGAAAGCTGTCTAAAGATGTGAACAAGTGCCGGGACAGAGGCAACCTGGCCCCGCTGCAACACGAAACTAAAGCTGCAATTAATTATATATGGAATGCGGCCAGGCACTCCTAGCATTGTAATCAAATGGGACCACACAGAGAAAAGAAAATCCTTTATCACATAGCATGCACCACAGAAAGAAAGAGTTCTTGCAGTAGAAGAGATTTTTTTTTTTTAATTCTCTACTGCACTACTCCATTGATAGACTATATGAGTTTATAACTTGACGATTCAAGTTTGCTGCTTCTGTTTTATTTCCAATAAAAGGTTTATATGCCTGCTTTCTATTCCTCTACCCCAAAAAATCATCCGCGTCATAGATTTTCTTTTTTTCCTCTTTTCATGTACTCTTTTTGTCCTCACACTTATGGCAATAATTTTATACTATTCCAGTGCTTATACCCTACCAATATTTAAATCTTCTGGATCATCACTCAAGCTGCTTGCAAATCACAGCTCTAACCTGGGAAGTTTCTAGTAGTCTCAACCACACATTGATACAGTCTATAGAATTCAAGATGCTGTAGGCATGTTTCAGGCGAGACCAGCCTCAGATCATTTCCCCTCAGTGTAATTCTCCAAGACTACACAATCATTCTTCCTTCGGTGAAAACTGAATGTAAAAAGCATGCCTCGAAACAAAATTACAACAAAAGTGGCTATGGTCAGCCAGAATGATGGGATCCCATCAGCTTCACCCACATCACGGAAGAAGAAACATTCACAAAATTTATCTGAGATGTGTAGTGCTAAACTTGTATCTTCCCATTGTGATCATCGTTAAACACTATTACACTGCTATTTTGAGTCTGTAACCAAATTAGGACCCCAGGGTGTACTGCCTGGCATACATACTAATAGCACAATACCGTAGCTGAAGAACTTTTAAATCTAAATCAGGAAAGAAAAAGAAAAAAAAAAAACCCAACACACAAACAAGCAAACAAACAAACCAAAAACCACACAACACCCCACACAAACACACCGCACACACACAGGGGAAGGGGAAAAAAAAAAATAAAAATCCCTACATTATCCATTCATTTTGCTAAAAAGGTGGACACACAAGCAGTCTATGGCAGGGTCAGGAAGCAAAGAAAGCTGATCCTAGGCAGGAATTTAACCCTGTGCATCCTTTGCTATCTTTATCCCTCTTTGCTTGTTATTTCTGTCATTTGTTTGTTTTCTTGATTAATATCAGAAGACTCATTCCAATATACTTATTTAACCATCTAATTCCTGTTCAAAGTATAACACTAAATCAGTGGGAATGTGATCGCTTAAATAGAAGAAGTCTACAATCTTCGCAGAATGGGGTACAAGTTATCTGAGGATGGGATATGACTTCAAACTTAGTTTTTACAGTGCCTGTATGTCTTGGATTAAGGTACTCAAATACTGAACAATAATTAAACAATTTTTACAATCAATAAATAAAAGTAATGAAGGCAAAGTGAAGCGTGTTAAACAGCACAGGTTGTAAAGATATGCATCTGCTTTATTAAAAATTACACACAACTAACCTTGGAGCCCTTGAAGTTAACACTGCAACTGCCATTGCTAATTCTGAATGTATGTTAGACATCCACTGTGCAAAGACCTGTATGATTCCATGACACACTGGAAAGCACCAAAAGGCTCCAGCAGACCCAGGTCAGTGCTTGCAATGTAGCTCTTCTTTTACCACCCGGCGTACTTCTTGTCGGCAGATGTTATTTTCCATGAACTGTCACCATGTATTTTGACTCAGAGGAGAAAGGGGCTGATTCACTGTGCTTTCATGGATACATACACTGCTAAAATATGCAGAGACTCAAATCCACACATAATACAGCACATAATAGAGCACCAGAGAGTATCTCTCAGGAACATTGGCCTTATTAGCACAAAAAGACCGTTATCTCTGAGGATGTTTTGGGGGGTTTTGAGTTTGCTTTATGCATCACCGCCCATTCAGGGTCTCCCTAAGGTCACAACATGCCAAAAAATCAGCTTGAAAAGGAGAAAGGAAAGTTGCAACAAGCAGGTCTGTCAGCACCAACACCCATTCTAATGGAAAAGAAGCCTGGCAGAGGATCCTGCCAATGAGGTAGTGAAGATACGTATTCCTGAATTCCTCTCTGCCATCAGTAGCTTCTGTGCAGGTAGGTGGAAATAGGACAAGCAGTGGTGGAAGTGCAGAGAGGAGCAGAAGAAAGGAAGCCCCTGGGAGCAGAGAGCCCCAAGCCACAGCCAAAGCACAGCTGGCTCAGTGCTCAGGGGAAAAACAAACAACCAAAAACCCCAAACAAAACAAACAAAAAAAACCCCAACAACAACAACAACACAAAAAAAAACCCCAAAACCAAAACAAAACAACAACAACAAACAAACAAAAAATAACCACACCACAAGGTCAGGGAAAAAGACACAAAAGGAACCTTTTGGCAGCAGCCTGAAGTTACATTATCTCTACTGTACTGTAAAATTTGAAATTCTCTGTAGAATCAGAGAAATATAAACACCTCCACAGCATGACTAGACAGCAAAAGCAGGTGCCTCCCATCCCATGGAGGAAAAGATTCAACCCCCAAGAACAGCTGAGTGCAATAAAAGGAGCCCAAATAAACAGAACTTTTGGTTGGTTGGTTTTTAACCGCATGTTGGGTATTACTGAGGCAGCCCAGGTTCCCCTAGATATGCAAAATTCATCTGTTAAAGGTAAGGTAGTATTATCATCCTTCACACATGTAGAAAGGCTAAGGGATGTATTTTCAACACGATTTCAAAAAAGTAAATAACACCAAGTGGGATTTCCACATGCCTGTAGGTACTTAAGACTACTGATGATTATGTGGAAAGGGGAAGCAAGGAAAGAAAATAGCACTATAAATTCTGGATGACTAATAATTAGAATTGGTTGTGGTGGATTTGAAGCGTGTGGAAGAAACAGATCTACCAGCTGACCATTGTAATCTTCTCCTCAGGCAGCAGAAGCAACATTTTGATCGTATCAGTATCTTTCTATACATATAAACAGACAAATACACACCTTTCAGTAGTATTAAACTGGACAACCTACAATATAACATGAAAAACACTTTGAGACTAGCTGTCCAGTGATTCAGAGGAGTGGAAGAGGAGCAAAAGACCCAAACAAACAAAACCACAAATATTTAATTACTAAAAATTGAAAAAGTTGGCACATTCAGCTGTACTGACCACTTGAGTTTAGAAAACAGAAACTCCCATTTTCTGGCTTTAGGATTTAAACTCTCTTTAAAATGAAACATCAGATATGGATATCACGGGCAAGTGTAACCCAATGCAATTTCTTGCTTTGAACTGAAGAAGTTAGGAAACCTGCAAGCAGCTCAACACAATGCCAGTGTGGGACTTGTCTGCTTTGTATCATCTGAGTTTATCAAGGAATAAATCAGGATCAGGGGGAAGAAACAAGGTAGGACAATGGAACCAGACACCAAATCTTAGCTTTCAGATGTTTGAAGACATCACAGATTGGCTGCAAATGTCCCATTTCTGTTGGATTCCAGTTTCTAGAATGCATAATTAGCCATTGTACCCAAATAGTCCCATTTTTCATACTGGATGTGAAGCTGAATCTGAAACACTGCAGTCCATGGCCTTTTATACTGCTGAGAGACCTGGTCTACAGCAGCGGGCCTCTCTAGGCAATTCTTTAACATTTGTAATTGCTTCTAATTTAGAGTTATTTAATAATTTCAATTATCTGAAGAAAAAGAACAGAAAGATGTGTGAAGGCTGAAAAAGGAAAAATAAATAGGCTTGATAATACACTTTGAACTATTCTGTCAAGCCCTACTGTTGACAGTAATCCTTCCTCTTGTTTTCATAAAAATGGCTTTCTTTGTAATCAGATCAAGAAAAGTGTTTTAGCACTTCACAGAAACCCCCTCCAGAGGAAGTTATTTTGGGAGCACAGAGAGTCGCAAATACCTCAGGATGCAAAGTGCCCAGGTCCCACGGAGGGGGTCTGCCCTCCCACCCCAGCAGCAGCTTCCAATCTGCACACTGCTTCAGTGTGACTTACTGACATGACTGACTGAGGTCAGAACCACCAACCCTGAATAATGTGTTTATAATATCTAAAGAAGAAGAAAAGAAGTGCTAATGAGAAATCAGCTCATTGTCATCTCATTTTTTCCACATGTTCAGTTATTTGTCATTTGCTTATGTCTTCTGACTGACAACATTCATGCCAGCTGCAAGCTGAATGGGAGCTTTCCAGAAATGCTAAATAGACCTGTTTGTCTTCATTAGCTCTTTGTACAAATTCATTCAGCAAGGACTTGCAAACTGTCTTTAGGCAGGTCCAACCTTTCAAGTTCTGCTGCCACAGTCTAAGATGTTTGCTTTAGCAGACTTTCCCCTGTTTTCGTTAGTTTGGCATAGGAGAACTGGTTTCTATTACCCTGAGTTGTGGTGAGTTTTTCTTTGTGGGGGTTTTTCGTTTGTTTGTTGTTGCATCCCATCACTGTGGTTTCCAAGCATACTTTCACATTACACTATGAGGGTAGAGGGGAAAATGCACGCACACTGTGTCTTGGGGGTAATAGTTTTCATCATATTTTGTGTATTTGGTTTCAACTTTTCTCGCGTAAAGCAATTTAATAATGAATCCATATCAACTAGATGATTGAACACCAAGTAAGAGAGAGACCTAGCCTGACCTCCGACTTTTCTGCATCAAGAGTCTGATGAGATGGCATTAATAGTAAGGTGGATAAAAACTCCACATAACCTCAGCAGCTGAAGTTGAATGAAAATTATTTTTTAAACTAGGGGCAAGATTGTTGTATTTCAAAACAAACATCTTTGTCCTCCAGCAGGCTTGGGAAAGGGCATGCAAAGCTGGAGTCAGGCTTCAGATGCAAAACACTGATATTCAAGAGATGCAGCAGCTGTTTCCTTTATCGTTCTAATAATTTAAAGGAAGAAAAATAACTTTTCAACAACAATAGATGGAGAATGAGTAGAAGAAGAAGAATCTGCTAAGATCTGATCCCTTACTCCTCCCTATAAGCATGGTCCTCTGGCATCAAGCTTTTGCCTACAATTTACTACCTTCTTAGACTATCCCATCATAGGTAACGTATGCCAACTATAAGCTACATGCTAGGCATGTCCCTTTCAGGTGTTGCTTTTCAAAAGGATCCATCTTTACCATGGTTCCAAAGCATTACTGAGAGAAAACAATCCTCTAGGATATGCTACTGAACTACATGAGGCACCAGGGATTTGCAGTGGAACCATACAAGAGGTGCTGAAAGACTATTGCCNAAAAAAAAAAAAAAAAAAAAAAAAAAAAAAAAAAAAAAAAAAAAAGACTAGGTCATTGGGCCCTGTCATCCTGTCTCTTATTGTCAGAGACAAACACACCATATAGACAGATCAGATATTATCTTAAAATAAGTAAGGGTTATCCACTGTATTTGCAGTGTATTTATTATAGAAATCCATCAGAGGAATGCTCTAGAGTAACTTCTGCTTGGAAGCCAACTCATGAACAGTCCCTTGAATTAATGCTTAAATGTCATCTTGATAACATTTTATTGTGAATCCTATGATATCTGGAGTTTGGGAGGGAAAATTTATTTTCAGGATATCTACAAGAACATTTCAGCTTCCTTTTAGCTTTGATTTAAAAAGAATTACTTATAGCTTCATTACTTTGTGGTTATGAAGACAAGTTTAATAGTAGCAAAACAGCTCAAAGTCAGAGACAAATAGACAAAGAACACGTTATTTTAGGGCACAAATTTTCAAGGACAGTCTGCATAAATGGTATTTCATTGATAAAGAGGATAATGCTTTAAACATTTCTGTAACTTACTATCACTTTAAAGATCAGAAAATTCAGTAGAAATAAAAGAGAACTTAAAAGACTCTTCTAGAAGATGACTAACGCCAGCTAGGTCTATGGAGAAAAAGGGAAACAGTGGCAGTCTCTCATCTCCAGCATTATGAAGAAGGTACAGTACCAGTTTCTACCTAGATTCTAAATTTCCACATTTACTAAATAAATCCTAGCTTAGACATCACTTCAACTTCTATCACTCATGTCAATTTACACATAATTGAAAGATAGGAAACAGTTAAAGATAATGCTTAATAAAATGAGAACATTTACTAGCAATGGTAGATTTTTCAGAAAAACAAAAGCATTCTAAGACTGAGCGCACGCAGTCTTAAAAACAAACAAACAACCCACCCCTTTAAAAAAAAAAAAAAAAAGAAAAAAGGTGTTAAGAAGTTTTTAATTGAATTTCCAGAGAGCACAGCCTGGTTGACAACAGTGTTCTCGCTCTTTAGTCTTAAGTACAACAAATTAATATCTTTATCAACAATAAGGCCTTTTACAAGTAAAAGGCTGAGAAAAGGTTTCAAGAGGAGTCCTTAGGTATATAAGTTTCCATATATATTACATCTGCATCCAAAAGCTCTGGATAGATGCTTTCAAATGCTAAATATAATGTCTCATTGGCATTTTCTTTCAAATCACTTAGCCTAATTTAATAATTTTTCCACATTTGATTTACTGTATGTCAGATATAATTATGCTGTTGAAAGGCAAAAAAAAAAAAGAGTAACATCTTGTTAATGGAGGAGATAAGATATGTACACACTGAATGAACTAAAGTTCTTTAGAAAAAAACAGCAACAAATTATGTGAAAAATAAAGCTGTGCTGGTATTTTTATTCTTGCAAGTAATTCCATTTTCGTTCTGGCAAAAGGCTGAGTTAAAAATTTATGCATAGTAGAGTATTTTATTTAACTGTAGAACAACTTCAACATGGATGGCAGCAATGCAAGCTTCTACAGATTTCCTAAGTGGTGATTTATTCTTCTCTTGGAGAGACTACTCTAGAAACCAGTTTTCCATATATCTAATTTGCTGCATGAGCTAATTTTAGAAATATAATTTACACATTTTTTAATTCGTATCACAGTTTCAAATTCCTTTATTTTCTCATCAAGCGTATGAGGAGTGAAAGCATGAGCTTTCCATTGCTCTTCAGCAATAACAGACCAGCCATGCCAGCCCTCCAACAGTTTCAATCCCATGCTACATGAAGGTACCACATGCTTGTTTCTTCATAGAACACCACTCCTCTACTAGAGACAAATCACATCTGCAGAACTCAAGCTTTCACTGTGTAACAAAACCCCAAGAAACCTTATGATTATTCTGCTCTCTAATCTTATCACAGCACATCAAATCATGAAAGAGACCAGAACCACTTCCTTCAATCACAAAGGGAGGTTGCGCTTTCTCCCAGAGGAAATCCCGTGTTGCGCTGTGTCCCCAGTCTCTCCCAACACTCAGACCCATCTCTTCTGGAAGAAAGCACAGAGTCCTCACAGGATCTTTGCACAGATCAGGTCTTTCTGGTGAAAGGAAATTGGTTATTGGCCAAAGAAATGCAAAGCCTGAAAAGTTCTGACTAGGTTTCATTTTATTCAGTAATTTGTTACGACAATTTATTTAATGAAAAGCATCTACGCAGTTATACCATATTTGCAAAAACATACATCCAGTCTTAGACTGTAAAAATGTGTGCACCATTTCTACCACACAACCTGAAGAACAAATTCTACCCCTGTAGAACAGATTTCAGGCACTACCTACAAAGAAAATCACAGCCCACAGGAGACTCTGTACTCAATTTAGTTCCTTTGGGCCACAAACACCACATAACTAGAACAGTTTGTTTTTTTTTTTCCTGTTGTGTTTGATGTTACAAACACTTTTTTCCCCACCAGGAAATAAAGAACAATCCATCAATTTTTACCTTATTTTGTTAAAGATTCTCAGTGCAGACAAGTTTAAAAGGTCCTTCATGCTTTCCAGTTGTCCTTTCATACTGTCTAGGCATTTTCTTACAGATTGTCATTATATGTTAAGTGGTAGAATATCCATGAAACAGAAAAATGCTTCTTTTCCTTATCCTTTTTCAATATCCTACTTTACTAATACAACACACAGTAGTGGAACACATTTGCAGTATATTTAGAGCAAAGTTGTCTTCCTTAAAGAAGACAAGAAAGAAAATTATTTTCTGGCTGTTAAAGAATATCAGGTTTTACCATTCATTACTTATTCTTTCTCAGACTGATTTTTTTCACTTTTACAGTAAAAAGTACAATTCAGGAACTGTTTTCTTGTTTATAAAATTATTTATAACACATCTAACTCTCCCATTATCTTCCTCCGTAGATGTAAGTCCTCAGAAGTATTTTAATAAGGATATTCTGAGGACTGAGTCTTGGTTGTTGGAATACATTGTTAGTCCATTCTAATTTTTATCAGCTACTCCTAGAAATAATTAACAATTATACTCTGCTCCGTTCCCTGTTGGCTAAAAAATAGCTTCTAAACATACAAACAAAACCAACAAAACCCAAACCTGAATTTGAGAAATGAAGTTTACTGTTTCTGACCACCATGAAAGAGATGCTAATAGACACCAGCTAACACCCAGTGTGTCTTCCTGTCCCAAACAGCATAAAGCCCATGAGGCCTGACAGACATGTATTTTTTTAATTTAAAAAAAGACTGTGGGACTGAGCAGCAGGAAAGAAGGAGGTGAACTGGAAAAAAAAATTAACACTCTTAAAATACAGGGTGTTTCAAAAAGATAGACCCAACTTGAAATCACTTTGCTTTGAAACTAGGTTCATCTTTTTGATGTATGTTGTTCACTGCGATCTGTTTACTATTTCTGATTTTAATAGAAAAAGAAGGGAGTAACATGGCTGCAAAAAATAAATGAACCAAACAGCAACAACAACAACAAACCCAACACACACAAGCTTTGACATCTACCTGCAGGTATAGTACAGCTTCAGAATAGTTTGCCCAGAAAGGATATGGAATTTATATCCTCCAAGCTTTGAAAGAACACAAACAAAAACAATACCTCTCTGAAGACTTAAACAGAACTATAACTTTCACACGTTATTACTTTCTTTGAAGTAAATGAGAACTTTTGCACATGAAAGTTTAAGTAACCTTAAGTCAATAGTCTCTTTTCTCCCAAGCCATGCTCAAAGCAGGAAAAACAGAAAGTCAGCAGTCCAAATTATTTAAAACATTTAAAAAAAAAAACAAAAAAAACCAAAAAAAAATTTCAAAAAAACCCCACACCACAAAACAAATTTTTGACCGTGTACTTACATTATATTTTATAGTTTGTTTTAGCAGGAGAGATAAAAAAAAATAAAATTCAAAAAAATCAGCAGCTTTATTATTAATAATTCCCATTTATTTTACTTTATTTCTTTACAAGTCCTACTTTCAAGAAGAGCAGAATAGTTAGTTTCGTCCCCCAGTGATAATGGCAGAAAAACCCACAGAAAATACACGCAAAAATACTGAGGAAAATTGTTTCAGGAAGAAAATATTCATTTACAAGAAAGTGACAAAGTTTTTAGTGCTGAAGCCAAAAACATCATAAGAACACTTCCAGAGCCTAAGCTGACATGAATAAGCAATTCATCAAGTAACTCTCAAGTTACAGAAGCAAAATGATCTCTACAACCAGCATAAGGACTCTTTAGAAAAAATTCTGTGGTTTCTAATACAGTTAGGATTCTCCAAAAATATTTTTTAATGGGTAGGTGAGCTGGGAGAGCAAGATGAAAAACCTACCCTCAATTATTTCAGTAAGTAGATCTAACCAAAATTGTGACATGAAAAAAAAAAAATAATCTCTGGAAGTCCCAGCAGAAAAGAAGGTGTAAGAAGGAAGGCGTCAACATTCAGGATATGGGAAAACTTAATATCAGAAGGTGTAGTGATAGCAGTCTTAATAACCTCAAAGATTAGGTACTTGCCCTTTCCCCACACACACAGTTTTGTAATTGTACAGGCTCCTTCATGAGAAGAGAAAGAGTAAACGTGTCTAGAAAAAGTAAGATGGGTTATTTTCCCCCTTCTTTTTATCTATGCATCATATGATCACTTTCATCCAGACGATGATGTTCCAGAGCATCCTCTCACGATATTTCAAACAATACCGAGGCTTTATTTGTGTTAACACCTTGAAAAACAAGCTTTGTTGACTTTCACTGCTCAACTGGAAAATGACCAGGAACATACTGTACTAAAACTTTGAAGAACTCATTAACCCTGTAATTAAAAGGAAAATGAAAAAATATGATTGCTATGGCTCTTAACTTCTCATGCTATTTACTGGGTTGCCCTGTGCAATGCCTAGGATGTTTGGTATAGGCAGTATATAAAACTATCAGCTCATCCTTCACTGCTTTGCTCCATATTAAGAGATATCATCCTGCTGAGATAGCTCCACATATTGTTCAAGTAAGCCTATATTTATCACAACACCACAAGTAAGTTCTTCAGGAGAGTATTAATTATGTTGTATGTTAATGACTAAGAATATGCTTTTCCGTACAGCGTTTCCTACAACTGCTTTTGATAAGTTTTTTCCCCCCTATTCCCTGTGTGATGCCATTTTGCCTAATGTAACGCCAAACCATTGCAGTTACCAGCAACAGCCGCACTCACAGCACCATCCTCCGAGCAAAAACAGCTGTACAAAACCTCAATGCTGCTTTCTCCTGATAGACTGTGGGCGAAGCTCCACTTTCTGCAGAAATAAGAGCTCCAAATCCCTGGCAGCATTTAGCATGACACTGTCAGATACTACTCATCTGAAACCTGCATCTTCCATACTACAGTATGCTGTGCTATCAACTGAGCCTTCAGACAAGGTTTTGGCAGCCGTACTTTGCAATAGGTGTCCCGTGTTGTTATCTAATGTCCAAGACCCAAGAACACATCTAATTTAATATGACAAATTATCTTCATTAGTAACAACTTGTGGCTGCCAGCAGAGATACATGTCAAGAAGCAGGACAACCCAGAGGAGTCTCCAGAGGAGTAGGCTCTGTGGACCCTTTCCTAATACAATGAGTGCAGTCAATACCTTGAGCACTTTACCAGGTGGTGTCTGCACATCAGGAAGCTGGGAACACTTTCAGAGCTTTTCTGTGGTCTGTTGCTCCGCACTACAGTGCCTATCTGAGGCAGTTAGTATAAAAACCTTCATCTGCCCTTTCCTTCAGTGTACAGGTCATTTTCTTGCAGGCAGGCAGGATTATTTAGCTATTATGTGCAGCAAGATGATTGAAAGCCTAGGAGACCTACTTTTAGAGGTCAGTCCCAGTGTTGCAAGGGGTGCCCGTAGGGATTCACATGCAAATAGCTTTAAAAATGATTGATGAAGATGAAGGGGGAGGGAGGAATTGCCATTGACATGGCAAGGTCCCACATATCCATGAGAATAAAGGCAGCATAAGAATTATACACATTTAGACCTCAGCATTATTCATACCCACCATCTCTCACCGTTGTAGGAAAGCAAATCACAATCAGTGATTCAGCAACGCTGGGTCTCCGTGCACAGGCTCTCCTGCTGAATGCAAATGCAACAAACAATGAGTAATTTCAGTTCAGCTCTGTGCTTATTCTCCTTGGGAGAGAAACTGGCTGTTCCACTCACACAGCATAAATGAAATATTTGCTTCATTTCAGCACTTAGGAGTTCAACTCAAATTCTTAAATTATTCTACTCTCACTACAGCTGCTGTTCACAGCTACAGTGACACAAGGATGAACAAACAAGAAACTATATTTTGAAGAGACAGCCACTTAAAGAACATTATTTCAGTCAATTTACTTACAACAGACATCTCTTGGAATCTGTTGAGGTGTATTGTTAACAAATGTTAAAACTTTACGATAACCCTTGATCACAGAAGTGGTGGGGGATTTTCTGGTCTTTTGGCTGATTTAGTAAATACCTGTGGTGGGAAAAAGCAAACAAGTTTGCTGCCAAATGCCCATAAGGAGCACAGGACATTGGATGGAAAGAGGGGGTAAAGGAGCTGAATAGAGGGCAAGGACCGGTGGGGGATCTTAAATTAGAGATAACATTTGCACTTTTTTTCGCAGCAGTATTTGATTAAATAATCCACACAGGTAACATGTCTATTTCTAAAGACTTCAAATGTTTGATAATATCATCTAGTGTTAAGTAAAACATTCCTGCCTTATCTCATCCAGGAGAACAAAGATGACTGTAGGAAATTCAGGGTGACATTTTCTAGATTATCATAATGGTCTGAATGGTGTTCGCACCTCCAAGCCCCTCCTGCATCCCCGAAAGAAAGTCTAGTGTACTCTTGTTTGTTTATCTTTACACAAGAGTTAAAAGCTGTAAGGAATTTTGTTTCCCTTAAGCATTTTGCAGCCTCTCCCTCTGCCTTCTTGATTAAGCAGCTGCTCATGTTAGACCAGAGTGACATTACAGTAAATTCAGCTTTGGAAGGGGTACAGAAAAAACCAAGTGAGAAGTATGCAGAAGGGCTCTGGAAAGGACAGAATGAAATTAAATAGCATTTGGATATCCAGAATGGAACCCATAAGTATATTATTATTACACTCTAAGTGTGCATCTCCAGTTTACAGGTCTAATAAAGCTTCATCAAAACTCTGTCTTATCAGTTAAACCCTATTTCTACCACAACAAAATTTCACATAGGAAATTTAGAATAGAATAGCAGAAGTGATGGAAAAACTCCAACTGTAATATTTGATTAGGGAGAGAGAACGAAAAAAAAAAGTCAAAGGCAGATATAATATCAGTTTTCAAACCAAAAGATGACTGCAAGCAATTATTTTTCGTGCCTGCTAGGAACAGGAAAACAAGAACTTTAGCCTAATTTGCAATAATTAACACTCATCTTAAATACTGGAGGAAATTCTAAAGGCACTGAGAAACGGATGAAACGTCAAGTTAGACTAGCTGGAGAGACTGGAAAATCATCCCTGAAGGTTTTCAAGAGCAGACACTAGCAGAACATTTGTTAGGGAGGGCTGAGTACACTTGACCTCACATCAGCACACAGGCACAGATTAACTGGTCCCTGGGATTCCTCCCAGCTCACAGCTCCAGACTTTGTACAAGGACAGACAATAGAAACTGTCTTATCTGAAAAACAAAACAAGTTTCTGTTTTTCCTTTTTTTTTTTTTCAAGGAAACACAATACATCTGCCTCTGCAATCAAGATATCTTTTAAAGCAGTCACCAAACTATGACTATTTCCAACATTGTTGCTGAAGAATGGAATGGAAATTTCTGCTATGATTTGAAGTAATATTATCTACCAGGCACTTCTACTCATTAGTCTAAAAACAAGCTTCAGTGCACACTTATAGTGTAAACTTCAATTTTTCTTCCACGAACCTGGCAGAGAAACCTTGAGAGGGCACCAAGCAGATTGTCTTAAGTAAGGCCTATCTCATTCACAAGCACTGGGGGGGAAAGAAAAAAAAAAAAAAAGTGAATTTCAATCTTGCTCCATTGTATAGCACGGTTGGCCCGAGAGGAACAGCAGCTGCTTCAGGACTGGACCTTGTTCTCTGGGAAGATAAAGATGAAAGCTGAACTAGGTGGAGGGGACAGGACCACATACACACAAAAAGAAATTAACATCATCTCAGGTTTCTTTCATGAAGTTAATCACATACCTACAGTCTATTCATTAAAAAAAAAAAAATTCAGCAAAACTATTTATCTTACAAACAGCAAGGAAGGAGAAGCAGAAATAGTTTCTAGTACCCTGACAAACTGTATTTGGGAGAGAAGTGTTCAGGCTTGTAGTGAAGATAAACAGGCTTTATACTGAGGTCATCATTTGTAAGCAGAAGATGGTATCAAAATCAGCCCCTTTCTCTCTTTCACACTCTTCATTTTGAGGTTACATACACCCTTTGGCCTTTATAGAGATGTATGCTGTGGACTTCTGTTAGTATTGCCACAGCATTTCCAATCACTACTGCATTCCCAAAATGCATTTTTTTATTTCACCCAAACCAGATCTTTGAAGTTATTCTTCCAAAGAGGACTTGAGAAAAAATACTCCTAAAGTTATTCAACAAAACTTTCACATTACTTGTTCCTATCAGAATCACCACGAACATTTGTTTTCCCTTTTCCCCTTGCTGTTGAGTGGAGTTCCCAGTGATTTGCTCAATAACAAGACAACTGTTGCCTGTTGGTGTCGTGTCTATTCTTGCTGTTTTCTTGCTGCCTTGACCTCTTGCCCTGCCATTCACAGCCAATGTGCATTTATTTTTTAATTTCAGCTCTGGGCCACCTCTTTCGCTTGTGTTAGAAGTCAGCCCTTCCAAAAAGGCTCTCTCACCTTCCACATCCTATTACAGCTTCAGTCCAACCCCACACCTTTCCTACTGCTGGCACAAAGCATATCAAACCTGTGCAAGCCCCAAAATCACATTTATCTGCTTGTGCCTACACTTTTATATTAAATATGCACACTATGTTACATACGTAAACTTTTATAATTTAACTTATTTTCCTTGGTTTCTAATCATTTAAGAAGTCCTAGAGTCATATTTTAGAATCCCCTCTGCAATAAGAGGGGTTGGTTTGTTTGGGTTTTTCTCGTTGTTAATTTAAAAACAAACAAACAAAACACACACACACACAAAAAACAACAACATCAACACAAAACCAAAAAACATGCACCTCCAAGATTCCTGACTTCCAGTCTTCGTGTTTGAAGAAATTTATTAACATTGGAGATTTTTCATAGCTGAGTTAAATAATCTAAACTTACTGTAATACTGAAACATTTGTTTTATAGATTTACATGGTAAACCAGTTTCTGTGCCAAAATAGGCTTTCTATGCTGATTTAAACACAGCCCTGTGAGGCAGAAGATACACTCTGTGATTTGTTTTCAGTTTGATAAGCACCAGGGATCCCATCACTCTGACAGGGCCAGCTCTACCTTGACTGGAATGGCATCAGCTCTTCTAGCTTTAAAAAGCAGAGAAGTCAATGGCCTAGTAGAAAGAGTGCTAAAACAAACATCATGAAAAATTAATTGATCAAGAAATTTACAGCAAGGGAATGAAGAATGTTGACCAGACACTTAAAATATCCAGTTTCCGTGAGAAGGTGGATGTGCAACCTCTTAATCAAGAGCATCCTTTAACAAAGGCAAGTCTCAGGATGAAGCATTTATACTTCTCACAAGCATCCTCAAAAAATTTGTAGCTCAATTAAAGGGGGGAAAGGGAGGAATAAAATAAAAAACAACCAAACAAAAAATTATCCATTAGAAATAGAGAAAGGATTACTTCATTTTATTTCTGCACATCTCTCTCTAGCATCTCTCTGTTGTCAATACTCAGGATGTATAAGGGTTTTGTTTTTAACCACAAACCTGAGGTGGTGAGGGATGTGTTCAGAGCGATGGGCAAACAGCATTCCATTCCTAGGGGAGCAGCTACCTCTCCTAACAGGGCTCTGGATCATTCAGTACCTGGCCCTGTAATTAATAGGTAAAATAGGTGGAAGACTATTTCTTCCATCTAAGCCAGTCTAAGAACTGGTAACTCATGATGCCTGCACTGAGCAAGGGTTTCTGTAGACAGGTATTAGCCAGGAGCAACTTGGCACACAGGTATGACTGTGAGGAGCATGCCTGAACTCGAACAGAGGGTTGCCAACAGTGAGCTGGCAATTCAGGATTAATTTATTTACATCTACACCTCTCTGGAAGCAAATAAAAGATTACCACTTCAGTGAACACTGCTTCACTTGAAATCAGCAGGCCCTCTTTATGCAACGAGGCTTGCAAGGCTACACAGCAAAAATAAAACAATCCACATTCCTCTACTGCGCCAGCAATTATTACAAATAAAAAAAAACAACACCACACAGCACACAGAATAAGAGTTGGATGATCTGTTGTGTCTGAACTGCTGCCAGTTACTACATTTTGAATTATTTGGCAGTTTCACCCAGTCACAATGCAAACGACACTCAATTTCACACACAGGTCTTACGTGAGACCTCAGCTCCACAGCCCCTCACGCTTGACACATCTAGCAGCAATCTAGATGCCTGAATGAGCTAGCATGACCAAAACATTGCTCCTGATCATTTAAAAGAAAGTGCCTTTTGAACAGAGCTGCCAAGGGCAAGGCTTAAACCCTGTTTCTGAAATAAGGCTCTGTTGCATTTCTGGCATGGGGAACAGCATCAAGCTGTGGGGTTCTGCTTTGGTCCCAGCTGCGGAGCCGCCGCGAGGCTGGGTGCACCAGGCAGCTCCCAGCACACCCTGCTGCGTTTTCTGCGGGGTTGTTTACACCCAGCATGCCAGCTTTGATGATTTTGCAGCAAGTTGAGGAATGTACAGTATTTTCCTTCAAGCCCCAGCTACTACGCGTGGCAGGCAAAAGACCCCACCAACCAACCCTCTGAAACTACGTTTCAGTTTTACTGCCCAGGGTTCAAGTTTGGAAGGTACACTGAAACAATGGCAAAGCTCTTGGGACTCTAACAGTACAGCTACAAGACAAAAGCCAAGCCTTGTACTAATTATATGTTCACTTGACCCAGGAAGCTGGAGCTTTAAGGACAAAACCCAAACTGCCCGTGACTCAGCAGTACAAGTATCTGCCTCCTGCCCAGTGCAGGAGCCAGCCCTTGTCAGCACCCTGTGCTTGGGTTGTTCCAGTCCTTCCACACTAAACGCTCATGAACCATCAGGGGAAAACTTAACCTAAGCCAGTGGCATGAAAATGAAAAGGCACGTTTTTTTGCTATGCAAATGACGTTTGCCCCATGCCAGGCTGTTCACTTCTACGGGCTTTACAGTACCTCGTTCTTAAACTTGGAAAACATTATTTCTGTTAGCAGGGAACAGCATCTAGTAAGAATAACACCTCATGCAGGAGATAAGTAGCTCTTCTGACAGGCCAACTAACATGAAAATAAGTAATAAATTATTTGCAAAATGGAGTCCCTCTGGATGTAGTGCCTAAGCACATTTGCTTTGTAATTTATTTTGCTAATGCATACAGAATTATTCAACCATAGAGACTAACAAGTGAGGTTATTTGTTTGCAACTGACTAGTTATTACACCTGTCTTGATTTTCTTTTCATAAAACAAAGATCTTGGGGTCTTAATTAGTTAAGTATCAAGTATCTCAAGACAACGATCTGGAAAGCGTGGTCAGATACAGAATCCATAGATCCCATATCGATACTTGGAATGGGTGAAAGCACAGGGCAGCTCAGACTGCATGTTTTCATGAAATCCATGACTTGGTTTCTTTGGACATAAGAAAAAGGAAATTAATTTTTTTGGTCACAGTTCTATGTTTTCCCCATGTTCTTGAGCTGCAGAGGAGCAAGGAGGAAAAAAAAAATGTTCCAAGCTACTGCCACAGTACCTTAATAAAAGGGAATAAATGAATATAAGACTAATAGAAAGTAAACATAACTCAATGAAGTCTGTAAAAACTTTTCAGTTTGAACCTCAGGGGTTTGTTTGCATTCATATTTTATAAATAGTTGGCAGAGTAAGTTTACCAATGTGGAGTAAATTAAAAGCAAACATTGAAAATCATTCATGAGAAGCAAATTTTGATGCAGTGAGCCTAATATTTGTAGGATTTCTTATAGTTACCTAATCCAAAACTGAAGTCACAGACTGCACAAACAGCCCTGCTGGAAAGGACAATGAAAGAAAGTGAAGCATTTTTCAGCGATATTATCTAACACTGAACACTTTTGACCAGCTACCATGTGATTGATGTATCTGATGATAACAGCTCAGCTTTCAAATATCAAAGGCTTTCCGCTCATTCCTAGGGAAGCAGCGGCAGACCAAGACCTTTTCTATAAAGTCAGAGAAAGTACCTTTGAGAATAGATGATCTTTTTCTGCTAAGCTGCTCAGGGAGCTATCTGAAAAAAAGGAGGCCCATACTTTTGAGGCTTACAGCCAGGGCTCTATGGAACCAGAAGCAGATCAAAACCAGTAACACCAACAGGACTCTTAGAAGCAATGGTTACTGTTGTCTGGGCCTGGGCCACCCAAGGGAGCACTTTTAAGGACCAAGCAGGAAAGAAACAAGAAAGAAATGGAAACAAACTGCTGCAGCCCAGCCCTGCTCGGGTCTTCCAGCCAGGATTTTTGTCTGTATATCCCTTCCCACCTCCTCTTGCTGCATAAGAAATGGACAGGAGGATTAAGCAAGTGAGTTGTGTCCTCACTGCAGGGGTGGCTACAAGAGGCAGTACACCATCGGCAGCCCCAGCACAGGGCAGACAGAAAGGGGACGAGACACTGGAGCCGCATCAGGAAGCTCACGCCATCCACAGAGCACCTCAGTCACACCAGCACTTACCACCACCACCACCTTGTCACTAAGATGCCTGCCCAAAACACAGGGACAGGCTTTCAGCAAAAGTCCCAGTGGAGTGACACTATCAGCAGGGGCCACACAGAGGGAGCACAATGACCTCTAAACTTTCAGTACTTCCACTCTGACCCTATGGTCCTACTTGGACAAATTAGCCCCATAAAGATTGTGGTTTGCTATTTAAAAAAAAAAACAAACCACCACCACATGTTTGTAACTCTTTTTTTAAAAATAAACAGCCTCCTATCAGTATAAATTGAAAACAAGCTTCTATGGTGAGGGCTGCTCTGAAAAAAAATGAATTCTTTATCAAAAGAAAACATTTTTCAGGCACACCCAAAGACATTGCAGACAAACCCTACTTACCTCTGCAAATATTGCAGGAAGCCAAACTCAGAAATAGAAGACATAGCTCTACGAAGAGAAAACTGTGGGTTAGAGATATCTGTAGCCCTTATAAGTTGCAAGTAGGTAAGAATATTATTCAGCCTCTTGAGGTTTTCAGGTAGTGGAAAACTACTGAAGCTATGCGAATAATTCTGGAGCTGCCCTTGATATAAATTTATCTTCACTGTAGTGCTGCTGTGTTTCAGCTTCTAACTCCATTCAGCTCTATTAATAAATTATCTTCAGAGACCTTGACTATCCATCGAAAATTAAGCAAAAGGTACTATGCATTCATACATTGGTACCGCATATATATACACACACACACATATATATATATGTGAAATCATGCTGAGATCCTGCAAAAAAGGTAGGAACCAATGAGTCTGGAAAAAAAATCAAGAAGATCTCTATGTTTCTGTGTTGCAGTTAGTGTGAGACAAACAGAACGACAGGATGAAAAAGTACAATTCTATATACTCACTAAATTGCTGTGTCTGCTCATTTTTCTCGCTGAAATATCTTCCCAAACTAATCTTTCAGAGGCTACAAACCCTGTCATTGATATTCACAGAAAGAAATTACACACCCTGGAGAAAAAAAAAGAAAAGTAAACAAAACACCAAACGACCCCCCCCGCCCCCCCCAACATTTAGGAAAATCCAGGCCTGTTGAGTAAAAGGTATCCAGTGTAAGTGAATGTGAAACCACTAAGTCCAGCTATCTAATATTAAATAAGACAGCTGAGTCTCAAGGACAATTTCTACGTATCTCACCTCATAGACTCATTCTTCCATTTTTCATTAAACTGCCTTCACCTGCACATACATATAAATGCACAAAGGTAGTCAACATCAACATTAGCTGAATTCTTGGCAGTTGATATATCTGTACTTCCCCTAATTTGGTAGTTACTACACCAAGGAGGCAGACATGTAACAAAACAAAACAGCACAGGCACAAAAGCCCCTTTGACCTTCAAGTCATCCTTTGAATCTGACACTGAAGAACACTCTTCAAGCATGTAGGGACTTTGGCTGACACATGCTTACCCCAAATAAACCATCATCAGTCGTAAGGAACACCTGCCTCACACCTGCAGCCAGTGGGAGGCAGTGCCCTTGGGAGAACAAACTGGGCCACAGGGAAAGGTGAAAAAGGAACTAATGAGCAGAGGTCTACATTTTTTTCCTCCCAAGCTGCAGGGAGCATTACAATAGTCTTTTCATTTTTGCTTTAGTTATCTGCCATCAGCTACTCTTCATCTTGAAAACATCTAGGAGAAAGGCAAACACACATATTCTTATAAGTCCTCACCCCAAACAGAGAGACACCTTGGCAGCAGGGATCAAACACAGTGGAAAAACAGATGGTGTGTAGGGTGGAAAGGCTGAGGGTCACATCTTTTGGAGGCAGCAGCTTGAGAAGGAAGAAAATACCTGATAATTATTCAATAGCATTAAACAGCAGCCAACGGTTTCTGAAGGCATTCAGGGGACCTTGAGCTCTCCCCAAGAGTGACAAATGCTCCCTGAGCCAGTGGACATGAGATGTGACTGGGTACTTGCACACTGATGGAGATGTTTGGAGTCCCCTCTCTGCTTGCAAGCAATTATCAAAACAGAAAGGTTTAATGGCAGCAGTTTCCACTGGGAACAGCTTTGGCTTGATCATTACCCTCAACCTGTGGCACTGGACCGCACACAGTCATCGAGAGAAAAGCACGCATCGCTTTCCTCAGGAATACCCACTCTCTGCTTTACTGAGCCTCATCACCATTTTTTGGGCTCTATCCTTATCTCCACTCTTCACTGCAATGAAATTGAGATCATTTTTATTATATCCATAACTCCATAGGCCACTTCTTTTGCAATGCCATAACCTCCCTCTGGGGCAGACTTCCCACCACTGGACACATATATTCTGTTGCCAGAGTATGTCGGAATAACTGACAACAGTATGTTGTCACAACTGACAGATACAGAGTTAGACCTGTGCTCTTCGTACCCACTTATTTCATTATTTGGAATGAGTCTTTTTTGAAAAAAAATATGGATATCGCACTCCTGTTGTATACCATGCTGTTTACAGTGCATCAAGCAACAAGAAGCTCCTGTTGGATTTATGACGGTATAACTGGATGTAGTTTCAGATTTGTGAGGATAAGTAACTGAACTGGAACATCGTAACAGCTGCAGGAAAGCAGAGTTACACTGACTAGGAATCATCTTTCTTGAACTAAATCCTGCTCATAGGCATCTGACTGTAGCTATCCCTTGATTTTGTCTTGATGAAAAATTTAATCTAAAAATATGTATCAGACCATCTCCACAATTTCACTTTTCAAAGATGGAAAAATTTGCTCAGTTTGAACTCCAGTCTTTCCATCTTTCTCTTCTTCATCGCACCCCAGCAGAGACAGATTTGAATATTTGTCTGTACAACTTTCCCGCCAGGGTCTGTTTTGAGAGCAAAGTATGTTTATGACTGAATAGCCAGAATAGGGATTAACACTTCAATTTTTGTGCCTGCACCTCACACAGATACATTGAAGTTGCCACAACAGCAAAATGTGTCTTTACTGTATTCAACATAAAGAGGTGAAAGTTATATCCTTAGTTGGTCGGAAGTGATACAGTTCTGAAGATTATCCTGCCTCTGCACTAACACTGTCAGGCTAAAGCAGTTAAAAAAAAAAAACAAAAAAACCCAACAAACAAACAAACAAAAAACGGTGTCTTGTCCAGACCTTCTTAAAGTCAAGGGGAAAACCCTTGCTTACACCAGTCATTTCAGAAATAGTTCCTACTATAAAGACAGTAAGGAGACTAACCAGAGCACGGCGAGGGTTTAAATGTATGATCTCAGTTCAACTGACTTTAAACACAAGCTTAAATGAGTTTTCTTGTCATAAACACTACACATCAAAACAGTTGTTAAAGAACATCTGCCCAGATTTGCAGTTGCTGGAGATGCTGGAGTCCTGCTGTGATCTGCAGAGCAGCAAAATGCAGAAGAAAGCACAACCCCTTGCTTCCAACTACGTGCTCTCAGACAGGCTTTCCAGAGCACGACTTACTGCTGCTGCCTTGCATAACATACTGCTGGAAGGGGGCCAGTGCTGCAACTTGATGTAGAGTTTTATTAACACATAGATCTCAAACAAGAAACAAAATTAACTGGTTTTGTTACTGAATAGAACCTAGAAAACAAACTATGAGATCAAACTAAGTTGTTAGGTTTGATATTTAAAACAAATAACAAAACCCCAGATACTAGGCAGTTAGAAAATTGTGATTGGAGGTGCTGAAGAGTATCTGATATTGGAAGGGAAAAAAAAAAAATAAATATCAAAGTATTTCCCAACTTTGGAGCCATTATACTATTAGTGAAGACAATTGACAGCTGTTCAAGCAGATCAGAGGTTAGAGAAACTTGTGTTATAGGAAACTAAAACTGTGGGTTTTAATCTAGAATTTTCCACAGTATTGTATTAATACAGGAAATTGGTTCCCAAATGCCCTAGATTTTTGTTGGAAGTCTTCGGATTCAGTTCATTTAATCACCCAGACACCTACCTAAGGCTGCATATTTAATCAGACTTTATGGGACCTGTACCCTGCCGGAATAGCAGCTAGAAAGGCAGGAATAACCAAAGTGCCTGCTGCTTTTTTAATTATGTTATTAGACAAACGAAGCAAGGACTTTCTGGAAAGATTATCTGGAGGGAAGGTGGGGGGGAAGGAAACACATACCACACAACCAGCACCAAAACTTCACCACAACCACACACCACTACCTAACTACTTTTCAGCAAGAGCCTTGCAGTTTCTTTCCCTGGTAGTTCCACAACTGGCTGAAGTATATTCGTACAAAATTGACTGTTTCTTTTTATATAGATTTTATTCTTTCACAGCTGCTTTCAAGGATGTAGTCAGGATTTCTAAGTTTATCAACCCATCGCTCAAAAAAAATTGGTGTGTACCAGATGCAGAGGATACAGTATAGTTATATACAGGCTCCTCATGGTGAATTATTGGTACCTAAAGTTTTCATCTAACTTCCATAGCCTCAGCCATTTTTTTTTTTAAACACATCCTATGCTGTTAGAGTTAGCCTGCAGTTTGCATTGGTGAGGAAACAATACACGTCCTCTGCCGAATGTGTAACAAATTAGCTACTATCGTGGCTATTTATACAAGATTGTGTATGTGCTAGTATATGTGCTAGCATTCAGACCATGAATATGCTAGTCTACTTCAAATTCAATTACTTGGCAACTTTGCAAATTGCTGCAGTGCTTATCAGGCGTTAATACTTCCTTATTCTTGCTTTAACATCTGCGTCACAGCTTGTAAAATACCAAGCTGACCCAGTGAAAGTGAGAGTCACACAGAGTTGCAAAAGTCCCATGGGACTACTTGTTAAGACTTCAGTGTCCATCCCAAAACCTGGTTTTCTCAACTTTAAGAGATCCCTCAAACATTTGAAGTAACACAGGGGCCTTGTTAATTAACTATTAGTTATACAATTATATATAATAAGCATCTGAAGGCTGCATTTCTCTTAATTCAGACACCTTCAGGGAGACCCAAATTCCATTTCTTCCTTCCCAGAGCTGTTGGCAGATACTAGATAAAGCTCCTCTCATCAGACTCTTCTAGGACCTGCCAAGAGTGAACTGCTACTTTGCAATCCTAACAGGCCTCTCACAACAGCAGAATACAGCCCCAGGGCTAGGGAAGAAAGGAAAAGAGAACTAGAAAGGACTGTTTATTAAGTGTTTCGTTTGGGTTTGGGTGTTTGGTTTTGTTTTGTTTTGCTCTCTCTCTTCTCCAGAAGAATGTAACACTCCTCACTCCTTACCACTCCCAAGACCTCCAACTTTAGCATCAACGCCTTTATGAAAAGGAATGTGTAGGAAACAGAATTCTGGAGCTATCTGTGCTACAAAGTAAAACTAGCTAATTAAACCCAATAGACACTTAAAACTGCAGTCATACCCTCTCAACACACTAACAAGGAAAAAAGGGCTATTGACGGCCATTAGAACAAGGTGCCAACCCCAACCTTAGTGAGCACTGTCTCAATGAGGCAAAGTCACCAGGCAGAGAAACCTGACCATGTTCCGGATACAACAAACAGTTCTGCTGCTTGCTAAGTAAACCTCCTAAGCTAAAGGCAAAGTCTCAGTTTTATAGGAAGTTAATCAAACATGTTTAGAGTTGCTGGACAGAACCAAACGTTACTTTTCTTTCCAGGACTAGGAGAAGCACTAGTACAATCAAGGTCAATCATTAAGGTAGAACAGCAACAATACCACTAATTCAGGGATATCATTGTATGAAGACCAGTCAAGACTCGTTCTCTCTCACTGGAGTAATGCCCAAGAGGAAAAGAATTGGGTTGTATGTCAGCAGCATGAGCAGCTGGAAAGGACAAAGTACATTCCTGACAATAACACTTTACATCAATTAAACACCTTTTATCCAAAGCATCTTACAAAAGGAAGAAATAATTACCCTCATTTTAAAGAAAAGGACTGAGGAATGCACACTTGGTATAACTCACTGGAATGTCAGACAGGGATCTGTTTGCACTGTGTGCTGCGGGCTTCTGCCAAGCAGATGAAAGTTTTTCCAATTCATGTGCCATGCTGGAAAAAAGAAGTGTCTGTGTGAGCACATAAGGACAGCACCAAGCCCAGCTTCAGAGAAAGCTTTTCATGATGACTTTGTAGCCTCAGGCATGGCACTACCTCAGCTATCATGGTCACCTGGTTTTAAAGCAAAATGCATAGGCAGATATGTGTTCATATCTGCGTCAGAGATTGGACAGGAAAAAAAAAAAAAAGAAAAAAAAGATTTACAAGCCTGACTCTATAGAAATCAATGAGAGCTCGGCTACTAGCTCAGCCAGGTGTTCATGACAGAGCTCTCAATTCCTTTAGCATTACCCAAAGTCACTTTGTGGTATAGGATGCAACAGACAGAGGCAAATTTTCCAGTGCACCAGAGCCCAAGAGTAACTCGTTAGGCCTCTGGCATAAAAAATTGGAAGTAGCAAGGGTCCATCTCAGTTTTGTTCAAGACCCAATTAATTTGCACCTGTACTGTCATACCAGCAAGGCAATTTCAATTTAGAAAGACAACTGGTGCTAAAACGGGAAAACCCACTCAAAATGCCAAGTTCAGAGCAAGTCTGAGTAAACAGAACATACTCTAAGAGAAGAGCTTCCTGAGAGAAACCCCTGGGTAATTATCAAGGGAGGTAGATGTTCTGCTGGTCAGGAAGCCCAACGCATTATATTAAAAAAAAAAAACAAAAAAAAAAACACCCACACACCAAACAAACCCCACCACAACAACAAAAAACAACTGGTCAAAGAGTAGCTGTACATAAGGTTTTGGCATCAGTGCTTGTCTTTGATTTGTACTGACCCCAGAGAAGAGCTCAAAGCTGCTCTAAAGCAATACATAAACAAGAACACAGTGCTGGTTAACCCGCTGTGTGAAAAGAGGCTGAGCTCATAAAAAGAACGATGTTATCTGAGAGAGACAACTGTGGTGACACAGCACAAAACACACACAGGCAGACACTGTTAAGTTCAAGAACTTCCAGCTAAACTGCAGCAACATGACAAATATGTCTTTGCTGGATCCACAATATTTTTGAGCCACACATAGCTTCCCCCACTACAAACATGAGCAAGAAGTATTTCTGTCCCAATAAAGGGGAGAACTATCTCATTTTTTACCTAGAGAATCCGTCATCCCCCAAATTAGCTACAGACTGTAAAAACAAACCCACATTTTTAGGGGGCAAAGACAATGCATACTACTGCTGCTCTGTATCCCTAACAAGGAGAGTGGCTGTGATTCAGAGGGTAACAAAGCCTTCGTGTCTGAACACCAAGCACATTTCAGGACATGTGCTATTTGGAATGGCACATTTCAGAGCAGTTCAGAGGTGCCGTGGTCCGTCGTGTCACCCTGAGTCACCTTGACATTTCTGAGATTATGCATCATTGAGATGATAGCCTCGAGGCTATAAACCTTTTTAATACATTATTAATGACAATGGCTGTTACAGACTAACTGCACAGTCCTAACACCTCCTTTTCCTCTCAGAAATCTAACCAAGACTGTTGTACGCACTTAGCACAATAATATCCTGCAGGTCTACATTATTTTAAGTCTTCTGTGATCCTGAAAAAAACTAGACTCAGGTGTCTCAGCATTTACTCATGTCTGCACAGAAAAGTGTAGTTCGGGTCTCCAGTTCACTCCTCTGCTCTATGAGCCAAAAGACATGGGAGCAAAGGTACCAGTAGCCTTATAAATCATTTAGTATGTACATTCAATGCAAGTCTGTTGCTTCAGTTTGCCCAACAGTTGCCCCAAAGGTTGTAGAGAAAAATCTAGGCATTCTGCATCTAAAAGAAAGTGTTTGCCTAGCTCTCAAATTGTATATAGAACTGAAGAGTAACATTAGTAGACTGTAAAGGAGACTACACGGAAGGCAGCCTTCATTGTATGGGGCACAAGTTGGCTAGGTACAACAAATAAATAGGTAAATAAAGGAATAGATCAGTCTGAAGACTCCCTCCGGAACAGCTGGTGGTTTCAAGGAGCACAGACTGCATACAGCTCTAGAGCTTTACGTTCTTGGTATCAAGAAAGAGCTCTGAACATACCATCTGATTTTGCCACCTACCTCCCACTGGCTTAAAGCATGGCCCTCTCACGGGCTGCGTCCACCCAAGGAGCATGAGGCTGTGTATTTTATCCTAAAAGTTTAGTGAGCTGCTCCTATTCCCACCTAGGAACGTGTCCACACACACCCCCCAATCCTGTTGGTCAAAAAAAGCCCACAAACACCCTCTTTTCCCCCCGTTCTGTAATAAAAGGAACGTTATTGCCATTTACTCTTCTAAAACTTTTTTACTTTGTCACAGTTTCCTCAGCTTCTCAGTTCATGAGGAAGAAACCTTCTCACAAGAGCACTGACTAAATTCCTGCTGCTACATACAGAAGTACAGCTGGGTCTGGGTTTTTTGTTTGTTTGGATAAGTATCCTGAATAAAGTTCAGAAATTTCGTATACACCCCTTTTTCTCAGTGGGTTAGCCCAGCCTACGTGTTATAAGCAGCAGTGCCTGGCTGAACATCTTCCATTATCTCTTGAAAGTCAGCGCTATCTGAATATTAACAACATTACATGGATATTCATCTCAAGCTCTGATAACATTATCTCCCCAGCTCTTGGCTGTAGAAACAGTCAGGTCCTACTCCCGCTCAGCTTTGCACATCAAAGGAAAAGTGACAATAGCACAGCTTTGAAAAAGGCCTCCTGAAATTGGCCAAAGTACAGAATTCGTAAGCAGACGGAGTGTTCTGTTTATCTGGCAGGCGGGTGCGGTCCGGGCACGATGTACAAGCCCAGCCGTGAGGGCAGCTGCCAGGAACACCCCTCCGCCGCTCTGAGTCAGCGGAAAGCAGTGGGAAAGGAAACGCGCTCTTAGATTGCCAAACCCCACCAAAGCAACGCTCTCCTCTCCTCGATGCTGTCATAGCGAAAGAGGAAAGGGGCTCCACCAGTACAAAAGAAAACAGAAAAAAAAAAAAAAGAGTTTAGACGAGATTGAGGAAGAACAACAAAAAAAGTCACTTGGAAGAAAAAACACTGTATGGCATCAATGCACTTGGCTCTTTCTCTTTGACCTCATGCTGACGTTTGTCGTGTACAATTCAGGAGGAGTGAACAGAGCCACATACCTTCCCTCCCTCAGCAGGGACCTCGACATGGCCACAACAACCCAGTGCTGGCACCAGGAATCACACTGCTTTGGTATTCTCGGGAGCTGTAGGACACAGAGGTCTAAGGGGGGCGAGGAGCAGCCTCATAACACAGATGAAAAACCAAATACACATGTGTGCATTTGCATATGCATGTATACACACCGTCATTAGAAAATTGCTTTTGAAGAGCTCTGAGCCTCCAGCACCATGGGCTCCTTCCTGCAGCAGGTTTGAAACTGTTGTCACAGTTCAGGCATATGAGGTCAAAATATTTGCACTCTCTCCTGTGTATTCCAGGAAGTGTCATTTCAGTTTTAGACAGATTTTCAGATATTCAGCTATGTTTTTTCTGTACTGAAGTACAGTATTATTGATATGTGTTATGCAAGCAGACACAGAGGAACGATTTTGCAGGGGATAAAAAAAAAAAAAAACAAAATCACAAAATAAGAAAGCAATGAAACCACACATTTCCTTCTGCTTGCATTTGTTTCGCTCAGCAGAACACCACTTCTCAGGTCTAGCTAATCAGCATTCATCAGCAAAACAAGATATCAGGGAGCAGTGAGAGCCCTAGAGGTATTTATCTTCCTCTTCTCTGAATCATGAAGCTTTTCAGTGGGTATTTTCACAAGACAAGAGGATTCTTCATGAGTATCTTGTAGATCAGCAGCACGACTTCGGAGTGATTGTTGAAAAGCTGAAAGGGCTATAGAAATGCTACATCTCTCAGGAGCCTCTAGCCTTTCCCTATCTGTATCATTCTAGATGTTTGTGGTCCTTTTGTCCCATATCAAAAAGAAAGGCCTGTTAATAGGTACCTAGAGAATCTGCGAAGATTTTTGTAATGCTATAAATAGCCAGAAAGGTTCTCTGGCCGGTAAAGGCAGCCCTGTGTTTATACCCGGAGAATGTACGCAGAAGAAGATAATGGTTTCTTTTGTTTAAGGTGGAACAACGTTGACATAGAACAGTTCCATTGTTACTAATTTTTGTAGAGTTAAACACAACAATAAAATCTTAAGTGCACATTTCAAGACAGTTACAACACGATTTAAAGCCATCTGAGAAAGGTCTTGTATATGCAGTCTTCAGCATAAATATGTAGAAAGGCTCGGAGCGAGTTTGACAAAGGGCTTTTAATTATTTGTTTTTGCAGGGGCACCACTGTACAGTAGTACTCCGAACCTTGTATTCATGCAAGAATCTTGCAGAGCCAGGTTGGAGCTGCATATTGCACATATTTGCACTACGGTAATGTTACCTACTTCAGAAGTCTGCTTCTGCAAAGCGCCCAGCTTCCTCTCCTCCAAACCGCTCACTTGTTTTCCTCCATTTACCTGTCCACAACTGCTTGGCACTGTTTGAATTCTCCTCCCCACTCTCTCCCTCTTTTTTTTTTTTTAATTATTATTATTATTATTTGGGGAGGAGGTGGGGGTAAAACAGAGTTTGTCAAGCCCATTTCTAAATCTTCTTGTTCACTTTGTTTCAGGTTCATATTTGCTGCGGTTTAATTTAAACAAAAGAAAACCCAGCAGTCACAGGTCAGTTGTTTTCAGGTAAGACTTCATGAAGTCAGCAGCGAGGAGTTACAGTTCAGCTAACAGTGCGTGTCACCACATGAACTATTCCGCCTTTCCAAAAGGAAGGGGACAGGCAGTGCTCTCACTGAGACTTCAGCGCTTCTCACTGTAGTCCCAGCTTAGAGATTCAGCCTCGCTAACTCTGCTGCACGTGGCATGTTTAGTGACCTATAAAGAACATTTGTGATAATATTGTAGTACAATACTCTAGGAAAAAGCATAAAAAACACCACCAACCCCAACACACAAAGCAAACAAGAACTCTGTGGCCAGAAACAGCCCATCATGAAATATAGTGCAATAATTCCCTGTCTCAACTGCTGGCGTTGCAAGACAGTATCTGCTCTCCAGTGCCGTGCCCCGTACCCCACAGGGCATCAGCTGAGCCCACGGGCTGTGCAAACCTCCCGCCCCCCAGCCCAGCCCCAGGCACATGCTCCAGATTCAGTCTGAGATCAGGTGCCCTCTATCCCCTTTCCCTTCCACCCACCAAGCCACACATGCTGATTTCCTACTCCAGCAGAGTACAGTCTCATCTGACTAACATAATGCTGCGGATTAGCTCCAAAATTATAAATTAATGTTTAGACACAGTGCCTTCAAGCCATCTAATTCAGAGGGGTTCCACCAAGACAGAAGAGACCTAAACAGAAGAGGGGCAGGAAAGCAAAACCAACCAACCAAAAAGAAACCAACCAAAACCAAACCCCATGTACATACACACATGATATATACATGCACTTAGCTTTCCAAGATAGAGTCCCTGTGAAGAACGGGAGTATAAGCTATACCTCGCCTTTATATCTTTGTACTCATGGATGTGTACAATTCTTGAAATACATATTCAAGAATATACATCCTGATTAATTAGGTAGAGAGCTACGTTAGCCAACTTCACGGTGGTGAGCCCGGTTAACTTTGCAGGGAGACAAGGCACATTAGTTGAGGGATCACATCAGGCTAGTGTAGCTCTGCTGTTTCTCACCGAAGCCAACCTGGCTTTTTCTGTGCCATGTGGATGTATCAGTCACCTCAAAGCCAAATAAAACTCTGAACTTCACTCCGAAGAGTGGATACACCCATAGGTTTGCACAGAATTCCTGTTTGCAGATTGATGAGGGCAAAGTACATGCAGGTAGCTAAACTCTCTACAGAAAGGCTTTGGAATCAATCCAACAAGCTTTTCCATTAGGGTTGTAAACTGTACAGGGTACTTAATAAAATAGGTAAAATGAATAAATTACTTAAAAAACCAAAACAGACAAACAAACAAACAAAAAAAAACAAACCCAAAACAAAACAAAAAACAAAACAAACCCACCCCAACTTTAATCACATATGTACTCAGATGGATTAGTGTGCATTAAATCTTAATCTGCAGTGCCTTAAGGCAGGGTTTGTGCATACACACCCATGAAACCCCCAACCCCTTATTCAAATACATTTCCCATCATTCAAAACTACAATGATAGATGAGATCATGTTTTGGCTTTGTTAAAGTAGCTTCGATGACACTGAAAACGAAAAAGCAAAAAAAAGAATTAAAAAAACAAGGTTTGCGGGGGGCGGGGGGGAGTGAAAAAGAAGAGTCCTGGAAAATGAATTTTTCTGTTTGAAGAATCTTTAACCAAGAATTCCTCTTCAGTTTTGACAGTTCACAGGGTTGAGCCTTGAATTACTCCCTCCCTGTTTATCGCACCAACAGAAATTTGTACTCTTACTCTAGAGTTTCTAGTTTGTCGTCCCAACTAGGGATGACAAACCAGGTTACCACCTATGACTACAAGCAGCACAGAGTATTCTAGACATAGTACAGTCCTGGCTAGAACTTGTTATTAATTGAAGTAATAAATACAGCTGGGCACACACCAGCATTCAACAAAGGTATTATTTCAACAGCGGAAAGTACAAAGCTAAACTAACAGGGCTTCCTAACAACAAGCAAAACCATGCGCAGCATAGAGTCTGGCTCATACAGCACAGGTAAAGTTCACATGAACTTTTACAGTGGTCTTACCCATTCCATGTTGGAGCAATATCACTTTCAAGGCAGGTTAATTATAGGAGGATGTGGCAAGGTAAAAAAAGGACAGAAGACAACTGTGTGAGCACAAAGCAACTTAAACCAAATACCACCCACCTACACATTGCAGAGACCTGTGTAGACAAGAACTCATGGAGTCAGACCTCAGAGGGAAGTCCAGGAAAATGTGCCAGTTTAGAACAAGTCTGACTCCATACGCTTATTTAAGTCCAAACTAACAGTGGTCACTACATTGTGGGTGACCTGTTCATTACTGAATGCAATCTATAGTCCATTGTTTTTCAGAATTAATGTGAAATGGGAAGATTCTCCCACAGGCCCAGTAGCCATCTGGTGCTATTGCTGTACTTCATGAAAAATTCATTGCCATTTTATCATAGTAGGTTATTTCAGAGATTGTAGCGATTTATGTTTCATAAGCAGAATATTTTCTTCACTTTTGATGTTTGCAAATCTGCTTCAGCATCACACTTCAACAGATTATGTTCTTTTGGCCTTCATATTGTAGATTTCTAGCAACCTTGAAGGCAGTAGGAGCTGAAAAAATAATCATAATTTTAGTAATAGCTTTATGAAATGGACATCACAGAGTAGTCTTTTCCCAAGCTAAATAAAGCAAAAGTCATCAGTGCCAGTGAAACATGTCAAGACATTAGGAGTCTCACTACAGCTCCAAACTCTCATTTAGCCTTTCAACTCCACCAGGGCTATCTGTCAAGTAACACACAGCTTAGTTTGATGTCCATTCTGGCTCAGAGAAATTTTAGATTTCTGTCATATCCAACTCGCAGGAGATTCTGCACCCACAAGTGTTTCAGCAAGCTGCACAGAGACTGAAATTAAGTTATTTGGTTAATGAGTGCACAGACTAAACCCCTCCTTGTGAGTGCTGGGGGAAGCATGAGCAGTAAGTGACTGGACTTGTAAATGGTCATCAGGAGCTTGGCTGGAACACCTACCTGTCCTCCTGTCCTATACCACACTGGTATGAGCTGCCTGTGCTGTGGCTTTTGACTTGGAGCACTTGAAGTTTACATGTTTTTTTTCCTTCTCCTCTCTTCAGGCTAGTATGAATAAGGCCAAAAGAATTCAGGTCATGTAGCCAGGCAATTTCTTTAATCAGAATGAGATCGCTTCTGAGAGTTGGCAACACCTGAAGAGTGGGAGTAGAATATGTCCCCAAGAATTAAACACACAACAGGCTGCAATGGGAAGGAGCTACTAAAATTGAGAAGGAAGTGAGTGAATATTTATAAGTTCTCATCAAAATTAAGATCACCTTTAGTAGTTCCTTTTCATATCTGCAAGTATTTTATCAGCCCACACAAGACTTCAGTCTCAAGTTCTGCATGTTACCTCAACCATGGGTATTCATATATGCTAGTAAGGTATTATTTTTTTAAAGTCTTGAAAATACTGCCTTTACCCAAGCAAAATCTAAACAGAGGTATTTTACTTTGTTAGTTAAAAAAAAAAAAAAAAAAAGAGAGAGAGAGAGAGACATGATGGTCCTGAGTGAGTTGATGAGGTCACACGGAAGCATGCAGAAAATAGAAGGATGAAGGGAAACGGGGACATTGCTTATGGGTACATAGGGATGGTCCTATGGAGGCTGAAGCTCCCCTGGAACCAAAATTAGTAAAGAATGCAAGAGGCAGCAAGGGCTTCTCCTGATACAGAGTCAGCAACAGCAATTTAAAAGAAAACACATTTCTGCTGCTGATCAGGTTGGGGAACTTGGTGGTAACAGAAACAGAAAAGGTCTTCAGTGATAAGGTTTGTTCTCAGGATTTTTTGGTTCCTCCGCCTAATGTCAGAGTCTGAGAGAGCTGACTGAATATTTGCCTGGTCCTATGGGCTCATGTGACAAATGAGAGCAAGACACTGCTGGTCAGCACCATTGAGACACCACTCAATTACTTAAAAAGGTCATGGCAATTTCAGGAGGGCCTCAATAACTATAGAAAGGCAAAAATGTCACATTCATCTTCAAGAAGGATGATCTTGGGAAGCCACAACCTTAATCACAGTCCCTGGAAAGACTGTAGAGCAAGTCTTCAAAGCCATTCCTAAGCACAGTAAAGATGAGAAGGTCAGGAGGAACTAGCAACAGGGAGTTACCAAAAGGAAATAGTGCTTGACTGACCTGACCCTCTTCTGTGAGGAAAACGGTAGCTTTGACCAAAGAAAGAAAGGTGTATATAATTTACCTTGACTCTAGCAAAGACTTCAACAGGCTCCCTCAGCACCCAGATCAACCAAATCACAGAGATACAGGCTTATAAGAGAAGTAAGAACTGCCTAAACCATTAGGCTGTCTAAACCATCGAAAGCCCTTAGACTCTCTTGGAGAAGGGGAATCAAATGAAAGATGACCAAATACTAGATCAGGCTGCCCATGGAGGCTGCAGAATCTTCATCCTTTAAGATACTCACAACTCAACTGAGCAAGGCTCTGAACAACTGCACCCAACTTCAGAGCTGGCCCTGCTTTGGGCAGAGGGTTGGACCAGGCACCCTGCAAGGCTTCAATTCAATGATCTTGAGTGCTAAGACCCACACTGTTCTCGTCTAGGGAACAAGAAGATGCTCAAATACAACCTCACATAAAGTTCCTTTTACCTAAAAGAGGGAAGAAATAAATTGAACTAGGATTTTCAGAGGCACTCATTTCCTCCTGCTTTCCATTTATTTTTAAGATGGAAAATTCCAGTCTCTTGGAAATTCTGAGCAGAATCCACAAACAGGCAGAAGATATTGTAAACTGCCAAGTTTAAAAGAGTAAACTATGTGAACTGCAGAACAGCTTGAACTTTTAGCTTTCCTGCATTACAGATGTCTGTACGGCCAGGCTCTATTGGCTCTGTTGAGCCAGCTTTGCAGGAAATACCTACACACCTAAACAAACAATCATAGCAGGAGAGGTAAGAGCCCTTCTGCCCTGTCATTTCAATAAGATCACCTTGCAATGGTCTCCAAACAATTTACGTGCAAGCTAGTCAGTCAAACAAATCCTTAACTTAAAAAAAAAAAAAAAAACCAAAAACACCCCCAAAAAACAAACAAACAAACAAACAAACACCCACAAAACAAAAACGTTTCAAGGAACAGTAAACAGACTTTCTGCTTTCAAAGCAGTTCTTTCCTGCTTAGGACAGAAAGAGACCATGCCCTCTCTTCAGCTATGGTAATAACGTTACTGCGTGAAGACTGCTAACTGCTGTGCCATAAGGCAGGTGGCTGCTGCAGTTAGTTATTGTTTTAAGCTGCTGATAAATCATTTCCCAGGAGAGAGAGTGCAGCTATTGCACCTGCATTCATTCTCACAGACTACTAACACCTCTTTCCAAGGTCATTAGCATTCAGCTAATAAAGGTGAGAATAATCCCCTACTTCCTTCCAGTATGTCCTCTGGAACTGTCTTACCCATTCCAGTCTCAAAGAGACAAAAAACTATGAATAGAGAGACCACAGCATGTTTTTCTAAGCATTATAATAATTTTATAATTAAAAAAAAAAAAAATCACTATAATATTCAAAGCATAGTATTCCTGTTATAATAGGTCTAATTTAGATGATAGCTCCAGGAAGCCTCAGAAGCCAGAGTTGCCCCCATGTTTTGTTTCATTGCCAGTATGCTATAGTCACATCCCAGTTCTGAAGGATGCTGGTCTTACATGAGGCCACATAGCACACCAGCATCTGGTCACTACTCTTAGGTTCCTCCCACTTTCCATCATCCTCAATTCTTCTCTTTCCTATTTATCTCATTTAAATTATGAGGCTGAGTATTGACATTTAGGCCTATGTTTGCACAGCCCTTTGCATGATGTGCAGGTCCAGAAGTAGGTCTTAAGCACAACGTTCATACAAATTAGATCAGTTAGATCTACTAAGTGGGGGAGCACTGCTCCCATTCCAAGTTCTAACATACTTTCCTCAGTGCTTCAGTCACTCTAACATATTGTATAGAAAGACTAAACCAACTGCTGTTCCAATTCTAAGAATAAAGTCACTAGTAATATAACATGAATTTGCAATAAATAATATTCCCACACTCTACAGCCAAACTCCTCTCTCCAAAAGAGATAAACAGTAAACAGGCTGCCTTGGAGATTAAAAAAACAAAACAAAACAAAACAAAAAAGCAATTAAGTCAGCAGGCAACCAGACTCAAAAATCCCTTCCAAGGAGAGCTAACCTTAGCCTTTGCTAACCTGAGAGTCCTGCTGTTTAACTGTCTCCATTGGTGTCACCCATGGTTGCTCATTAAGTATTCCCAGTGCTCGGCAAGTTTGGTTAATAGCCTAGAGCTCTATCTGTGATAGGTAGCATTTACTTAACAAGCAGATACCCCAAAGGCTTCAGTGGGATTACTTATTTCTGCTTATGCTGTAGCAGGCCTCAGATTGTACTGGTAGAAAGGAAGGAGATAGGATCTGGTCCTCCTTAGCTTACATTGGAGTCTTTCTGCTAAGAGTGAATAGAACAAGAATCTGAATCAACACCCACTGAAATAAATGGAAAGTCTCCCATCTTCTACTCACTTCCCTCTCCCCTTTCAAATTCAATGCTTGATCCAAGCATATGCAAATAACTAAAAGACATGTTTTGTTTTTGGCTGCATGCATTGAATCAAACAGAGAACTTCAGTTTGGGCTTATTCAGTCTAGTTCATCTTGTCTTCCCCGTCAGAGCAAGACAACAAGGAATTTAGTAGCTTTTATTCCCTGCTGTATGTAGATATTTCAGGCACGCAGTTCTTTTCTAAAAAACATTCTTCAAACACCCCCTCTACACACACAATTTGTTCATAATGTATTTTCCAGTTTGTTGCATGAAAGCTTCTTCCAGTGCAGTAAAGGGTCTCAGCTAAATTGAGACTCGTCACAAAGAGATATAGTTTAAGATAAACACATTCTTACTAGAACATTCAGTTACAATGTTACTGGAGTAACAGTAGTACATACTTGTTCTTCATCACAGCTAAGAAAAAAATAAGCAGAAGCTGCCAGGCAAGTGTTGAAGCAAAGTCCTCAGATCACATCCAAAGAGAAGTGGTCACATCAGCTGAGGTGGCACCAGGTAGTGTGACTGATATTTTAATAACTCACTTTGGTTTTCATTAAGCAAGGAATGCTGATTCATGTAATCCAGCATCAGGTTTAGCCAGCTAAGCTACTGCAAAATAATTTCCTCAATGTAAAACTGCCCATGCACACAGTGCTGGACACTTGCATCAGGAAGAACAAGTAAGAGTCCAAGGCATCAGTCCAGAGCCTGTTGCCCTTTGAGATGTAGAGAAAGACAGACTGTCTCAGAAGTCAATCAAGTTCAGCGGCAAATAGATGACATACTTTCACCAAACAACAAACCTGTTTTAAATACACTGACCAAAGAAGAGTGAAAAGACCAAAGTTTTTCTAAAATTCAGCTGCATTACCTAGTTTAATTCAGGCCCCTTACTGGCCCCACTTGCCTTTGAAACATGCAATACTTGGCTTTTATAGAGAAGACCTGGGCTGCTACAGCTGCCTGAGCTGGTTCTGGATATTGCTGGAAGAACTTTGCCTCTACAGTACCCTGACGTGTGTCATAAAGTACATGGTGTGGAGGGAGGTGGCCACCATTTGCTCCCATGTGTGCCAGAGCCACCTCAGGAACGTTCTAAGGGGTGATAACAGACTTGGCCAACAAATGAGGCTTGGAGACAAGCCTCAAGTCCACCACACGCAGATGGGGAGGCAAGTGGTCACAGTTGAGCAGTAATATCAAGACAGTAGCAGCTCAAGGCAGAAAATCATTGTAGTCGCCGTGGCAGGTGACAGGTTAAGGCTGTTGGAAGGAAAAGAGCTAACTGCTTAGGCAGTGACAAAGACTTCTCCATAGCTGTGCTAACAGATACAGCAGCATTGGTCTTATACGCCTTCACAAACTGTAGAAGGAAAGAGACTTCCAGATAAGCATTTTATTTCAAGCAGAAGTGACAATCTTTCCTTTGAAATTAATCTTTTCTAACTGTTTATCACCATTAGTTTATAGGATGAGATTCGGATTAGGTAGGATGAAAAAGACCCACTGAGATCACAGACATACCCAAGATAGACTGGTAAAACTGGAAGGTCCTTCCTTATCTGCAACTTCACATTATGAGCAAAAGCATTTGTTGTGGTATAATGCTTTAACTTCACTTACCTCACCAGCATAATTATACTAGCACAAGCACTTATTCTATTGTGATCAAGTCCACAACACCAGTACATGTAAAAACATTGCCAAGGTGTTACTCTGCATCAATGGTTTGCCACGAAAAGTTTCCAAGACATAAGCAAAAAGCCCAGCACATAAGCAGTAAAAACAATATATACAGAAATACAACTACATCCTTGTTGAATCTGCCTTCTTAACATCCCCTATCCCTCACCAAAGAGTGATTGCTGCAGAAAAGATTACAGAAAGAGCAGCTGTATGAAATATTAACAGTGCAACAGTAGGACTAACAGCTGGGGACTGCAAATAGAGAAGTCTCCCACGAGAAGGAGTGAGGGAAATATTCCCAAAGGCAGTACTGATCCCTTACATTTGATCTTATCCCCCCCATCACAATCTACACGTTGTTTTTTGGCAAGATGACAGGTAGATGGAGAAGAAGTTAACTTCTCTATCAGTGGGACGGTTTGGCATGGTACAAGAGGCACGTATCCTTACAACTACAAAGTCAGAAAGCTTAGCAGAACCACCCTGTTTGCTTAACGAAGTGACGTAAAGCACTCAACCACGCAAGCATAGCCTTTGTTCTTTCTTCCAGCTATCCCTGTTTTTCCTCAGTGCCCTCCCACTAATTTCAAGCCTAATAAAGCAGTCTGCAAACCCTAAAGCAGGTACTGCATCTTTTTTATTTCCGAATATGGTCTGAGTAGGCACCAAGAAAGTACCTAAGCATGATAAACCTGAATATTATTGTTGGCAACTAGGATGTTCCTAGAAATTATACTTATGTGTGTTTTAACATTAATAAATTTTGCTTTAGAAAGTTGAGCACTTTGAAGAAATGGTCATGTTTCACAAAGTATATATGAACTTCTCTCTATGCCAGGGAGTTACCAAATAATTAACAGATGGTGTTATACTATGATAAGTTCAATTCTTTTTATAATGGTGTTTATAAAGATGGTGAAGCCTTCTATTGATGTGCTTAAGGCATAGTACTCACATGTGTAACAAGACTATGGCATCTATTAATCAATTCTATTGAGGATAAATTCCCAATTTATAAAGTGTGACAGAAAAAAACAACTACCTAATATAATAACAGACTAAGCAGCATGTAGCTCAACTGAACTGTAAGATACTTGCCTATACATCACAAGATAGGCAGTTAGGATGATAAAGAGAAACATATCCATTTTTATTATCATAGTTTAAGTCTCAACAGGCTTGTTTTCAGTCATTTCAAGATCTTTTGTCATTTCACTATCCAAAGAGACATAGTGAACACAGTAAAGTTGACCAGATCTAAAGGCAAGTGACAAACTCTTTTCACTTTAAATAATGCAGCAAAATGTCCTAATTATCTATTTTTGACTAAACAAATACACTGAAAGTAAGGCTGGACAAGATGCTGTGGGGACCAAACGTGAATTGTGATTGTTTCATTTTCTTAAACAATGAATACATTATTACTATTGTCCATATAAGCGCAGGTTTCCAGCCTGATACAAGCAGTGCCACAGGATGCAAGGGGGTGAGCCCCAGACTGGGATCTGGCTGGGTAGGGCCAAGAGGGATGCTGTGTGCTGCAGGCAGCTCCTCTAGCTGGCAGCACTGCCAGGGAGGCTGGAGAACCCGCAGCATCTGGCAGGGACAGCCCAAGCTCCTACTGCTGTGGCAACAAGTAGTTAATTTAGAAGGGAGTGAAGAGGAGGCTGAAACTTCCTTAAGTACCCACACACCGCCCTTTGGACCATAATAAATTCACACACAGGAAGTGAGAGGATGGTTTACCATGAAAGAGTGAGCTCATTTGCTTAAGTTCCAGCTTACACAGTCACCAGAGTTGGAGATTCCTCAGCAGCAACTCATCAGTTCCCATGGGTCAGAGACGACCAACAAGACAGACAGATGCTCTTGGCCAGAGCGCCTTGTCAAGCTGCAGGGAGGGCACCCAAACCTTTCAAGACACCTTTCAGTGAGCAGCACCTGACAGGCAGCTATCTGGCTTGTCCAGAAGCAGCAGCCTTCCAGTGCACAGGTATTTCCCAGCCCCAGGAGCAGCCGCTGCTGCCCCTTGCCTCAAGGGCTGCTTGGCAGGCAGGGTTACAGAGGGAATGGCAAGGCTGGTGTGCCAAGAGAGATCAAGTGCATCCTCCTCCCCAGCACTATTGAGTAATCTAATTACTGATCTAAGAATCTAACAGACTGACAGTAGCCAACTCAGCCATTATTGCATCTTTTAAAGAGTTATTTATATCCATCTCAACAGAAGCCATAGCTCACCTCCTTCTGAAAGGAAAATAAACACTGTCTGAGCCAACCAAATAATGTCTCACTTCAGACATTCAATTCAAAAACATAAAGGAACTGGAAGTAAAAGTGGCATTTGCTTCGTTATCATCACAAGTTTTCATACATGTCTAAAATTCTTTAGCCAAGAACTGAGTTGACCAAGGTGATTTGAGAAGCTGTCAGCAGACAATAACACTTGAGAATCTGAATATGAAATTTAAAGACAAAGAACTTTACATCAGAATTTAAGACACAATATTGCTTAATACTTCAGTCAGGCATTGCATATGTTGAACAAGCCCGCACTAATTGAGGAAACAAAGGTTAAAGATAAGGAATTACTTTGGCAAGCATGACGTTTCTGAGGCATCATGTTTTTTCCCTACCACATTGGTCAGAGGAACAATAAGAGGGAAAGGAAGAAGGCATAGGTACAGTTAAGTTCGAGGTCTGCCACTCTTACACACCACATCAAGAAATAATCAAGTGGGCCAAGGTACCCTCAGAACAGACAATTTTCTTGTCCTCAGCCACCATGAGGTCTCCAGGCTTGATTTACCAGCCCTCAGGGGACAATTCAGCTTTTTCATCCTTCTGCCCTTGTAAGTTCGGAAAAAACTACAAAAAAAAATTTCCATCTCTTTGATGGTCATCGCTTCTAGTAATTGACTTTGCACACCCCTTGGTGCTTGAGATATAATCAAATGCAACAAGGGGTTTCATCCTCTGATTTCATTCTTTTTGCTGTCAAGATAGTTGTTTTGAAGCTTAAAGCAGGCTCATAACAGTCTACGACACTTCACTGTTCTGCAGAAACAAGTCTGTAGTTGGATCAATGAAGCAGAGAGTGAATCACCATAAGTAAGTACAGCAACTGCATACTTATAAAATTATCAGGAACTAAGATGCCTTGCTTTGAGAGAGCAAAAAATGCCATCAGTGCACTCCATATTGATGTAACAAATGCAAGTGTGTTAGGAAAATACCAAAACAGCAATTGTAAGAAACCTTTGCAGGTTAAGGCAGATAGTACTAAGAGGTGTACCTCAGTTTGTCTGCTTAAAGCAATTTCAGCTCTTTATTTTGGTGATGGCAGCCAGTGAGACCAATGACACTTACCTAGAAACCTCCCTGAATCTAATATTTTTTTTTCAGCTTTCCAATACAGACAAAAGAAGTACCATTTTATTATATTTTATGCATGTTAGTATTCAACAAATGACATGGCTCTGATTTCACAATCCAGAATCCAGCAGCAGCACTAGCTGAAAGTATTACCGCCATTCAGCCCCATCTTTTCAATCTCTGGACGGCCCCCTCCAGTTGTGCTGGCATATAAATCCATCCAGCTACAGTCAGAACTGATATGCTGGAAGATAACCCAGAAGTTTCAGTGAAGCCAGATCAGCTCGCTGTAGGGACCATAATACAGCTGCACAAGCAAGTCTGCCAGCACACTACAGAATGCAAGGCAACATTTTTACGGAATATTTTGTACCATAAAGATACAGCCAAAGAATCTTGCACTTTAATTTTTTTTTTTTTAATTTTTTTTGAAGTCTTCTGCCTCATCCTAGGAATATTTGAGAGTTTGAGATTCCACTTTAACAAAAAACTCCAGCCTTAGTATTGTAAGAGAGCTTGATAAGTAGACCATAATGCAAAAAGGTTGAATAAAAACCCCAAGATACTTTTGAAGGTAACTGGAGAAGAAAAACAAACAAACCCCACACACACACTCATAAAGAAATGCTAATACTGGATATAACATTCTTTAAAGAGTGCAACTTTTGCCTATAGGAAAGCCTTATACAGACAGCATCTCCCTGGGAGAAGCAGCACTCCACTGGAGTAAATCCCTTCTACTTCATCACAGTGAAGACATTTAGAAGTTGCTAACAGCTGGACACCACAGAAAAGTTTCTAAGAGGAGACACTGAAGGAGCTTGCCATAGCAACACCAGCCACACACACAAACCACAGAAGTAGCACTGTGTTTGCGGTGTTGGTGCATACTGCCTGGACCAGATCCTCCCCACCACATCTTGGACCAGTGGTAGCTCAGGCCTGATCCATATCTGCATTTCCACAGAAGGAAGTGCTGTACTCCCTACTGATCATCAGAAGGAAAAAAAAAAAAAGGTGCTGTGCCCTGCCTGGTGTCTCCATCTGAATGCTTACTAAAGTGAAAATAATTTATTCTAGTTTGCAAACATCCCCAGAGTAAGACCCGCACAGAGCTGGTCTTCATTCAGCTCTGCCTGCCAAGGCTGGGCAGAAGTGTTACACAAGACATCTGCCTCATCCCCAGCTTGGTGCAGCCCCTCACACTTATCAGGCTCTCAAGATAAAACTGCCGAGGGCCGAGTACACAGGCGGGGCTCTCCCAGCCCTCCCAAGACATAACTGCTCCGCAGGAGCCAAGAACTTTGAATGGCAGGGCCACCTCCCCAGGCTGCAGTTGTCTGTCACAGTGTACCAAGACTCCATGCTGGGTGTGTGGGCATGGGACTGCCAGGAGACCTGAGGCCCTGCTGAGGAGAGGGAAGGCAGAAGAGCTTCGTGACACTGGTGTTACTGGGATATACCCTGGGACAGGGCTGCACCTCCAGTCCAGTCACCCAGAAGCAGGGGCTTCCTGAGGATCCCTTCTCCCCCCACTTTGAGCTCCTTTTCCCTGTAGGAGAGCATGTGTCCACCTGTAACCAAGAGCCTCTCCAAACACATAGCAGCCTGTGAGTCATCAGTGAAAGTATCCAAACAGAAAACATAAAAAATATTCACTGTTTCTTCCCATGCCAGCTTCAGCAAAAGAGAGGTCATTTCACCAAACCAGCACAAACTGGAACAGAGCACCACAGGTACACAGAAAGGTAAGCATCTGCACCTACCACTGGCAGCAATAACCAGCTCACCACCATTCCTTTGGAGAGACAGAAATATTGCTCCATTCAACTCTTATAATTATGCAATAGCCTAGGTCAGAGTGACTTCAATCGTTTTCCCCAGGAGAGATGTTACAAGCAGCACAGTGCATTTCAGAGCCCACAGAGGTCAGACAAAGCCTCTGGCTGGTCATACAGAGGAGGGTGATGTGGATGGCGTTGCTCCGCAGGCCCAGATGCCAACCAGTGACAGTTTCTAGAGCTACACGTCACTGACAACTGACCAAAAAAATGCAGCAAAGGGCTCTTCAAACACAGTAACAACAAACTAGCCATTAGTCTCCCTATCAAAATATTTCTGCAGAGATCCTATCCTGTTTTCACATTCCTTATGGAAGAATAGCAAGGTTATTGCAATAGCCTCAGTGTCCTCTTTGAGCTCTTCTGAAGGCAAGAAATAGGGAGAAAAATCGAGCAGCCTGCTTGGATACAGGATTATCTGAGCTGCATCAGGACTCAAAACAAGCTTTTCATAATCACAGTAGAGTACACAGGCAGAAGTATGCTCGAGTCCAACACCATTGCTGCAGGGACAGGGGTCCAGGGTCTGGGGAATAAATACCAAAACTGGATGCTCATTTGCGCTGAACTGCTATTGGCACTGTAGGGTCTTTTTAGTGGCCAGAAAAAGCAGTTTGGGGGATTTCTACTGCCAAGCTGGGTAAGGCAGGACTACCAGAGCCCAAGTAAGCCTAGAGCTACTAAAGATTATTGAAAGGAGGGTTCTCAGCTGCTAGGACATAAACCCTGGCTTCATGGCAAAAGTAACCCAACACATACATCCACTCAGCATGCTGGGTAAAAGGAGCTGCTCCATGTTTGCTGCCTAGTTCACCAGCCCTGCTCCAGAGGACATCCCAGGGGCTTACTGCTGCAGGCAACTAAACTGAACAGCTTGAAAGAAGGAGTACCCATGCCGTTCGCTTTGCACCAAAACCAAACAAACAGAAAAACCTGAAACATCAAAAATCTCACACACAGTATCCTGTGAAGTGTTACTACTACCAAACAAAACCCAAAGTCACTATTTTACTGAAGTTTGTTTATTAGGACCAAATAAACAGATAAAAAGAGTTTCTATAATCAAGTTTAACTTGTCAGCTACCAACTAGTGTTTACAAACATATTCAATAGCACTTTTTTTTCTATTGTATTACTGTCTTCCACATTGCTGGATTTTCTTGCAGACTGCTGTGAGGGGGCAACTAAGCAGCAACTAAGCAGCAACTAAGCCCCACACAGATGCTCACTCAGTCCCCATCAGTGAGCTACAGGACAGAACCAGAAGAGTAAAAGTGAGAAAACTCATGGGTTGAGACAAAAACAGTTTAACAACTAAAGCAAAAGCCAAACACATAAGCAGAGCAAAACAAGGAATTCAATCACTCGTTCCCTTCGGCAAGCAGGTGTTCAGCCATCTCCAGGAATGCAGGGCTCCATCACACGTAATGGTTACTTAGGAAGACAAATGCCATCACTCTGAACATGCCCCCCTTCCTCCTTCTGCTCCCAGGTTCATATACTGAGCATGACATCCTATGGTACGGAATATCCCTTTGGCCAGTGTGGGTCAGCTGTCCTGGCTGTGTCCCTCTCAGCTTCTTGTGTACCTGGGACAGTGTGAGAAACTGAAAAGTCCTTGACAACTTAACAACAACAAAAACATCAGTGCACTATCAGCATTCTTCTCATCCTAAATCCAAAACACAGCACTATACCAGCTACTGGGAAGAAAATTACTCTATCCCACATGAAACCAGGACAGTTTTTTGTTTAAGTCTTTGTTCATACATCTCTGCATTTCAATGAGTAATAATAATCACAGCAGGCTCAAAAAAAAAAAGGCCCAACAAACAACATTACTACACATATTAAAAAAAGAGATGAACACTTGCCAGGTTCCCATCAAAGGAACACAGAAACTCTTAACCGTTCTTCCCCAAGCATCCAAATGTAGCTCTGCTGAATCTCCAGTCCTCTGCAGGAGCATACCCCTGCACCACTCTCCTTCAGAACTAAAAACTCTCTGAATCCCAACAAATTCAACACTAGTCAGTGATTGCATTATGTTATGCATTATTAATTCACTGCCACAGGCCCAAGAAGCAACAGGTAAATGCTTTCTATGCACAACTGCAGTGGAAGAGAGAAAGCAAGCTAACACGCAGAGTGCAGCTTTTCAGCTGCAGTTTCAGTTCCAGCTTAGATATCTTCACAACCCAGGTCTAATCCATACAATACACAGAGTGAACAGGATGTTTACAGAAGCAGATAATATCTGCTTTGGAGTCTATGTACAGTTATTTTCTCACCAAAGATAACTGATAGGACATCATAGCACCTGGTCTCGCATCAGAGATAACAAGCCTTCAGGAGATACACCCTTGCTGTGCTTTCATATGATGATATGGTGACTTCAAGGATTCAGATCTCTCAGTAAGCCTGCACATCTGTTTTATTTTTAAGATCAAACAATACCTCAACAAACCAAAGTCCAACACTTTTCCCCAAGAATACAGAAGTGCATGATATTCTCAGTTTAGACATTCACAGAACACCAAAGCTCATATCACCATACCCCAAAGCCTCTACTTGCTAGGATTCTTCCTTCCTCAACTACATTTCCCAGCATTGCAGTTTGGTTTCCTAAGGAAATAAACTACACACAATTTCAGAGCATTAATTGTAGTAGCTTTAAGACAGTATGAAATTATTGCAATTTTCACAACACACAGACAAGACATACCTCTTCCCATATGCCTTCTAAGTTCAAGTTTTCTTATCAGAAAGACTATTAATTATTCATACCTTGTTAGACAGGAGAACTGGGGATACAGGAGTAGTTCATCATTCCCACTGCTAATCAAGTTCCTTAGTCACATCTTGTTTCTCCACTCAGTTCACCCCTAAATACCAGCTAACAATTTTTCTTTTAACAAATCTCTTCCATCTTCTAACAATTTCAGCCTGCTTGCTGGTAGCCTTTTTGTAGTCACACGAGAGTGATTTCAACTTCCAACACATGCAGAAGCAGGCACAGGTGTTGTTAGACTCAATTATAGTATCAACAAGTAAGTGGGGATTTACTTATGTTGTCAAAAAAGAAACATAAAAGTTCACTGTGTAAAAGCTTTTATAGATGACAGTTTTGTTGCATAATTCTCCAGCCTTATCTTGCTCCCACTGAATTCAATGAAAAAACAACCTTTGCATACACAAGTAGTTTGACTGAGCCATAAAACACTGTAAGAGGAAGTAATTTGGTTTACTGATTTCTCTGGCGAGAATATTTGGACTATGGAATGTAGTGTTTACTCTAAGTAAAAGCTTACACTTCCTTTTTTCTTAATATATATTATTTAATATACTGGTCTTTATATTTTCCTTCTACGAATGGTGTGGTCATTGACCAGCACCCAGAAGCACTGGGGTGGCTTTGCTAAGCAAAAACACTGCAAGAGGCTCTCAGCTGCTGTAGATTGATACAGATTTCCAATGCCAGACACCTGCACTTTCCAGCAGAGTAGCTGGCACAGACATGGGGCTATCATTTAGGATATAAGTACAGACAGTTGGTGCAAAAGGCAGGTGTCTATATTTGAGTTAATCAGCTTATGTTTTCTGCAGAGCTAAAAGAAACAAGCCACACCACAGGGCAATTTATCTGACCTGCCTTTGATAACACTCCTGAACAAAGATGAATCATGCCATAGACAAACACACGTCTTTCCGTGAAGCGTAAAAAGATCTAGAGACGCCTAAATCAGAGAAGAATGCCTAGTTTTTAGAGATTTATTATTAGGCAAAATAAATCCTGACTGTTATGCCTGTATTGTACTGAAAGCCCACAGCACTGCTCCTGGGAGGGCATCATAGACACGGTAAACTTCCCATAGGGGAGGTAAATAAGAAAAGGAAACCAGATTGGGTGGAAGGGAACTCTAAACTTGACCTGAAGTGCTTCAAGTGAGTAAGGATTTTCCAACATAAAATAGATAATTGTGGCCATCGCACTGAAAGTGGGAGAGGAAGGAAGGAACAAACAAACTCTTCGGGTTTTTTTGGACTACATAAGGTTTGTACTCTGTATTAAATTATCTGGTCAAAGTAAGAGTGAAGAGCATGTGTAGTCTTCTGAGCAGATCAACACTCCTTGGTAAGGAAGTGCAAGAGCTGCTTTGTGCAGGCACGTTTGTGCAGCTAAAATTAGTGTAAAGGGAAGATAAAACATTGCAGATTCAAACAGCTAGATTCTACACCTCCCGTGCAGAGGCTTAAGTGAATCCATAAGGAAAAAGCCAGAAGTTATTTAGGTCAGACTAAAGCCATCATTAGTACAGAATCCCTGTGTAAGTTCTACCTTTAAGAAAAAAGGTTTTTCTGTGCAAGAGGATACTATGCCCAGGCAAGCTATGCCCTTAGTAACCCTCAGGATAATCTCAGAGTTATCTAGATGGGATGAGCAAAAATCACTTCTGAGACTAGAGCCTTCTGCAATTTTTACTTTTTTGATGGTTTAGGAAACAGCCTGGAAATTTTGCAAGCACTGGCTTTTCCACAAGACAGGAGAAAACCCTTCATTTGTTTTACTTTTACACATCACCACTGCTAGGAAAAGGTACTGAGTGAATTAAATAACTTGAAATTATATATTAAAGAAACTGAGAAAAAAGATGTCCATATTTCTATCTTCTGGTTTTGTCCATTCCTACAACTGCAACTGCACAGGAATAGCTCTGCTGGCACTGACAAGAACTTCACTGGCTGTGAGTGCGCTCTGCAAGTTGGTTTGATGTACAAGCAGCTAAAATGAATGCAAAGTGAGGATAAAATATTGCAGATTCAAACAGCCAGATTCTACACCCCCTGTGCAGAGGCTTAAATGAATCCATAAGGAAAAAGCCAGAAGTGATATAGGTAGATGATTTTGTGTAGATCTGATTTCCAAAAACTGATGATTACAACTTTTAACTTAAGACAAAATTTTCAAAGATTTTCATTTGGAACCAAGTTAGTGTCATTTCAATAAACAAAATTAACTTTGAGATGGAAGAGGCAACAAAACATAAGAAACTTATTTTTCTTTTAGTTGCACTCACCTCTAATATATGTTTTTATGTAATGTGGTAAAAGGTGAAATTAATACTCTGTGCCAAGTTTCAGACAAGTGTGAAATTTCAAGGCTTATTAGGTTATTAAGCTTCTGAAATAAAGACACATTTACAAAAGAAGTGCTGACACAGTCTGAACTCTGAGCAGTGGTAATGCCACAACAGCATGGTTCCTATGCAGTGTGAACAGCCCAGATTACCTTATCCTAACAAAACAAAACATTTAAAACAGAGGAAATTATTTCAGAGAATCATATTTCTAGCGCTGTCATGTTTGCAGTCAAATTTGGGTTAAAATTACGGGAAAACAGGAATCTCTTTATATATTCTCAAGTTACACCCACAGAACAGGATCCCAGAGAAATTCTTGCAAACAGGGTTTGCAAGAATACAACAGAAGTGTGTGTAGGTAGGTGCGTGTGCCTAGGTGGATTATGTATGTATGTAATCAACATGTAAAGCTCCATAACGCTGAGAATAATAAATTGTTGTGAATGTGTAAGGGTGGAAAGTGCATTTTACATGGATTATCTGCCCTAGTTCCTGTTCTTATTTTTGGAAAGCAATCAGCTCTTCGTGAGAACTCAGCACCACGCTGAGCCACCCTGGGGCTTTTCATGGCCCAGCCCTTCACTTTGCATTATCATCTGTTAGCAGCCACATCCTGTGCAGACTGATTCATTGCAGCCAAGAAAGGCAGAGAGAACGGGAGACCCTCTGAATCCTGAGGTCTGAAATCACTCTAAAATACTTCTCTCACTGTACTATAAAATAAAGCTATTTTTTCAAAGGAATTTCCAGCCATTTTTGTTGCTGACTATTCCAAATAAAAGCTTATTTTAAGACAATGTGTTATTTAACTCAAGATCTTTGAAAATCACCTTTACTTGAAAACTTCCATATGCCTGGTTTGGAAGACCATATATTCATCCCAATTTAATTCAAGCATAAAACTGAACAGTATAACTACTTTTGCTTAATAGCTATGGTCAAATACAAACAAAATCAGGTACAGATGGTCCAGTTTATGAATATTTATTCACTGAAGAATATGAAATACATTATTATTTTTAACTATGGTAATATTACGATAAAGCTGAAGCTCACGGTGTTGGAGATAATACAGAATGTTGAACTTGTGTTTTTAAACTCTCTTTTGAAATTGTATGATTTCCTAATGCCCGGCTATCGAACACAAATATGCCACAAGGCAATCGAAAAATCCAAATTACAGTTACAATCTTTCTATTTCTTTCCATTACACACTATTTCTGTAATATCTTAATATCTCACAGCACATTTAAGCACGAATTTAAATGTAAGAGCAACTGTAAGATTCTTGCTTTACATACAGATGAAGATAATTCTGGGATAAAGTGACCAGAGCTCAGTGGCTGGGCTGGATTAGTCTATGACTTCCACCTTTCAACTTTCCGATACTTTAGAACTAAATTACATAGTTTGGTGTATTTGTTTAGAGTTTCAGTGCACAGCTGAGTCTTTGCATAGAATTTTTTCAAGTAGTCCCTTATCATGATTACAGCAATAGCAGGACATAAGCAAATATTGTGTAAGAGCAAGTTATATGACAGACTGGCAGAAATACGGTTTGCTGGTACCAGTGCTACTGTAGGACAAAGTGAGGGATGCATATTGATGTGGCAATAGGAGACCTGTCAAAAAGCATCAGTGTGGGCTCAGTCCATGAATCCCATTTGTCTCCAGCATAACATGACTGATTACAGATGAATTACAGTGACTTTAAACCTACAAGTCAATTTTCTAAGCTAATTAAAATCAGGGAGGCTAGCACAAATCAGCTCCTATATGAAATACAGTATAATCAAGAAAAGTGGAATACATACCTCTGATTCAGATAGAAACTCCATAGCTGGAAATAGTGATACAAATAATCTGTAGATTGCCATTTTACTGTAGCACAACAGGAACCAAATGAGAATGAACTACATTTGCAGAGACATTATTAATCACAAAGAATCAAAAAAATTTCTTCGAGAAACCAGATTGAGCCACAGAAATACCTCAGATGGACGCCTAAAAAATACACCATGGATATGTAAAATCAGTATTACCATTTAAAACTGTGCAGACCTTGCACTCATGGTCTGCAAATGGTTGAAGGCATCTTAGAGATCATCATACAACTGGTGTCAAAAAAAGAGCAGTTGTCCATGCCTACAACAGCATACAATAATTTAGAAGACCAGTGGAGTTCAGCTAGTGTTAGAAACAAGATATTTTTAGAAAATTTACCTTGTTTAGGTAATTTGTCCATGTTAAGCCAGCTTTACAAAAAGACTGGTTTTAGCTAAGCAAGTCACTGCAGCAAAGCTGAACGCCCTTTCCTGACTCTGTTAATTCACAAACTCATCCTTGTCACACTCAACTTCGATGTTCCTGTAACAAAAGCCTGTTAAAGTTTTCAAGGCAAATGACACTGAAATGGGAAAGGGATGAAAATGTCATGCTCCAAATGAAATTATTCATATTATTCTTATTTATCATTCATAAAGTGTTAACAGAAGATAAGTGGCTACAGGGTTGGTGGTACCTCTGGACTGCATATGGTGCCTGAGGTATCAGGCTTCACACCTTTACCTCGCCTGACCTAAATTCTACAAGTCTGCTATTTTTAGAAAAGACCTTGAAATACAGCAGCTTGTGAGCCAGCCAGGAGCCCTCGGCACGTTTAACAAGGCTCAACACCCCTGCTAACCTCCTCCTTTGTCAGTGCGCTGGGAGATTAAAGCGGTGATTAGGTGGCTTTCTTAAATGAGGTATTGTTTCATTTCAGCAATAGGAAAACTACAGTGCATAAAACGATAAAGATTTTAAACTTATTAAGCAGCCTAAAAGCATATCTGTTTCCCTTAGGACTCAATATGCCTTGAAAAGCTAGGAAAACCCAACAGTTCCAAATCCTCTCTCCCTCCACACACCCCACAGCCAACAACTGTACTCGACCTTGTCCTCTCTAACTATTCTGTCATCTTTAGCTCTTAATTCTGGTGGAGCAGCTGTGTAAATATAGCTGAAACTAAGAAACCATAATCTTCACAGCTCAGGGATTATCATCTCTTACCTTCCTGAGCTGTTTGCAAGCAAGTATTTAGTCTGGAGGCACTGTCTGGCCTCCCTGCCTACTTTTTCCCTTTAGATTTTGGGTTTGCCTTTGAATAAAATCCTTATGTGAGTACTCCATGGCTGTGCCATTCGCCAGGCCCAGCAGCGAGCAGGCAGCATCACCCCAGCCACCGCACGGGTGCCTCAGATCCCTCACAGCCATTCCCAATAAAACAGGATGCTGACAGGGAGGAAACTCAAGTCCTTCATTCGCTGCTTGGGATTTTTTTCAGCTAGGTCTTTGAAACTGCCTTTTTGCTTCTGTACAGCTGGTTTAAGAAAACTGATTATTGCTTTAAAGAAGGGCAAGCTACAAGCTATGTATCAACCCTTTATTTTCTTCTCAGATAGGTAGGATAGCTGTGGGAGCCCATGTGACAACCCCAGGCGTCACCCTGCTGCGCAGTCAGGCTGCGTATTTCTCTTCAGTTTAAACACACATGCAAGAGTTTATCCACAGAGCTCTGCAGTCTTGTACTGCTCCTAAAAATAACCACAGCCTGCGGAGCAGCGTGAGAGGGGCAGGCCTTCACATACCTATGTCAGTCAGGATTAAAGAGTAAATAAATAAATAACATGCTTTCCTCACCCCCCCCCACCCTCCAGACTAAGCAAACAGGGGAGGATGCCCATTCACAGCTCCCTGCACAGCCCTTCCAGCAGCAGCAAGAGTTGTTTTGGCGCAGGGACTCGAGGCTATCAACTGTCAGAGGGGGGCTGTAAGCTGTGACCCTCTCAAAAGATGAGTCACCCACCAGTAAAGCAAGAACACTGATCCAAAAAGCACCAATTCATGCCTAGATTTCTCTCTCAAAAGAAGATAAAGGAAGATAACATTATGAGCACACATTTGCCAGCCTTCATGCATTGTGATCTGCAGAGCTGAATCAACACTCTATGTTAAGGTCGGTACCCTGTGTATAGCGTGTGCAGGTTGCCTACTTTTTCCATGCTCTGCCTCACCAAGCCCTTCTTTCTAGTATCAATGCAGTATCTAAATCCTCCCCCCAATGCCCAGAACGACACCCTCAACAAAAAGTTTCAGCCAGACACTAATTAACACTCTGCTTTTCGTAAACAAGCGATCCAAGATACAGATAACCCCCCTATCTCCAAGAAGGCAGACGTGCAGTCACGCAGACCTGCTGGGGTCCAGAAGGGCCACCTGGCCAGGCCGCTCCCAGCTCTTGCCTGCTCAGTGACCAGTGTCCCAGGTAACGAACTCCCGCAGGACCAAAGCGCTGTTTAAAGTGGGTCAGAAACACCTCTCTGCATCGGGTTGGGAACCCTGGGCTGGCTGTGGGTACTGCTTTCCACACAAAGGATCAATCATGTCTCAATAAATCATGAAAAGTTGAAAACAGAAAGGTTTCACCTGTCACCTAGCTGAAAGCTTTTTTTTTTTTTTTTCAAATGTAAGCACACATTTGGTGCAACACAACGTAAGAGCAATGTGAGGAACTTGAAGGAGTCTCACCATCCTACAGTACTTTTTCTATCTGAAATGGTCACAAGCTAATACAGAGCTAGAAAACAGAGACCAGATGCTGAAGGCTGTTTAACTTTAAACAATTGCATATGCGTAAACAGCTGAGGCAATGCAACACCAACTTTTGTAAGCTCAGACAACAATGATAAGGTTACAAGACCTTGTGGTTCGTTCCTTTTTTAACAGCACTGCACTGATTTACATGCAATTCCATAGCTCCTTAAAGTAGCAGCACTTTAAAATATTTAATATACCTACTGCCTTGAAGAACCGAGTGCTATTTGTAGCACATTTCAGAAAAAAATATTTTAAAATTTAAATTGTGTAACTCCAGCACTGTAACAAAATTACACCTGCTTAAAGATTTTCTTACATGTACTGGTATTTAGACCAGACTGTCACTTCATTGTCTAGAAGAGAATGACCCCAGGCTGACAGGACCATGCTAAGATCCCAAATGCTCTACTGCAATCACCATTTTGTTCATAGTTGAAGACATCAGCACAGTAACACAAAACACAGTCTGGGAGGTACAGCTACATTTGTATATTTTACTCAGAACAGTTACCAAAATGTTCCAGCAAAACAGTTCTACTACATGTTAAAGTATAGCTTGAACCTAAAACTCATCCCCCACGCAGTTTTCTACTTCTAAATCAATATTAAATATCGCATTATAATAACCATGACGTTTTAGAAACACTACTCTCCACCTTCTCTCGTTTCTTCCTCCAGAGTGACAGTGTACAGGTCAGTCATGAGCCAGCCCCTCATCTTACCTTCCTCAGCCTAGTAGTACTGTGCATCTGCCAGGAAGGAAAATGTTATCGAGATTGTACCAATTACAGCCCAAATAAATAGAGCTCAGCATCACTAAGATAGCTCTTTTTCAAGACTGACTGCTAGTAAGCTGCATTTTGGTGTGCCATCGGTTACATAAACAGAAATTAAAATACCAGGTTTTCGAAGATATGGATATTGGAAGTTTGGATATGGAAGTTTGGATATTCTTGTTCAAACTTCGCAGTTTTGATTTTCAGGCTTCTAAATGAGGTATGTCTTATGTTTGGGTCCTGAAACCAATCAGAAACTTCCGTATATCTTGCCGCATTCTACTCACTGCCATAAAATCCAAGAAGGAAATTCACCAAAGGCTTAAGTACATGTGAATCCCTCACACAGCTTCAGATATGAGACTTTAAAGATACTAAATTAAGTATCACCTGTGATTACGTGTGATAAATGCTCAACATCGCCTATTAAACATTGCGTGTAACACAAAATAGGTTCAGCTACATAAGATTTTTCAAATTATGCAAGAACCATCACTTCAGAAAAGTCACTGCAGTTAATAGTTCTTCTGTGAGTATACAGACATGCCACCGATTTAAAGTTTTTAATGAGACACGTACGATAACACCGTGACATTTATGAGCCTTACCACATCCATAAGACATTGATTTTTTCAACAGAAAGAGTTCTGTTATTAGAGTCAATACGTGCACAGAGGTTGATGAGAACGTACCACTGCAGCACAAGAAGTCAGACACCTTCTATCTGCAGGATTGTTTTGAATTGTTTATTGAGGTTTAAGAAGTCATCCACATTTCTATAAATATAGACATTACTTGAGTAAGTGACTTACAATGTCACCAGTGCAGGTACATATATAACCAACATACAAAAGCTCCACTGGAAGCTACTTCAGTTTATTCAAAAAGGACCAAGATGTCATAAAAAAAAAAAACAGCTGTCACTTTCAGTTATTGAAGACACTAAAGTGCATTTTTGGTTACCTCCTGGACAAACAGCTGCTGATTAAAAAGTTTGATTTTTTCTTTTAAACTTATCTAAGTACATTGATTGACATTCGGGTTTGTAGCTGTCATTCTCCTGATAGACACCAGCAGGTAAGAAAAGCATATTACTTTGCTGGTTGAATAAGAGGAGGAAATAGTTTTTGCCTTTTTTTTTTTTACTACTTTTTTTGTTTGTTTTTTATCTGGTATTTCCAAAAAAAGTCTAAAGAGAATCTAACATTCTGATGAATTTTTACAGCACCACTAAAGTTAGTCTTAAAAATCCAGGCTCTGTTTTAGCCCTTTTAATTGCTAGCCAAGTATCTAAAGAGTCACTTGAAGCTCTGTACCAGTAAGAAAAACTACCCTCCCTTTTCCATCAAACACTATCCTGCCCAGTTAACACTGTTTGCACACTCTGTAAACAAGAACAGCTTAAAGCATAATTAAAGCAGAACACAGGCCCATCTTGAAAATCTTCTTCCCCCACTCCCCCCACCCCCCCAGTAGTGTCAAATGTTTGAGTGTATAAAGCATTATTACATTCCGAACCACAAAATACTTTAAGAGTCACAATAAAAAAAAGCATACATTGAAAGTGACATAGCAATACCACTTTAATAAAATGGGGGAGATACAAGATGTGCTCTGCTAATTTTAACTCCATCTTTACTTCATTATAATTTAGTTTATTGCCAGAAAAGTCACTACCAGAGCAAAGAATGCTGCAAGGTTAGAACCACAACAGCCAGAATTGTTCTTTATAGCTCCTTTGCTGCAATTAATTTAACTTGATAGTAGGAGGTCATAATACTCATCGTTCAAAAATAAATTACTAATTTTGATTAATAGTTTAAACCTGATTAGCACTGTATAACGATGAATGGTTACTTCTAAAAAATAAAAACCTTACATACCAAAAACATGCTATATGTTGGGAAACCACTATTCCATGCTCCAGCGTGTTGCTTATATTTTTAACTTGTCAAATAGTCTCTTTTATTGGTTGAAAACTCCACAGCACTTCAAATTTCAAGTATTTGAACTGAACATGATTCGATTTCAAAAAGTGCCAAATTAAAAACAAAACTACACATGTAGCCAAGCTTTCATCAAAATCCCCAAAATAAAATAACAGCCTCTTGAAATAATGGGCTACTAGCTTCAGACGTTTTTAAAGCTGTAAAATGTTCACCTAAACACTCCACTTACGAGCATTAGAAGTTTAAAAACATGGAACACCTTCAATGCAAATTGCTTGCAGAGGGCACCCTCAGACATACGAATACAACACTAACCAGAAAACCCTCGTTTTATTTGGCTGTTTAGACATCCCTGTCACGTATACCCACCCATCCATTTCCTGATAGTATTACATCATCTATTAGGGCTTCTGAAATAACGCAGAGCTAAACTCAGAAGAGACTAGTAAAAAAAAAAAAAAGTTCCATAACTACACAGCCTTCCACAAGGCAAGGTTGTGCAACTGATTGTTTAATGTAACTAAGCTTAACGGCATCCAAACAAGCAGGCCTGGGTTTGGAAGCTGTCTTATGTCAAATTTTGACCATGTAACTACTGTAAAATAGAAAGGTCAAAATAGAACTCATCTTTTCTTTTTCTGCTGCCTCAACATTTTCCTTCGCTTAATTATCATATCATGTAGTTTCTCCAGTCCCTCTTTGAGTCCATCTCCAATGATTGCACAGGTAGGTTGCAAATGCCAGGGAGTGGAAGAACTCAGCTCACTCATTGCTAACATCTTCTCAATTTCAGAAAGGGAGAGAGAGTTCCTCAAGTCCTGCTTGTTAGCAATGATAAGGACAGGCACTCCTTGATTTTCAGATATCCTAGTAATCTTATGAAGTTCTGTTTTGGCCTCCTCCATTCTCTCAACATCAACAGAGTCCACCACAAACACAATGCCGTCGGTGCACCTTGTGTACGACTTCCACAGCGGCCTCAGCTTCTCCTGGCCGCCTACATCCCAGAAGTGGAAAGTGACCGTTTTAGAGTTGCCCAGCGTCACTTTGATCTTCTCCGTATTAAATCCTTTAGTGGGGACAGTGTTGACGAACTCATTGAACTGCAGTCTGTACAGCACGGTCGTCTTCCCCGCGGAGTCCAGTCCCAAGATGACAATGTGGAAACTCTGGAAGGAAGGCAGGCTGGAGAGGATCGGCGTCTGGTCCGAGAGTCCATTCCCCATTGCCAGAGGGGAAGGTGACAGCAGGTTGCCACGAGCAGGGGCCGGCTCCCACGGCTACGCTCGCCGCCGCGCTACGCTCGGATCCTGCCAACGACACAAGCGGCGTTAACCCACGGCTGACGGCCCTCCGCCTCGCCCGGGATTCCGCGGCCGCAACGCGCCGGCCAGCGCCGCCGCCCCAACTGTGGAGGCGGCCGCGGGCAGCGCGACGCGGAACGCCACACGTCTCCCGCGCGGCCCGGCGGGCTCTGCCGCCCCGCGACGCGGCGGCCGCTACCGACACTGCAGCTCGCCCGGTACCTGCGCGCCACACCACACCACACCACACCACACTATGGCCGACCACCGCCCCTCGCCTACCGCTTGTCCCCGCCGGCGGGCACGTCCCTCAGCGCGGGGAGGCGAGAGCAGCCCGCCACCCCATGCCCGCGCGCCGCGTCCGCCACTCAGCACCACCACTGCTACCGCTGCCGCGGCTCCTCCGCATCTGGCGGGCGGGCACCTCCCAGCCCGCGCCTAGCCCCGCGCGCCCCGCCCCGCGCTCCCCATTGGCCCCGCCGCGCGGCAGGGGCGGGGAGGAGGGCGCGCTCCGCCTCACCTATTGGCCGGCGGCACCGGCCACTCATGGGAGAACTCGATTTTTACCGTCCTCAACCGAACGCGGGGGCGAGTGCGGCTGTGGAAGGGGCTGCGGTCTCTGCAGTGCCGGGGATCGCTGCTCTGCGCCCCCGCCCTACCTGAGCGCCCCCGCTTCCACTCGCCACGGGGCGGAGCCACTACCTCATACGGCCCCTTCACGGGAAGGCTGCTGCGCCCGCTGCCCACGGTGCGCGAGCCCGTGCGCCAACGGGCGGGCGGTGCCAGCAGCCTCTCGCCCCTGCGGCGGGCGGGCGGCAGAGCCCCGCAGGCCTCACCGCCGCAGGCCTCAGCGCTCCGCCCCGTCGCCGGAGGCGCGTGCACTCACTGGACGTGGCTGCTGTCACTGTGGCCACGCCCCCTAGCGGCCTGGCAGGCGGCTCGGCGGCGGCTCACAGCGAACCTGCGCCACTGCCAGGAGCGCGCAGCCCGCGGGGGGACCAGAGACAGCGGGAACGCGTCCCGGTGCGGGGCGGAGGACGCTTCGAGGCTGCTCCGGTCCCCCGGCCGTTGTCTCTTTTCTCCTCTAGGCGCCGCGCGCCCTCCCGTCGCCTAGCAACGGGCTTCAAAGCGGCGGCTCGCGGGCTGCCTTCCCTCGGCGCCCGCCCTGCCCACGTGACGCGCCGCGGCCTGCGCTCGCGGGGCCGCACCCGCCGCTCGCTCCGCGGGTTGGCGGCGCTGAGGAGGCACGGGCGGGGCGCGGGGGTGTTGGCTCCTCTGCCGCCCCGGAGCGGCTCTGGGGACGCCCGGGTGAGGAGCGGTGCCGAGGGAGGCTGTGGTGCTGCAGTGCGGTCGGAGGCTCAGTTAAGTTGCCGTACAGCTCCTGAGCTGTTGGCGTGACGCAGCAAGTATCCCGGGCTTCAGGCCGCCTTCGTGCCTCAGCTGTGGTAAAACTGGTTGGCTGCCCGGCCCTCACCGCCTGGGACCTCTACAGACACTGACGGGCGAAGTTAGAGGGGAGGGGAGTGCTGTGAACGGGGTTTCTTGCTGATAACTGCATAAATCTGAGTGGTTTAAGGCCCGGCTGTATGTTAGTGCCATACTCTTGTCGTTTCCTTGTCCCCGTGGAACAGGAGACAAACACTCTAGGAGGAGCTGAGAATAACTGGGTGGATGAAATCGTCCTGAAGGCACCTGCAATGTAGAGGTGGCAGCAGTGCTCAAGTCTAAATGAACGGAAATGTCACCTAGCTTAGTTAGAAGGAAAGTTTCTCGCAGCACAAGGATGTGTTAAGTAATTCTGAGTCTTATAGCCTGTTTTGAGCAGTGAAGTCTTTCAAAGTCAGAACTGATTACTGGTATCTAATAAGACATTTTCGTATGTTACTGTTTCCAGAGCATGCAGGTGCTAGCAGGTTTTAGAGAAGGCCTGGAGAAGTACTTTATCTCAGACATTCTCTCATTCGGTTCCTTCCCCTGGCTCTTCTCAGTTGCTGTGTTTGCCACTGTAAATTTTTCAAGTTGTAGCAATGTAGGTGGTTACTTCTGCCTGTGTAAGATGTACACCAGCTTAGTGTAAAACACCAATTGCGCACAAAAAGATCAGATACGCTGACTTCAGAGCATACTAGAAAAGTCTTCATCTATAAACCCCAGATAAATAAATTAATATTTTTGATAAAAGCATATGTTTAACTGCCAGCTAAAGCTTTTGTGCCACTGAAGTCCCAAGTGTATGATTTCTCTTCTGTATCACAGTAGTCCAAGTCTTTAACCAGCTGGGCTCCAGTAAAAGAGAAAATGTGTCATTTTCAATATTAACCTTGCCTTTTTTCTAGAAGACTTTCAAATTTCTTGATGTCACTTTCTTTTAAAAAGATTGAACTTTATATTTTAAATCACAAAGAATTATGATGTGTAAGAAAATAAGTAATTGAATAGTAAAAGGACATTGTATGGCAACAAAAGTTTTACAGTGAGCTGTAGGTAAGGCTTCAATTTTTTAAAGTTTTAAGATACCCATTATAGTACTACTAAAAGTAGCAGAATTCCCATTTGCTTACATCTGAGATTAATGTTTCACTGCTTTTATCTTTGTTAGTTATGTCCTGATCTTGCATGTGACTGTCTTTGGAGGAAGTGGCCTGTTTGTGTTGGAAAGTGATTTTACAGCTATGGAAAGTAGGGGCAATTTTCCTTCCATAAGGCCTAGTACGTTTTCTGGTTTAACAGTATGTTACACTACTTTTGTACAGCATAAAGAACTGCGCAGCATACAATGTAATAGAAAAGTGTTTATAGTGACAGTAAAAGTAGACTTTAATTATTTCGTGGATGGTTGTCAGTAAAATTGGTGGAAACCAGATAGAAACACCTCGTTAAGGATGATTATTAGAGATAATAGATTTATTCATAAAACTTGACAAGTTGAAATAAATCAAATTGACCTTTATCTCCACCTGCAAAATTATGTATTCTCTATTTTAATGGAAAAATAAGCCTGTTAGATATTACAATCTTCTTAACTTTAATGTCTGGTTGTTACCAAGATCTGTTCACACTTTAACACAGCTTTATAATGGTATATTTTACAATTAATTCCACAAGGAGGGATATGGGCCAGCTCCTACTTTTATTTGAGGTATTTTAATTTTAAACATAAAATGCAGAAAGATTATCTCTTGCTCTGCTGAAAACCCAAATTTTGGTGCCCTTGAAAAGGGAGGGATACAGAACTGGTGATTTTCTAGAGTATAGCGTATCGAACACAATAGGTAGAGAAGGAATCTCATAGATTATGTGTTTCTTTGGAAGAAGAATTTTATTACATTAGGGAAGTCATTTTAAGATTGGAGAGAAATTAACATCTTCAGCAAAATGTCCGTATTTGTATATATAAATATATACATGAAAATGATCCAGTGTCCAGAAAATGCTTGGAGAATTAGATTGTTCTTTTCCCCTGCCTTCTGTTAATTTATCACATCCACCTGTTGTAACTTGCTGTAAAGTGAATTGTGAACTCTCTGGGGCAGGGTCTATTTTTCACTGTAAGTCTTAGTATTTAGCACCTTGATCTTAATTAATGCCTGTAGGCATTTCTGCGAAACAGCTGTTAAATAGCAATCCAAGTTGTTCAACTCCTCCCATGCACTTCAAGCTACTTTAGAAGTCAAACGTGTGGACAGGGCAGGTGTTCCAGGTGTTATGAAGGGAGTAATAGTATCTAAATTAGTGGGAGTGTAAGAAAGCTGACACATTCAACCTCTGGTAATTGAAGGTAAGGGTGAAGCAAGTCTTTGATTATCCTATAGAAGTCTTGATTGAAGGAGGTGTACAGCAGCAAGATGTATACTTTCTTTTCAAGTATGTAGCTAAATGAGAGGAGTGGGCTGTTATTAGATGGCAGGTGAAAATAACTGCAAGATACATGTAAGAGGAAACAACAGAAAAAGGCTTGAGCCATGTGTAGACTTCATAATGCAAGATAAGGACCTGCTTAATTCTGTGTTGGGGTCGTTTCGCATACTGATAGTTTTCTCACGTCCTATCTAACTTGTCTAGGCTCTGAGTTCTTTCTGGCGCAGCATTCCTTAGCTCATGAAAACAACTGGAACTTCAGCTTCTCTGGGCCAAAAATTTTCTCCCTTTTCTCTGATACCAACTTACTAGGGTAAATGGCAATGTATTATTTTCTACATATGTTTCATACATGTAGCCTATGTGTATTTTCCACAGAGAAGAGGTAGCCAGAGGCAAACCTTTGTGTTTTAAGAAAAAGCAGCAGCACCTTCACTATGGTAAAATAGGAATTTTTTTTTTTTTTTTTTTCAGGAGGGCCAGGGCTCTTGCAGCTATTAACTGACTCTGAAACTTAGACAGTCCTTGTTAGGGATATGGACCATGAAACTGGTTGAAACATTGCCAAGGGAGAATCACCGTAAAGTGTAAAGAGAAGATTTTTGGAAATGTTAGTATTACTACACAGCAGAGACATTACTGTTCAATGCACATCACCTCATGCACTGCAGGAGCTGTCTCGCAGTGCCCAGATAACAACAAAAATGCAAAGGATCATCAAACGTCTACTTGCAAGGGTGTGTGTGTACTTCACAATAAACTGTCTTTCATATGCAATACTAATTCCTGGAAATTACAAGGTAGCAGTTTATGACAGCTCACTGTAGCAAGATACTAAGAGTTTTCACTTGGTGCTGGTCATTTCTCACACAAATTCCATTCAGGTAGATAAGGCTGTTATACAAGCAGATCTAGTGACACAGCAGAAAAATTCTTTTCAAAGTCTATGAGCTCGAATTTCCTTTGCCAGAGAAGCACAATATCCCTCTTGTTTTGATTAAATACCGTCATTCTGTATAACAGGCTGATGGCATTTATTATCTAGTTCAATAGCTGATCACCTTAGCGGTTTTTTTTTAATAACACCATGTGTTGTGACTAGCATGCAAATCAAATAAAAAGTGAAACATTAGACAAATTGCCCAAATCCCACATACTGCAGATGCAGAGGGATATGGGGAGAACAGCAGAACAGTAAAGGACAGAAGCAAATATGAGCAAATGCAGAAGGAGGAAGAAGAAGAAACCAGTGGCATTATCTTGCTGAATTGGTTGTAAAACACAAAGGAATGAAGTCATAAGGAGAATGAAATTATTGCAAGGGCAATGCACCTGTATTAATACTATTGTACAATAGTATTACAATTCTATATTACACCTGTATAATTATATTATTATGTATCAATCATGTATAATTATGTAATTAGTATAGCATGTTGTTATACCTGTATAAGTATTATGTTATTATACCTGGATTAATATTACTATATAATATTATCATACGATATGCTACCTGTTGCTGGCGTCTAATGATGGGATCCCAGCACCTCTGTCTTCATGAGAGACGTGTTAGCGACCTGGCATCACCAGTTCTTGCTGCTCCATGTGGAAACTGAACAGGTTTCTCAATGCGTATGAAAGAGAAAATAAGTTTCAGTACAGTGACATGGCAGACCTAGGCAAGGATAACGTGTTAATTTATGTGTGATAATAATAAGTAGTATTATTACAATAACCAATTGTAACTTGGTTGTACATTCAAAAATTGAAGTTACTCCTCTTCAGCTATACCCTAGATGTAAGATTAGAGCTAAAGTAGTACTGCTTTGCGATCATGTTATATGGTTCTGAAAGAATATCAAGTTCCTTCATAAAATATTACAGCAGTTTCCCCATGGATTTTGAGAATGCGCTTGAAAATAAGCAGTAACAATGAAATTGCTGACAAATTGCAACACATGAGGGTTTGCTCTTACAACCGTCTCTTAAACTGACATACAAAATGTTTTGCACAAAGCAGCCTTTTATCATCTGTGCTACGTCTGCTGAATTCTTTTGTGATAACTTAGATGCTCTATGAAGTATTTTGCTTTGATTATTAAAAAATAGTCAATAGTAGAAAATCTAATTTATTTCCTCACAATAAGTTAACAAACCTTAGAGCAGTAGGAGATGGAGTCACTGTGTGTTACACTCTTCAGTTAGCACTGATTAGACCAGTTAATTAAACCTACCCTCATTTTATACATACCTTCATGTGAAGTCTAACATTTACGTTTTACTGCTTTCTTTTTCATAAATAAACATCATGCCATATAGCAGGCTAACAAACAAAAAGCCCTGTTCTTTAGTACTGACAGTCACACAGAGTTGCATCTTCAATGCTGTTTAGGTGCGCTAGCTGAAAAAAATGGTACGAGCTCATAAATTTTCTTAGTTGCAGTGAGCAAGCGGTGTCTCAGGGTGACTGAAATTGTAATCTCCACCTGCCACGTTGTGTGAATTTGGGTTATTTCGTCCTCTGGCAGGCTGGCTGTGGCAACAGCGACTCCCAATTTGCAGAGCGCAGGGAACACTCTGGCCGCTTTCCATGTGTGTGGCTGTGTGAGCTGCACACCATCCTCCTGGGGTCTGGTGGAACCACAGAATGGCTCATGTCCCCAACAGCATCTGTGTGTAAGGATGTGTCACAAAAATCTCTACCATACTGAGTGTTCATTTAATAGCTGCATGTAATTAATAAAGGTTAAGCACAGATCTGCTCTTCATGTGATAGAAAGTTTGTAGTCACAAAATCCAAACCCAGACATACAACTAGTTATGGGGCAGTTTTAAGAGTAGAAGAAAGCATTATTGTTGCAGGTATCTCCAGTTTCCAAGTCTCCTTACCCCTACTTCTCTAAGCAGCTGGCACTAAAAAAAAAATAAAAAAATTAAAAAAAAACAAAACCCTCCTACCTTAAACATTCAGTATGTGAGGAAAGACTTCTGCACCATGAGAAATTCAAAAATGTTCAATGTGCAATACTAAATACGAGCTTTACAGCCTTGACTGTAAAGGTTTTATACTCATCAAAGACTGCTTACCTCTGTTAACCACATCAACATGTTACCTACCCTTTACCCCCCTGCCCTGTGTTTGTGACACCATTTTTGTTGTTTTCTAGAACTACTGGCTTGGGTCAAACACGCTTTTTTGCTGAGAATGCTGGGCTACTCAGTGCTGCTATTGGAAAATCGCAGAATCAGAGGATGGTTGCAGATGGAAGGCCTTACAGCACTGCTTTCAAGCACTATGTTTTTTCCCCAATATTTTTCCCCCAGAGAAGCCATGGGCACTTTAGAGCTTTTTTTTCTGTATGCCAGAGTTATTCTAAGTAGTTTGAAATTCTATTAAACTGAGATTACACTATCAGCTACCATCTCCTCACAATCCTTCCTTTTAAGAGGGTTGCAACATTTTTAAATATATCACTTTAATACAATTGAAGCAGCAAGTAGATTAAAAGTACTACAGTTTCAAATACAAGAGCAGCATCTGTTTTGTTTTGTCCCTGCATAGCTACATTTAATATGTGAAGGTGTTTTCCCCATTCCAGAATAATAATAATGGAAATAATAGTAGCATATCCAATAGTGCTGTTTGCTTTGCAATATTGCTAGCACAGAGCAACGATGAAGAACAATACAAATACATATTTGCTTTTGCAAAGAACTTTCTAAATATTGTATAAGTATTTAACATTTATAAGGGTGCTGAGATTTGCTGGAATTATAAAAGATTCAATAAACAAACAGACCTTGAACATCAGACCTATGAAGGCTTATTTTTTCATGAATTTGTATCTCAGTGGTTTGACTGCAGTGGAAACAGAGATGCAACTCCTGACTAAGACTTCTAAGTGTTTGTGAGATGAAACGTTCATTTAAGCCGGTTATTTCATAATAATCCATCCACTTGCAACGCTTACTTATTTAAAAGCTACGTTTTGTCCTTCAGGTACTGCATTTATCTACAAGCAAGTGCAAGGACAAGGGCGAAGCATATAGTGCTTCCTTCACAGAGTAGGACTACAGTTAATGAAATGCTTAAGTTACAAGTACAGTGTGCATAAACCTGCTATGAGAGAATTTCAGAGACAGTCAAAAAAGATAAAGCGCTGCAGCTCCACTGATTTGGGGAGACTGGAACGTGTCTGTGTGGTGTATGTGCACCTGGCTCTTGGATCTGTTCTGACCCTTTTGGCAACATCTGAGTGAAGATGCCCATCCAATATACAGGGTCCTCTGTAAAAAAAATGCAGGCTGTTGATCTGTAGTAACTTTGTGTCAATCAAATTAAATGCACACCTTCAAGAGGAAATTCAATTGCTCATCTCTCCTGAAAAAGGCATAGCAGCAATAGAAAAAGATTTTACAGAGATTACAGCGTATGGAAATAAAATTTTATGGGGAATATGTCTAAACTCCCAGGAGGGCTGTGAAGAATCTCAAGTCTCTCCAGTGTATGATGTTGTAGGTAGTACAGCAATAATGTCACAGCTCCTTGAGCGTGGTGATCAGGGGCAGCAACTAGCAGAAGTCCCTACTGAGACAAGGAAATGGAGCACAAACAATTTGTTTTATGTTCTCCAACCGCTGTTCTGTGATTTATCAGTGCTCCTAACAATAGGAGCTTGTGAGTGCCCCTTTTAACTCCTGGTCACTTACAGAACAAATATGTAGGGGATATAGCTACTCTCTGGCTTTCCAAAAGCATCTCTTTCTTAGAGGAGTGAAAGAAAGACCTGCTGGCTACCTAGATAGCAGGGCATGGGGGAGGTTATTTTTAAAGAAGGGGAAGATTTATTATGAATTTTAGTCAGACAACTGGGCTCAGGTGTAGTTGTAATTTCTTTGATGAGGTCATTACTAGATTAGCAATGTTGCTGAAGATAAACAACACAATATATACTTTAATGGATAAATTAAGTTGGTGTTTTGTAAACCATAGAAAACTGAAAGCGTTCACGATGTATCTGTGCAGACCATTAGTCTCATCCCCCGTAGTGCTTGCTTTGCTTCCTACCAGAAGTCTTTCCCAGTCACTTCATTTTAGCGCTATAGTTGTGAGGCATTTATGAGGAGTTTACAAAAATTCTGTCACTGGATGGATCTTTTAGTCTGTCTCTTGGTCATTAGGCATCTGAAGTGCACAGAGGAAAATACTTAATCTGGCCCAGTGAAATAAAATGTGAATTTGCACTCAGAATGATACGTGGCCCAATTCATTGCTTGCAAGGACAGACTTCTGACTGGCTTTTCATTTGCAGATTTACTGGGGACTAAGAGTTTTGAACTAAGACTTATTATATTTGCGTTTTCCCCTTTTGCAAGCCAACAGCACTCCAAGGTGTAGCACACACAAACCATGACGTGTTTGCAGTTTGACCAATCCATTAAATTCTGTTTTAGAACATAAAGGTGTTAAAAATCAGCTTTACAGGAGGGAGTGGGAAGAGCAAATACTCCCTTGCTTTGATTTCTATTATTAAAAGGAGGCTTTAGTCAGCAGAATATGAACCAAAGCTAGGCATTCTAGATTGGGTTTCTCTCAAGCCTGAACAGAGTTGTTTGGCTGCAGGTGATAAGAACTGCAAAGTTTCAGTGCAACCGGATGAGTTCTTTCCACCAGCGCGATGGGCAGTTTCACCAGCCAGCCTGAACTGCTGTGGGAGGCTTTCAGTCTCTTACCTGGACACACAATGGGCATCTGATCCTTGGGTAGTACCGGCTATTTGTCGCAGTTTCTAAAGCTTCAGCAAAAAAAAAGTAATTATTCTCAGTCACAATAGTTAGGAGTTTCAGTGAGAAACCTGAGTGTGTTATTGTGTGCTATATGAACATAGCAAAAGGAAAACCAACCCTTATCCTAGGGAGCCTACAAGCTTGTATTATGGTTGGGTAAAAAAAAAGAGGAGTAACAAACAAACCAAAGGAAAGAGGAGGATGAAAGAACAAGGTTTCAGGGAAGACAAACATTGTGTGGGTGAGGATCAGTAATTTCAGCTCTTTGCTCAGCTATAGTCTAGAATTTTAGTCTTATCAGCCCACCATGTCTTCTTTTTAAGTTAACAGTAAATCTGATAACTATGTCAATGAATGCAAGATTGGGCCTACTGTTTGCTGAAATTTAAAAGCTAAGTCAATTGAAAATCAATTTGAATGCTGATCACAAATGTCCTAGGCAGAAAGTTTTCTTTCACACTCGTAGGTTTCAGTTCTTGGATGGAAACAACAGTAAACTCACTTTGAAGACCTTATAAAAGCTGTCTCTGCAAAATCATTTTTGCTTTCATCTCACAGAGAATATGATTCAAACAAACCACTTTATACATTGCAGTTTCGTAACACCGAAAAAAGAGTAGAAGTCTTTTAGAGAATGTAGCACCTAACAGCTGTTGCCACTAGAGCTGTAAACTCTGCTTATGTAAAAAACCTGCCAAAATATTAATTTTTAAATACATACATTTTTAAGCTTTATGTTGACAGCACAGCTTTTTATCAGAATATAGGTTTCCCCTGTTCTGGCTTCCATGGCCACACCACGTAGCAGGCTTTAAACAAAGTAAGGAAGGCAGATAAACAAACTTAAGGGAGGAACAGATTGTTTATCTGAGATTTTAATCACGTCACTTCACTCTAGTGAATGGAGACAATACTGCAAGAGCGGGTAGTTCCGAGTGCTGCAAGGGTAAGCTCTGCAGTTTTCACCTGTCTTTGAAGTCCTTCCACACCGCTGCCAGGACAGGACGCGGAAACATTAAGGGAGAGTCCAGCCAGGACTTTAGGAAGCAGAAGCGGGATACTATCAACATAATAGTACTTTTCTCCAATTTACTTACTCCATTCAAGGCCTCTCTACTGCTGGGATATAAAAGGAAAATAAAACAAAAAAACCCTCTTTATGTAAGGAAAAAATAAGCATGGGCATACTGTGAGCAGAAAGGGACTATTTAGGGAATTTTTCATGCTTTGAAGTCTGGATTTCATATGGCAGGTGATATGATAGATATATGATGCATAGTGCTCCTGAGTATATGCAACCCCAATCTGAATCTTCAAAGGAAGCATCAGAAAGCTTTAAAGAGGACAAATGGTTCCATCCCTTCATCCTCTGAAACCATAGCTCATTCTGCAAAAGCCTGTTACTGAGTCTTCGAGATCCTACCTGCTGCATCGCACTTCAGAGCCCAGCCCTGTTGTTTCGGGACACTGACATTTGCACAGTCTTTCATCTCAGCACAACTCCAGACAGAGGGTTTTTTAGGTGAGCACCGCTGTACTCACTTCACATCACTGATCTTTGAGTCCTTGCTGAGGATTGATCGGAGGCCCAGCAGTCTAGCACATAAAGCATATACATCTTTCTGTGTTTTTCAGACCTGCGATAATTCAAATTTGAGATAAAATGATAGCCATTTTCTGTCACCACAGAGTCCCTAACCCCAAGCTTTCACTGTTACAGAACTAGGAAATTCTTCCTTTTATGTGAAACCAATAGCAGCAGCCAGCAGATATTTCAGGAGGAGAGATACCATTAAAATGCAAAACCAAAGCCTCAAAATGATCGAGATATTTGGCAGCTATCTTCATCCTTCCATCTGTAGCCAGCAGGCACTTTTTGGTCCTCCCAGTTCACATTACTGTGGACAGGACCCCTCATGCTCAGCCTCTGGAGTGGAGCCATGTCAGTGGATGTCTGTTACCCAGCATGATTCAGTAATGAAAGAAGAAAAATCCAATAAATTTTCAACATCCGCAGTCCTTGAATCGCCCAGAAAATACCGCTTGCCAGAAACAAAATGAGCCATACTACAGAGGGGCCCTGTGTCTGTAACAACAGCAGCAGCAAATTTACAGACATAGGAGATCAAACAAGTTGATAAACTTTTTGAAAGCAAACATTCTCACTCTCCAGGTTAAAGTAAAGAGGCACCTGAGGATTTTGTTACTCCTTTGTATACACAGTGAAGCATTGTCTTCCCTTCGTACTTACTATCCCCAGAGCAGCTGCTCCTGATCTGGAGAGGAATCTGTATGGATTTGATGCAGGTGCACCTACAGTTGCAGCTTATGGAGTTCTCTGGCAAAGCAACCCTGAACTGCACTGCTGGGGAGAGTTATTTTTGCTCGTAGTGTGTAAAAGCTTTGCTTGTCAGCTGAGCTGGATCCTGCCCTTTCTCTGCTGCCCCAACACCACCATTAGTGAAGCTGCACCCATGCTTCAGGAAGTCTCGTTGTCTAATCTTGCTCTGAGCAAGTCTCTGCATCTTGGCAGCAGTAACCGTGGCAGCTGTCTGCATTATGAGCAGTGCCTGCAAGATGACAGGGTTGAGAAGTGACTTCACTAAGTCAAGCACTGTAAAAATACATGGTAAAAGGCAGCACAGCTTAAATAAACAGGGAAAGGGTGGAAGAAATCCTGGATTCATAGTTGGAGAACAGAAGCACGGAAATTCAGTGATTTACATTGGGTTACACAGGGATGCACAGACCATGAGAAACACAGGTTACCAGAATCCTTGTTTGCTGCCTTAAATACAGGACAAGTTTCCATCACCTTTCCTCACACAATCTTAAAAACAGTCGCTTTGAGCTTCGGGAATTCACACGTGGGATATTTAGTTAGTGGATGCTGGAGTGCATCTGTGAATACCAGGGTGGGACAGAGTCTGGCAGCAGAAGGTGTTTGTGATATCCGCTGTTGACTGGGACTATCTAGCAAGAAAGTAGGGGGTGGTTAGGGTGGGGTTCTCACCTGTTGTCCCTGCTGGTAAGACATTCACTGCCACTCTGTCTCGTACCCCAGCCACAACAACTGACTTCTTGCCCAAGTCCAGCAGAAGAGCAGCTGGCTCATGGTAGGAAGGACAGCAATCTTTGGCAGCAACAAAGGTAACTACAGCCCCACTCAGCTGGTTGAACAGGGTCACGGCTGTGCTGCCATGCCTGCAACAGGAAACCCTTGACCTTTCTGAGCCACTTCTGTAAAAATCTATGCCTGGAGGGAAATTTGTCTTACGTTCCTCCTAGCAATGGTCTGTTTTGCTGAGAATTGTTGCTGTAGCCGGTTCTTCTGTAGGAAGGGCATCAGACAACACAAAGCACGGTGAACTGTCAGGTAAAGGATGTTAAAATCACCTGATTGCATTTAGCCTTGATGTCAATATGCCAGCTGCTGTGAAATCGCCCTGAGTCACCTCTGTGAAGTCTGCTAAAGAGCAGCAGGGAGAGCTGTGCTCTTCTAGCACTGGGCAAGAAGCTTTGTTAAAATAATCAAAGCATTGCTGTTGCTAAAGCAAATGGGCCAATCTCTGGCTCTTGTGGTGGGAGACCATTCGGACTGTCCCAGCCTTGCTGCTTGGTTTCCCCACACATTCCCATAGAAACACTGCATATACCTTCACTGGCCCTACGTGCCCCCTCCCAAGTGTTTCTCTGAGCAAATGATCTGCAGTCTACCAAGCAACAAAAATTAATGTTTTCACGTGATGCGTTTGTGAGGAGGCTCACATTTCGCTGCTGGCAGATTAAATGTGGTGGTAAAAGGTATAATCTTGTGGGTTTCAATATGCTCCTTTTGAGGAGAGAGCACTTGCAGGATGAAGCATGGATACATTTAGGAAGAAGCTTGGTAAAGATTCCTCTTCTGTCTACTCCCCTGGAATAACTCAGTTTGCTATTATTTAGAAGAAAAATAAAAATCAGTTTACATGCTCTGTAGGCACAGATTTTCCTTTTTTTTTTTTTTCCTGTAATGCAAATAAGCTGTCAAGAGGAAATTGACATGTGGAGAAGGGCCAGAACAGTCATTAATTAATTTTATGGCATGGTGGGCCTCCCAATTCCCATTGGTCTGCCCTTCTCCCTCTTGCACCTTGGAAGCTCTAATTGCAGTGAGTGTTGTTTATTGATTTTTAGCATAAGGTAATGTGTTAATAATCAAAGGAGGTCAAAGTAACTTTAGGTCAGTCTAGAGAGGATATAACGAGACATTAAGGACATGTAGTGGATTAAAGATCTGATTGTGTTTGCAATGAAATCAGAAGTTCCTTTTATTTTAGCAGCAAAAGTCCCAGCCATAAGAAGGGAAGAGAGTACTATTTCTTCATCTGAAGACAAAATTACTGTCTTTAAAAAAGAAAAAGCAAGGATTTGGAAAGTCAGAACATTAAAGTATTATCTAAATATAGTTTTATGAGATAACTTTTTTTTTTGTGCTATGTACTTACATTTGTCTCAATTAAGCCATAGAGGCACAACTTCAGTGGGATGCTGAGAAAGCAATTGTATTCTACAGCGAAGTTTGAAGATTTTTTTTCAATCTTTCCTATGAAGAAGTGGACTCTGAAGAACAACTTCAGTCACTGGGAAATAATAGGCTTGTATTGACTTTTTTTTTTTTTTAATTTATTTTTTTATTTAGCCATTTTAGATCCAGTAGAAGATGAACACTACAAGAAGATCGCAAAGTTTATAGCAAGAAGTGTTCCTGTAGCCTGTAGAGATGTCTGATGTAGTCCAGTCAGCAAAATATTTTCTACATGATTCTTCAATGAGGGATAGTACCACAACCCCACTATTTACCATCTTCGTCATTTTCTTGTTGTAGGTGAGGCGATGTGAGTCTGAACTGGCAAGAGATCAAACTGTTTAATTGCATTTAGCTACATTTAACATAATAATTTACAGCAGATCTGATGCTGTGGTCAAAATGGATATTTAGAGCAGTAATTCCAGAGGCTGGCTCCTCTCCTGTGTACAATCTGTAGGTATATTCTAAGATTATGCTATTTTACATAAACTAGCCATACTGTATAGTATTATATTATGACATCTTGTTGGCTCTAAGGATTCCTAACATATTTCTGTTGCAATCGAAATCTATAAAACAAAGATGAAAAATGATGCTATATTTACAACCAATAGAACACACGAGCGCTTGCTCTCTGGTAGCATAATGAAACTGCTAACTCAGGGTCTAATTTTGCCATTACAAATAGAGTGAGCACACTATTACTGTGTGATAATAGTGCAAGATATAGCTTATTCTTGACTGAACTTGACTCTACTGTGTACATCTGCACAATTTTTTTCTGTTTATTCTGAAAACAAGATAAATAGGTTTGCTGTGTGTATTCATAAAGTTATGTGCTTAAATATTTTCTTGAAAACAGCTTAATCTTTAGTAATTTCAAGCACTCATAGTCCATCCTGTCTGCCTTCCCTCCCTCTCTTCTTCAGAGAGCAAGAGAAATAAATGCATCTCTGTGTGGACTACACATATATGTATGAAAAATAAACTTCCTCGCTAGCAAGTAAACCCAAGAACAATGTTGCCAGCAGCTGTTGTGCTTAAAGCCCAGTTGGGAACACTGTGCTGTTATGAGCTCTCAATGCTCTTCTCAACATCAGTCATCAATGTGCCAGAACAACGTATTGTAAACCCAAATGCCCAGGCCAGGAGACCACAAAAGCTCCTCTGTTTTGTGCGAGGGAACTGAAAAGAGGCTTTCACAGTGTTGCAGAATATGCTGGCAGACCGTGCCAGGTCAGAGCCCTCAGTGTTCCGGAAGATGTTTTGGTACAAGGAGGGCAAATCTTGTCTAACCCTTGGTTAAAAAACTACTATAACTGTTGTTTTTTTAAAAATGAGAAGGATCATATATGTGTGTCAAAGACAACCATCACATAATTACAGGCTGTTCAGAGGCTGCATGAAGTGCAGTTGCTGAGGAACTGAAGAGGTCTTTGTGCTCCTTCCAGCAGGAGAAGGACATTTCCTTATCTACTCTCACAAATAAAAAGCAAGACCTATCTTTTAAAAACAAACGTGCACCTATTTCCTCCTATCTTATAAAATTGTCGTTTCTCTAGTCAATCATTTTTGCAAGCAGAAAGCTACAAAGCCAGAAAGTTTTGTAACAACTATGGTAGTTTTTCTTAAAGGTGAAATCACAAGCTATCTTTGATTTTCACTTAGTTTTGTAACCTTCAAGATGTTGGGAAGAGTTAACACTCCATTGGGTAAAATGGCACCGATGTAAAAACAAATAACTCTTCATGGTATTGTCCATCTAAAAGGGAAGGTGCCTACTGGGATTTTTAGCAAGTTTTGCTAGACATCAGTGGAAGCACTGAGCAACAAGATGTCAGAGAGAGGAAGATGCAGAATACTGGTTTTTTTTGTAATTTTATTTTAAATGAAATTACATTCAAATACAGCCCAGCTATATTAGCAGAGATTTAAACAAATGTTTAAAGCTACCAAACTCCTATAATTAATCTCTTAGCTTCACAATTATTTTGTCATTGATATTGACGATAAGCTCAGACTAGATACACACTTTTGTATTACCCAGATTCAAACTCACGATCATGTTAAAAAAATACAAAAATGTCAAAATTTCACTTTCCAACCTAACTTATAAGAATAAAAACATTGAAATGCCTTCATTAAAAAGCCATATTTAAATGATTTATGGCTGTACAAAAGGTTGTTTAAAACAAGCATTATAGGATAAGTGATCAAAGCAGTGCTAAAAATTTGAAGCAGTCCTTACACACAGTTTTCTGGATAAATTACCAAAACACTTAGAAACTGTACTCTTAAAATCACTAGAATAAAAAAAGCTGTGTCTGAGGGACATATTCTATGATGCATACTCGCACTCCAAATTCCCAGGACATGGAATGGTACTGAAGCAAGGGGTTTCCTTGTGCTTGCTGTACTTGATATTTGGCTAAAAACTGCTTAGAAAACTAGTAGAAATGCATCCTGCATCTGATGAGGTGAGCAGTCTACATGCTGGAAAAGAGCTGAGTACTGCTGACTAAGGCAACCGAGACAAAGTATGGCTTGAGTGCAATCTAGTTAAGGCAGAGTACGTGTTTTTGAAGCTGTTACTTCCTCTCCTTCCACTTAAAAGCACTAGTGCACTCCAACGTGTTTAAGAACTTTGATTAAAAAGACCTGGTGGAGCTGGAGGTGCTTCACAGAGATAAATCTAAAGAAACTCATTACAATGAACTAGACAAAAAAACCTTTGTCAGCTTCATATTATTAAAGCCATTCAGTCCAAAGCTTCAAATACATGTTGTAACAAGACAGACAAATTTGTTAAGCACAGCTTTCTCAAAATACCCATCCCCCATTTGCCCCCTGCAAGGCACAGCTCCCACTCTGGATCAGGCGTCATCTGAAATTTTACGTGAGTTTGGCAACATTTTTGCCTAGTAAGTAAATAATGTCCAGTCCTACCCTTGCAACAGATATAGAATTAGCCCTTTCTGAGGCCAAATTCTGCACAATATTATGCTGACCTTAATCTGATGGAATATCTGTGGCATCAGTTTGGATTTTGAAGTCAAGGCAGAATTTGGCCCATTTTAGCACATTAAAATAAACTGATCCACAGCTTCTGTTTGAGGAATCAATAGATTAAACGAAGTATTTGTAGCACTTTCCATATTTGCTACATGAAAAGCCCCACTCGCCCCTTTTGACCAGTTTACAATTATTGTTTATGCTTTCCAGTGCTAAGAATTTCTAGGTTATTCACAGAAATACATCAAAGCTTGGGAAAGTGTAACAGCACGTGCATCATACTGTTGCATAAGCTTATGCTTAAAAATACAAGAAAGTAGCTGGGCTCTGATCATTCTTTGGCTTGAAGCTGAAGCCTCCTTGGATAGATCAGTTCTTCCATTTGTTGGCATCCCAAGCCAGGAACCAGCCTGTGAATGTTGGGGGTTCATGTCCCTGCTTCACGATTACAATAGGGGTCCCCTTATCTCTGCCAGAGGGATCTGTTTCAATATAGCGTTTGGCTAAAAACAGAGAAGAAATAAAACATGTAACATATTAGCTCATTCCTTTGGTATTAAAAATACATTAAAAGCCCAAGTGAATGAACCCAGGGCTACTATAATGCAGTATTCAATTACATTATTTCAAAGGCAATGAGATGAACAGGTAATTGCTGAATTCTCCAAGCTGCCAGTGAAGGAATTTTCCACGAGGTTAAAGCAGAGATTGCTGCTCTGGTTGGTTCATTGCCGTACAGTTGGTTTTGGCTCTTGAACAGGAGAAAGAATTTGCTGGTGCTGTGCAGATGCACAAGCTTCATTCACATTTTTCCTATGCAAAAGACAGTATTGTTTCCCTTGGCATCGCAACATGGCATCAGTACATATCAGAAACACAGCTAGGTAACCCCAGCTGCTCCAGGGAAACATCTGCAAACATTTTTAGCACAAACTTTGTCGGAGTGGCCTAGCTACTTGAAATCACACCAGAGGTGACATGTCTTTTTTCAAAGAGGTGCACTCCACATGAGTTGTCTTGATTTGTTCTGCAATTGGAATTTCCTCCTCCAAATTTAATTCAGTGAAGGGTGGCAGTGTAAGGACTTGAGGGTTTGTTGGCATTCCTTTGACTATATTCATTAGTGTAGGGTGCAGCTCAGTAGGTATCTCCTTTTAAATTCTTTCTCTTTGCAGTTTCTTTTCATTGAGCTTTCCTACATATTCTTTAAAAAGCTCTGCAGCCTAGCAATGCTATCTTGATTAATTTTACCCTTTATAAACTTACAGATAAGAAAGATACAATGAGTTTTAAAGCACATTTAAAGGAAAAAATAATCTTCTCCGGGATTAAATCTTAATAGGCTCAGCAACCCTTTTAAACAGTACGCTTTTTCCCTGAAAATGAGACCTAACCCAAAAATAAGCCCTAGCATGATTTTTCAGGATTTTTGAGGATGCTTGAAATATAAGACCTACTCTACTCCAAAAATAAGCCCTAGCTACAGTTCATTTAAAAAGTCAATTTAAATAGTGTCCAGGCAGCTATACACGTGAAAAAGTAATAAGTTTTGGATAAAAAATTGATGTAAGACCCTGTCTTATTTTCAGGGAAGGAGGGTATAAACATAACTAGATCTCTTCTACATCATCTTTTTCACTTCTTTAAGCAATATTGATGCTACTTCACTCAGAATTCTGCCAAATTGATTTGATTTACCAGATTTAACGGATTCCTGTCGCTCAGTTTCATTAGCATCCTTCCCAATCCAGACAAAAACCTGCAAAGAGAGAAGATATAGCTCCCATGTTGTGATAAGGAAGCTGTGTACAGCAGGTAAAGTACAAAATAGTTGATCCCACTAAGAATATAAGAATATGCACTATGAAAATACTGCAGAGATACAGAGCTCTCACACACCCTTGCAAAGAGACTGTTGTTCTATCCTCTGACATCTCCCTGCTCTCTTGACACTGGAAGGCCAGACCTTTATGCACTCTGATGGAAGGAACTCCAATTACCTTTTCCACAGATACCTTTTACAATTTGCCAAGGAGATTGCTCTTTAGGTGCAGGTAAAAGCACTGAACAGGAGCTGTCTCTGGTTTGACCTCTGCATGCCCATCAACACTTGTGCCCTGCGATCAGTGCTACCCAGGGTCACTGCTGGATAACCCACTGAATAACCCAACAGCCAGAGCCTTGTGGGTTTTTTGTTTTGTTTTGGTTTTGGTTTTGTTTTTTCTGTCAAGGATGCTTTTGGAAACCAGCTACATGTCCTGGACTTCTTTCCTTCTTACCTGAGTCAGTGTGTCCCACTTACTTTCCATCCAGCTCTTCCACCCACCTTCCCCAATCTCTCCATCCCACGTGGACCTTGGACATTCCTTCTCACTTCCAAAAACATCAGCCTTTTTTTCCTTAAGGGTTAGGCTGAATAAGACAAATAAAGTGTGGGATTTGTGCCCTTCTCCCACTTTCCCTCCAAGGGGAGAGGGAGGGTAGAGAGGATGCACTGTGAGGAACAGATGTACCCTCCACACCTATAATAACTTTGCCTGTTATCCAAAAAGCTCTCAATGTTGTCAGTTTTCAGTGAACCTGGGAAAATGACGGAGATTGTTTCTGTCACCTCCACCTAGTTCTCCTGAAGAAATCTGTGTAAGGGTCTAGTGTTTGTCCCTGTCTCTAGTAACACTTTTTGTAGGTGCTGTTGCTACATTGATTTTGTGCCTTCTGAATAATTTTCATACAAAAACTTTCTTTTTCTAAATTAATAAATTTTAGTAAAAAAGCCAAGAACATTATTGAGACCCTTTCAGAATACTGATGGGGCTTATACTCTCACAGCCCCCATGAGTTTTAATGGGAAGTGCCTCCCATTGTTTCACATTAAGCTTGTATATTCATTCGTGTATATTCACGCTAGCACGTCATATAGCTCAAAAAATACAGCCCTCTCTTTAAAGAAAATATAGCTCTCTACTTTAAAGAAAACAAAACCTCTTCCATAAAAAGCAGGGGTCAAGTACACAGCTTACCTGCTCCCAAGTATCCAGCAACATGACATCATCTTCAGCCAAATCATCCTGGGTGAATTCTCCTGGGACCTCCTCAATCTAAAAAGGATATTATGTTTGGTGAGGTTTTTTTGTTTTTTAATGATTTATCAAGATATTCCAATTTTGCACAGACCCAAGTTATTTTTTAAAGGATAAGTCCAGAAGCCGGTATGCAATTCTTTTTGCTCCTAAAGGGTTAAGCCCTAAACTGTTTTGATAACCGTGTCATGGGTGTGTTTCACTGAAAGGAAACAAATCACATAATTGCATGTCCTATAAAATCTGCTCTTAGTTTGTCAGAATTGATAGGATATCCTCAGGAGAGGCAAAGGTTTACATTGTAATCATGGCTGTTGTTGAGCCGGAGGTCTGCCAGAAAAAGGGGACCGGGAAATTTTCATAGAGCACCTCGTACCAAACAAACTAAATCAATCAGCTGCTAACAACTGATATATTCATGCAGCTTACACTCAATAATAAGGAAAATAAACTGCTTTGTTTTGCAGTGGGAGAGCTCAGTGATGAAATACATGCCCAAGCAAGCTTTGCAGTTACTCGACAATGGGACATTACAGTTGACTAAGCCATCGAGGATTAGTCCCCAGAGGAAAGGCAGACCTCTTGCTCCTTCCAAGGATGTTCAGGCAGACAGAAAAGCAGTTTAATGTCGTTCTGTATAAGAAGGAGAGATAATAACATAGCTGCTGGTCAGCCCTCTACTTTTGAAGGACTGTCAAGGGTTTGGCTATGCTTGGTCACGTAGGAGTGTTAAACGGAGAGTAAGCACATACTGCAAAAGACATTCTTCTTCCCCACCCTGTATTATGGTGGCCAGAAAGTCATAATGATCTGACCTACCTCTTCTGCTGAGCTCTAATGGTGGTGATTCTGTTACTAGAGAAATGCTACAGGAAAGATGAGATTTCACAGAATTTGGAGAGAATTTAAAACAAAAACCAAACACGTACATAGCTCTCAGCAGACTATTATAGAAAGGTTGGTTTCTATTACTGTATTTCACAGGAATGTTTTAGAAGCTTGTTAGAAGAATACACTTTACTACTCTCATAAGATTTCAAAGTCCTTATTAAAGAATCCTGTTTGTTTTATCCCTCTCCAAATGAATGGGCTGTGCCTTAAGGAGATTGCAGAGTTGCTAGCCAGCTATGTCCCCTACCTAAAAATTAGTGCATCCTTGCCAAACAGTGACACAGCATTGCCCTCCCAGAGTACGGTAAGTAATTAAGCCTGAATCACAGGCTTAACACGGAGCACACAGCTCTGGGTATTTCTGCTAAGGAAATAGGTCTTCCTGCCTCCTTGAGCACAGGCCAATACCTTCGAGGCATAATTACATGTCTTAAATCTGAGGAAAATTTCAGACTGCTAGGGATTTTTGGCAAAGGACATTTATTTTCCTCACCACCACTATCCAATGCAAGGCACTGACCTGCACTTTCTCAGAAAAAAAATAGCAATCTGGCAATGCTCTGCAAGAACACAATTGCATTTGACTGGGCAAACATCTTATCTTTTTGCATCTGCAAGCCTCTAGTCCCAGGCTGGAGCAGGCTATGCGTGCAAACTTCTGCAGTATTAACTCTTCTGTCTGTCCTTTGCATTTGGATTGATTTAGAGCAACAAATGTCAACCCTCTAGCTTTTGCCAAGCACAGCTAACTAAGCCAGATCCCCAAATTAATTTAACGTCTGCTGATTCCCAAAGCAAAATGAACCAGAAACTATATAATTAAACAGAGAGGAAAGTATCCCTCATATACTCACAATAAATCTACCAGTCTTATTAGAACAACCATACAGGCGAGGGGGATGATCTTCAGCCTTTGTCAAGAGTTGTGATGAAGTCTGATATTTTTTTTTACCTCCAAGTGCTTTCCAGAATTCCTCTGAAATACACAATATATAATTTATTCAGCAGTGAATTTAACATTTGATGTTTTAGCTTGTTAGATACTCTTTCAAGAATCCCCAAACAGTATTTTTGCTATCTCAAAGATGAGTGCACTTTCTTACAGTTCCTCCTGCAGTTTGTAAAAATAACAATAAAAATATCACTTGCAGACCTAGAAAGAGCAATGTGCTATGTCTTTTCCCCGCCCAGGCACACAAGGTAAAGAAAGGACGGACCACATTCCTCTGCAGCTCCTGCTACTGCCCTACAGACTTGCAGGGCATCGCACTGCTGGTGCATCAGCCACTTCTGGATGGATCTGTGTGATAAATGTCAGGCTGGCTTTTCAAAGGCAGAGATTGAGCATATGCTTCTGCCTACGAAATATATGATCACAAAAACCATTTAGGCTGTATCTCCACGCAATGCAGTGTATTCTCGGCTGCCTGTTAGCAACCTCATACTGACCGGGTTCCTGGCCTTCATTAATCTTTGCAGTGTGGCATTTAAGAACGCTGGCAATGTGTTGAGCTCCTTGTTCCTCTTCTTTATTTGCCCCTTTTCCTACCCAGGTGTAGCCAGAGTTGTTTGGCAGTTTCAGAACAAAGACATCGTTAGAGTTTAGTGACATTGCATCAACATCAACCTAGATCAAAAAAGAAATTGTTTTACTCTCCATGTTTTCAAATAATGTGGTCACTATTTTGCATGTTTATATAAAATGTGTAGATAGATGTTAATCAGTTATGCTTTTTTCCTTTGATTTTTCCCTAGATTTATACTGATATAAATTAGAGAAGAACTTGAGATAGAACTGCCTTGAAGGGCAAAACTTGGGACTGTTTGGCAGTAGGAAAGATTATCTCATAAAGTATGAAAGTCTGTCTCATAAGGGTTGCTGATTTCTTGTCTGTTCTTTGTCAGCTGACTGTTCACTATGTGCTTTCTTACAGTGTCTTCTGAAAGATGTAGATTGGTCACAGCCGGTTACATCGTATTCTGTTTGATTTGTTGGATGGGTTGGTCGCATAGAGCAGTGGATTTGGAGTTCTGCGTTCCTACCAGAAGTGACTACCCACCAAGATTAGTTGGAGAGGCTCATGCGAGCTATACCATTTCCCATGGGGAATAACTGGTTTACTTAGCAGTGTCCTTACCTCAGCAATCCGAGTAATGGCTGCCAGGTTCCTGCGGATTTGGAAGAGTCGTGTGGGTGGAGCGGGTTTCTGGCCTTCCTTCTTGGATGTCCCGTCCTTGTAGACAATAAGTGGTTTGTTTTTGAACAAGCTCAGTAAATGTGCAGGCTCTTTGCCTTGGCTGACTCGGATCTGTACATATGTGAAGAAATGCAATAAAATAAACAAAAGGACACAGGTAGTTATTTTTGGTCTTTGTTGAATAGCATAGGGGATGTTGGCCAATAATGCTAAGTGTGTTAGCACAAATGAGAAGTTGTAAGCTAAGATCTAAAAATATAGTTCCAGACACATTAAAGTTAGAGCATTTGTGAGATTTTTTGTCAATCACGCTGACACAAAGACAAGATTCAATCTTCTAACATAATGTTTAGCTGATTAAAATGGCTGCTACCTACTGTAACAAGAAAATTAGTCTTTTTTGAAAAGAACTGTCATTTCATAGAGTTTTATAGAGTGACTTAATTCCTCTGAAAAACAGTCTTGAAAATTTCAGTGCCCTGTATCTGAGCAGAAGAGAATGATTATTCATCCTCTTCATTAATTCTGTGTGTTTTATCTGCAAGAAGATGAAAAAGATGAGCATAAATCTATCTTGCAGAGGGTAACATGGATGACAAAATTGAACTTCCGTTAGCTATGAAGAGCAACTGTTTTTAGGGTAATGCGTGATAAAAGTTACTTGTATACAACCGTTTATTCTTCATTTATAACAGTACCACTTGCCAATGTGGAGGGCAGCGGCTCCCCACCTTTCACTCCCAGAAAGAAAGGGGAAAAAAGAGGAATGAGGCATGATGTGTAGCCAGCAGAGAAGTGGGGACCCGCAGCCCTGTAGGCCTGCCCAGTGAGGGCTGGGGCAGCGGGGCTGGGGCAGCGGGCCTGGGGGTGGTGGGGCCGGGGGCAGCAGAGACCGTGCTGGCTGCAGGAGCAGCTGCTTTTGCTTATCCCACCGCAGGACAGACAGATATCAGAGGACACGTATACTGGCAGGTGCCAAGCTGCAGCAAGGGTTTATAAATGACAACAACAACAACAACAAAAAATCCAAAGAAAAAGAACAAACCAACCGTCCTGTGGGAAACATATGCCTACAAAACAGATGGGCGAAGGACTTTTTAATTATCATCTGTACTGTAGTGCCATCTAGTGACCACAAAATATAACCTTTAAACCTTTCAAATAATGCTAATACAGACGTTAAGCACAGGTAATATATTCTACGTAGCCGTGTGCGTGCATACAAATGCACACATGCATGTATACATATGTGCGTATATATACGCATACATACATATATATACACATATATATATTCCTAAATTCATTGCAGGCTAAAAGTACTTTTAAGTATCATGTATATTGCAGTGGAAGTGATCTCCTTCAGCTTTAATAAAAAGGCTTTTAAAGCACATTATTATTGCAGCTGTTAGTAGCAATATTATTATTACTGTAGTATTAGTATTGGCCTTATTTAGGAGGCAGGACCATATTGTGCTGAACTCTGTCCAAATATAGAACGTGTGTTAGGAATATTTCAAGGAGTAATTACCTAAAAGTGTTGTAATCATTAATATAATTTCAATCATAAATCATAACCAATTAATAGCTACAAGTATGGTCTGCTCTCTAAATTAACTGTACCTTGGTGGGTGGGGGAAGCCCTTTGGTAATTAAGAAATGAGAAGCAGAGAATTATCTCCTGCTGCCTAGAAAATCTCTGCCCGCCCCTACTCATCTTCCAGCTCTAGCCTCTCTGAGAAAGGAGGAGACCCCTCACCTCTCCACCTCCCCACCACTCCGCACTAGCGAAGAAAGGTGGGCGCACGTTCTCGTCATGCTAGGGCTAACTCACCTCGTCACAACTTTTAGCTGCCAGTGTCCTGCGCTTTGCCTCGCACACCCCATTTTTCTGCAAGTGGGGGTGAGTATCCTGCTCTCACGGAACTGCAAGCACTATAGGATGGGAAGACCCGGGTTACGTTCCTCACTGCAGCAGGACTGAGACAGATGCTGGAGCACAGTTCCTGCAGGCTCTCCCCTTCTGGCTGTCACGTGGCTTTCATGTGTCCCAGTTTTGGCCCTCTGAAAGTCAAATGTCTAGTCTGGGCTAAACATCATAGCTTCCTACATAAGTGAATTGCCCTGGGAGGATCTTATCCTTTGGTCTCCACTGACCATGTACAGAGTTTGTAAGGCTAGGCAGGACTAAAACCCAATTTTTAGACAGAGAAGGTCGAAGGAAAGACAAGGCAGTTTCAGGTTGTGTTATATCTGTGTTCATTCAAGAAGGATTATTCAAATTGGGAAATCTCTAGTGACTTTAAAAGGAGCCTATGGTACTTGGCTAGATACAGGCGACGAGCAGCTGATATTCCCAGTCTTTAAATGCTACGTCCTCCTTTTGGTTCTCATTAACATTTGCATACATTGCGAGCTCCGTTGCATTTTATTTATCCAACAGACACTAACCTGCACAGCCTGACCGTTCAGTAACCGATCCAGCTGAACAGTCAGAAATGCAGATGCAGTCAGTTCATCTTTTGTCGCATGGGCTCCTTGCCTGAGAAAGACAAGAAGAAAAGCAATGGTTAGGTCCAGTTTCAAAATAATCCAGAGCTAACACCTCATGACAATCACACAGTAAACAACCTTGCACTTACATGTGGTTCTGCTCAAAAGGACATAAAGTCAGCATAAAATAATATCCACATGCTGGAGATCTGTGCATAGCCGACCAAACCTACCATGTGTAGATGATCTGCCCTTTAGGGTAAGTGTAGAGGATAATGTAGCAGTCACCACCATAGAACTGTCCATATGTGTTGGGTTCCACAGGAACTCTGCCACTGCTTTCCACACGCCAGATCTGGGGAAAAGGAGAAATCAGTGGAGAATGCTGAACTTCATCCTGAGACTCTTCAAGAAGCAATTTATTGTGTCATCCCTTGAGTGACCTTTGTTTCTATTTTTAAGTGTTATAGAGTAAAACCAGGTAGGGTTCTTCATGAAGCAGATAGATCCACCCTGCACCCACTGAATGAATGAATAATGACAATCAACAAGCCCTTGCAGCACACTTTGTCTTGATGCTTTAATGCCACATGATCACCTCATAATGCTACGTTGAACTTACTTTCTTAACACCTCAAGATGATAATATGATATGAATGGCATAACATCACAGAACTATAATATCATTTGGGAGAGGCACACTGCAGTCAGATAACACACTGTTAGAGGCAGATTTCTTCCTATTTGATTCACTACAGCACAGTTCAGTTAACAACTGTTCTCCAAAAACATACTGCTAAAAATATACAGCAAAAAAAAAAAATTCAGATCTATGCTCTGGCTCAAGCCTACAGACCATCCCAAGTATGAGGTTGGAAACCTAGAAAATATGAGACTGTAGGTATTTTTCTTCCAGCATCCCAACATGCAGATCTGTATGCAGCAGGCTGTGTTGGTATGATGCCAAACCAGCCCTGTGTAGTCCAAGGATATTCCTGCAGTGGGATAAGCATGGATCAAGAAAGACTGTACAGTCAGTCACCTTATTCTCTCCAAATCCAGGCTGAGAGACACACTACAGACAAAGAAGGCTCCTCTGGAAAGCAGATTGGATACATACATAAAGACACAGAATCAATTTCTGACTCCAAGGGCAAGTTTTCCCATTCCAGTTTTCAAACTGATGTGAGCTAGCGGTTTTTATTTAGACTAAGGACCACATTTAAAGTATATCTTTCAGAAGTATTGTGAAAAGGGGAGATGTTCCTGGTGCTCAATTTCTGTTGATGACTGGTAAAAGAAATTTCATAAGCACCAAAAAATCATGACCCAGCATGCACTGACGGAGATATTCACTTTCTACTTCAAAGTACCTTTTCTGATGGTAGAAGTAACACTGCCACTAATGTAGTGTTACTCTACACAACAGAGTAAATGGCAAAACATAGAGTGGCAGTTTATCCCATAACAGAATAAGGTAGATAGGTAGAATACAACTTAATACAACACAAAAATTACCTCTGCTTTCCCTGAACCGTCATCTACCATGTTATGCTGGGCAGCCATTCGTGGAGACTCATGTAACTTGGTAGCATCAAATTCAATCTGCTCAATTTTAGCCACTCTCTCTGTGACATATACTTTGCCAAAACCATCACTTTGATCTTTATCCTTCCAGTCTTTGAAAAATTGTTTGAAAATCGGTGTTTCACCTCCTTCAGGAAGGACTTGAATCTGAAATGAAGCAAGACACATGGAATAGAACAAAAGCAAAATTGACACGGTTACTTGAATGGAAACTTTTCTGAATGACCTCTTAGTGAAACATTGCCCTTATGTCTTATAAGCTGTTAATTTGTTGGTTTTTTTTTTTCTGATTTAAAAACAAAGTCTTTAACAGAGCGCATGCTTTCCTGGTATCATCTCATAAATGGATCACACCTGTGTGTTGGCAGGGTAATTCATCTGCTGTATGAATTGTTCGGCATTCTTCATGGCAGCTTTTCTCTCTTGTGGGTTAGCATCTTTTCCTGGTTAAAACAGAAGCATAACAATACATGGGAAAGTACAACAAGCTCACAAATCCTGCAAAAACAAGATGTCCTTGAGCCAGGTTCTCTTTGACATTGCTCTTGCCTCAGTCTTGAACGAACACAAATGCTGGGCATAGCACGAGCAGTAAGACTCATGCAAAATTGAATGGCCAAAACAGTCCCTCAGTGGCTTTGAAAACAGTCAAATTTTTTTTTTTTTTTTTTTTTTAAAAAGCAGCATTGTTTTTTGCTTAGTGTGTGTGTTTCTATCAAAAAAAGTTGTTCATAATATCTGTGTGGTTCAAGGTACAAGGTCACTCTGGCTCTTTTCTCTGAATCTTCCCGTGCTGGGCTGCGATGTAGTAAATAAAGCTGCTGTCCAAAATTGTCTTCACTTCTTCAGGCAGTGCCACAGCCCAAGTGAAAGAAATTCCCATTATGTCTGGCTGGGCTGTGCAATTTACCACCACCCTTCCTCATCCATTGCTCCTTGTTCAGCCCTGCTCAGTGTCAGACATCTCTGAAAATCTCTGCGGGATGATATTGTGTATCAGGTCTGTGGCCCAGCTGGCTGTCAATGACTATACTCCAAAGACCTCTTAGTCTAATAAGATGCTCTGATAAGCTATTCATTGTATTCCATTTTGAATGAGACTATTAGCGAAGTAATTCACACTCCTCAGCTTAGCGGTATAAAGATTTCCAGCAGAGATGATAACTGCAGCCTCCCAGTGCCAGAGACTCACAGACTAATGGGTTTTTTCCACACGTTATTGTTACCAACAGCAGCAAAGTGAGAGCAGACAGGGGAGCACATAGGGCCACATTCAAAGAGCCTAAATTGTGTTTTGTTTACTTGATGCCTGATCCCATTGGCTTGGTTCTTCTAGAAGCTGTCAGGTAGAGCATGAAAACCAGGTATCGGGGGTCAGGCTGAACTTGGGCCATCTGAGCACAATGCTCCCAAAATGCTCTCTTTTAAAGGATGTTTCCCCCCCCACACAAACTGAGGAAGTTTTCAAGCAAAATGCTGAAAACGCTTCCTGGAATGACTTCAGCAGTTTGACAACTGCGTTGATCAATTATTTGCTATTGCACATGGCAAAAAGAAATACAAAGCCTGCAGAATAATTAATACACTGCCTCAGACAAAAAAGGAGAGATGCTCAGCACTGAATGCAATGGCAGCACCATAAGAAACCAGATACAAGGTGTCCAGACCTCATTCCCCAGCAGTATTCTCCTGGAAAATGTTCAGTCAAAGCAACTGCAGACACTCCTATGAGCACTGATGATACCACAGAGAAAAAAGGAAAAAAAGGAGGAAAGTATTTGCAAGCTTAAGCTTTTAGTTGGTACCTGGCACACTCACCTTTCAATTTCACACCTCTGTGGAGCAATGTATGGAAATATAGTATCTATCCATTATAAAACCTTCAGTGTCCAGATTTTCTTCCAGAAGATACGGATTTTATGACAATATAAAGGACTTGTAGAATTCTTTATGTTTGCTTTGTAATTACCGCTTAGATAAGCATTTAAGCACCCAAGCTTACAGATACCCCCAAAACAGCAGAATCCTTAGACAAGGCTCAGTTCTGAGGCCCTTGACTAAGTGAGCAATCCTTGTCCACACCAAGGAAGAAACGTGTGCAGGGTGCTGTGTCCAGCCGGTATTAAATCCTTGTTCGTCTCACGAGGGTCTTATGACAGCTCTGTAGATATGTCAGCGCAGCTTCTGCATTTGCAACAGAAGTGATCTCTTACCTTTCCACACAAAGATCTTCCTTGCAGCACCATTGTCCAAAATGAAGCACTCCTCAGACAAAAGCATAGCCATGGAGAAGGGGTTTTCCTCTGCTACCACGGACACCTTCATGGATCCACTTGCATCTGACACCTAAGAAAGCAATCACTTGAAATTTAGATCAGCTCTGGCTTTTATAACCAAACTAATTTCTGCTCCCCAAATTAATATAAAAATTGGTCACTATTCCTATATAAATGGCTGTGTGGAATTTGCATGCAGCTGGGAAAGTAAGGTAGGCTAACGATTTTTTTTGTTTGTTTCATTTCATTTTACATCCAACAGAGGGAGGTGTAGTGTTAATTTTAATGAATTTGTTGGATTCCCTGCCTCACGACTTCTTAAAGTAAATGAGTTTCTCTTCCACTTTCAATTCGACTTCTCATTCAGTGAACACTTCTACAGTTAAAAATGTGTATTTTCTCCAGCCCCTCCTACATGCTCAGCTGAACTGGTGGAATCCCTGGGTGTCATCTTCTGCTAACAAGAAACCCACATTGAAGCCAGAGTTACACATGGTGAACAAGAGCACTTGAAATTATAATTGAAATAGTCCTACATTGATTGTAACAAGTGAAATACCTACATTTATAACCTACAGTTCTTTAATTGGAAACTGTAATATAAGACCTGTTGCAGAATCTGCTTTGTAACCTCTACCACCACTGTAAGTTCATGTAGACCTTTAAAACCTTTTAAAATTCACACTTGCATGGCTGAAAACACCAGTTATTGCTACTGAAAATAAGTTATTACTATTGTAATAACTTTTATAGCAGCCTTTATTTCTTTCATAATTAAATATTAATTTTAAATACACCATTATATCTTATATTGTATATTATGAAGGCACAAGATGGAAATTACCACTGCATATTAAAAAAAAAAAGCTATTTTACCTACCGTGAGGGCTCACCATAGACCTATCTCCTGACTTTGGCACTCGGTGTTACATTGCAGCACATTTAAATTTAGCTAACAGAGCTCTGGACCCAGATACTTAGAGGAAGTTATTAGATATCCACAGAGTTTTCTGAGAGTTCTAAGGATTCCAAAATTCACTGCAAGCACTTTTCTCCAGTATTGTCTCACTACAATGGTCTTGATCATACCTGCAGGTTTTATCTTTTTTTTTTTTTCCTAGAACCCTACTATAAACATAAATATATGCCAGATTTTTTTGCAAGAATGGAATGATTAATGGGAACTAAAGACAGCATACGGACAAGAAAGACTAAAAATGGACTTGTAAGAATGATCCCACTGGCTTCTTGTAAACTCCAGGCCGCACACAGATGGGAAGAGGAAGAATCACGAAACGGGCAGGGCAAGAGGCGGCTCTGTCCTGCCTGTGGTCTGTGGGATGCAGGAGCTGCAGGAGTGGCTCACCCTCTCCCACCTTCACAGCAGCTTCAAAGCCACTGTAGGTGGCACCTAAAAGGTCACACATGTGGAGATCCAGTGGCACTTAGTGCTGTCAGGGTGTTGCCACCTGTTGACCAAACCCTTCTTGTGAAGTGACTATGGGGACGGGAAGGAAGGACACGGTGTGCCACTGGCAGATTCTTCTCTCTCACACAGGGCAACCTCATCGCGTGAGCCAGAGCACAAAGTGCTGACTGAAGAGAAAGGTCCAGAACTCAATGCTAATGAGAGCTTGTCAAAAAAAAGTCTTCTTGCAGTCTTCAGAAGAAAATATTTTTTAATTTTTTTTTTTTAATTGGTAGTGGGGAGGATAGTCTTTTATAGATTTCATTAAAAACATCCCCCTTTTCCAAATACTTTCTCACTTATTTTCTCAAGTGGGAGAATATGAAAGAAAGGGGAGCTGGGGGGCAGCAGGGAGGGAAAGAGAGGGAGAGAGAAAATACAGGCTTGGAAATAGTTCTTTTTTTTGTTGTTCAGAAAAAGAAAAAGGAATAGTTGTGTAGCCTTGTATATAAGTAAGATACTGTATTGTTAGTTCAAAGAATAAACTCCATGCCTCTTCTAGGAAAGAGCAGAATAGCTAGCATGATGTGAGGAAAAATCATAGCTTTACTGAATGTCATCGTAAAACTTCTACTGATTTAAATGGAACAAATACTTAATCCATTTTGTTTACAGGTAATTTTTCGACAGTGGCAATGTCCTAGTCAGTTTTAAGCCATTGCAGCTGAGGAAGGAGGAAAATGGCATTGCAAAAGAAAGGAGTTCTCCATTCAAATTCCTTTGGATTTAGACATAAAATATAACATAACTGCCCATCTCTCAAACTCTGCTAAGAATAACTAAATCATATATGATTACTAAAACTCTCACTGTTAAAATCAAGAAGACAGGAAATATAGTTTGATTCAAGACCAGTTAGTTCGTCTTTAACCCACACTGAGTGGTTCATAGGCCATGCTTGTTTCCTGAATAAACAGGACTAAGCCATTTTTTTTCCCTCAAATTTCCTGGGCTGCCTTGATTGACGTATTTTGAGAAACTTGCCCATTGGCTGCAAACCAACTCACACAACTGCAGTTCTGCATCTGAAGCCAGAACTCCATACAGGAGGCATGGATGAATGCATGAATACTGTTGAGTGTCTCTAACTAAAATAAGTAAATAAATAAATAACTTACCATATATAGTTTAGCACTTCTCCTGTTTGTAATATCAGCCAGTTCATCATCATCATCATCACAGTCAGGAAGTGCTGGCTTGTTCCCTAAAACCTGTGCAGCAAGAGAATAACAAATTCAATGCAGAGAGACAGCAGGTGCTGCAATATAAATACCTAAACACTGTGATGCCTTGTCCCAGTAGTCAGTTAATTGGGATCATCTTTACATATAATCCAATTGAAATCCAAACTCATGGGTGACTTGTTCACAAACATATGGATAATTGAAGGCCAACTTGCTGGTTGTCTATAGGCTAGGATAGAAAATAATATATAAAGAAAAGCATACACACACAAATACACAGAATAGAAAGGTTTCTGTGGTCCTATTCTATGTATGTGTTTATATGTCTGTCCTCCCCTTTTCCCCCGCTCTAAATTGTCAGCAAGCGCATCTTACAATTTTTGGACTGACATTACTCTTAAAATGTTTAACAATACTAAAATTAAAGCAGACAAAGTGAAATATATAAGTTGAAATTATATTTTAAAATATTTCAATTGACAATATAAAATACCAGATTATGAGTTCAAAAATCTTTAAAATTCCAGATTTTTAATCTGTTAAGGTGGAAAAATGAGCTAAACTCTTGAAAAAAATTATGGGCTGAGAAAAACATTTTCCTGCTCCACCACTGGAATATCAATTTTAGCACTGTGCTTGTTTTACATTTTAGTACTTTTACACCATGAGTAATGTTATAACAACTATCACTGCAAAAAATTTACAGAGGCTCATCAAGAATATGTTATAGCCAGGTAGTCATTATGAGATCTTAGTTACCCTTTCTTAATGATCATTCCTTAATGATTCATATATGACTAGATCCAAAGGTTACATACAGAATATTATGGATTTCTATGAAATTATGTCCCAGAGTGGAGGTAGAAGTAATTGATACATCTGAGTAACTAAATATTAACATCAAGTACAAGGGCTGTGCCAGCCTTCCTATTGACACAGCACATTTGCATATGACATGGAGTCATATGAAAAACCACTGTAAATATTTGATAACAGGGAAGCCTGACAAAACATATAGATGCAAAGTATTTGGAAAAAAAAAACAATATAGCCTAAATATTTAATATTAATCTGCCATCTGTGAAGTTTACTGACCTGGTAAAGCCAGTAAAATAATTTTTTTAAAAAGCCTTGTTAAGTGTGATTGCTGCAATTTAGGCTAAACTGTTTTACTGGTGATGCGTTGAAGAAAAGAAAGTAATACCCTGAGTGTTTCAGAAAGATGTTACCAGTAGCTCTTCAGTAGCTATCAGTCAGCGTTTCCTGAATTCATGCTACATGGCTGCAGATTTATTAATGTATAGGTCAAGTGCAGCTTTTCACGGTAACCAGCAGCCTACACACAAGAAGTACAGCACAACCAATAATGTTGTCCTTATAATGCAAGGGTCAGAAAATTGCCAGATAGCAGGCATGCCTCTTTACCTGAACAGACGCTGAATACTTTTGAGGGGTTTATGACATTTGACTTTCAGTAACAATAAAGAGGGTAAAGGAGTCCTGTTAATAAAACTTCCAGAAGTCCATACTCACTAGTTCACTGCTTAACTAGGTATTTCCAGAAAACATAACAAACAAACAAACAAACAAAACCAAACAAAAAAGCAAACAAAAAAAATGCAAACAAACACAAAAAATTGTGAAGAAAATGATACATCTAGAAGACAATACAAGTTTAAAATGATGGGAGACACGTGAAGACACCAAATGCGAAGAGACGCAGCATGTACTATATATACATTCAATATATAAAGTGATACGGTATGAAATACATATAGCCAGTACTTTTGTATTGCTAGAAACAACTTATGTCATTCCCAACATGCATTCATTTCAGTCAGTTTGTCTTATAGACTGGAGGATGGATGAGACAGATCATGGCAGAAAAAAAAAATCCGTGCTTAAACAGAAAGCAATTTATGCTGAAAAAAGTGTTAAGCTCTGTCCCAAATAAATGCCTTCCAGAGAAGTTGTCTTTCCTCCTCCTAAGGCATACTCCAGTGCTATGGCTGAGTCCACGCAGCCACATATATGCCTGGATGTTACGACAACCAATAATTTTATCAATAAGTTTATGAAATGTGTATTGAACAGCAGCTAACTGCTATGCTGGAATTGGGTTGTATCATTACCTAAGCATATGGCTGGCTGAGTTGCAGCTCTCCAGGGCACCTCACCTTTATAAAGATAATTCTCATGTGATGCATCAAAAAGAAAACAAATGCCAGCTGGGACTACAGTCAAAGGCTCACAAAGCTTTTCATCAAGGTTCTGCAATAAAAAGACTTAAACCAACAGATAGTTTAAAGGACACTGAGTCTTCTGATTCTTATCTACATATACTCTTAGTTTCACACAAATCCTATGGTAGCTATAGACACAAGACATTGCTCATATACTTCTCTCTATACAGACAGTCTAGCTGCTCTACTGTGTCTTTACATCTTAGACTTAACGTACTGACAGCCCTAGGCTGGGTCTCCTGGGCTGCTCTGAGATTTGAGACCCTGACTTGGCAAAGCTTCCAAGAATTCAGACCCACAAATCCACCCTACACACCTGAAAACAGCAGCTCTCTCTTGGGGACATGAAACAGCCTAGCCACACTTTTTCCTGGACATCAACCATGTTGTTGACTCCAAACCATATCTCTCATAAACACACAAATGCACGCACAGGTTTTGAAACCACTTTTAAAATAATAATAATTATTATTATTATTTATTGCAGTAGAAATAACCTAAAGGATAATTAGGGGCCCTGAAAGCATACCCATGCCCTCGCTTCTTCATTCTTGGAGCTTAGCATCTTTCTTCGCAGCTGCTCATTTCCAAACCACAGAGACTCTCCATATCACTTAACCATTTCTGCTATTGACAGATTAAGGTGTCAAAACACCCCTCGCTCTCTGTTGCTCCACCACAGAATGAGGCTTCCCCTCTCCCCAGCATTGCTTCCTTCGTGCAGGTTCATCAGAGTCCTGGACAAAAGCACGAGCAACTCTGGCCTCAGCAAGGGCACACAGAGGAGTAGTGCCACTATTCTGTGGTGGCCGCCGGTGTGCACACTCTAACCTCATGGTGTATGTGAGGTTGTTTAACCACTCAAGGCTTAGTCTGCTTCATAGCTGTCTCAGAATAAGATACGCCTAAAGCTGGTTACAGCAAAGCCTACCTTGCTTTACACGGCTATAGCCTAATGCCAGCTTACCTGTCAATGAGAGCATCAGACTGCTGAGTTAGCCTTGTTTTAGCAAAAGTATTAATTAATTCCACACCTTTAGATCTTGTCTACGAGGGGTATAACAGGAAGTCAATCTGCATTAATTTAAAAAGTTTCAATTTGTTAAGTTCTGTTAAACCTTTGTGTTGATGCTCTTCAGCTAGAGCAAGAATATCATAGTGGAAACCAATAGAACATTGGTTCCTCTACAACAACTGCCCAAGCTCACTTCTGCCTTGTGGGAAATGCAATATAGCTTATCCTGCCCGCAAAACAATAATCCCTTTTCATATTCTCATGTGCATGAGCTCTTCTCTGTAAACATCTGTACCCCCTCAGAGAAATGCAAAATACAGACCCAAAGCTTTTACTGACAAGTGAAATTCCATTTTGTTGCCCTTAAAAAAGAAGCAATCACAGTTTTGTAATCTGTAGGAATGTGACAAGGTAAATAATTTAAAATAAACTCATCAAAAGAAGAAATTCAGCAAACATTGGCTTCATAACTGGAGAAGCCAGCTCTGCATCATAAAATAGTTGATATTAATTTAATGAGAGCAAGAAGTCTAGAGAGTTCAGTGAGGCTGAAAATCCAACTAGGAAAACAATACTTGAAGAGCAGGTCAGGTGAAGGTTAATTAAGAGAGAAAACCAGTTTTGTACAGTTTAGCTTGTGTACACTAGCACTGTGTTTGTGTTTCTTCTTACTATACACAGTTTAGGTTAGGTTGCTGAGTCTGAAACAGAACTATTTGTTGTGGCTGTGATCCCAAGTGTCAGATCTCAAAAACACTCCAATGCCCCTCATTATATGCTAAGAGCATTAGAAAGAAAAGCAAGATACTTACATAGCCTAAAGCTGTCTTGTGGCCCTGATGCTTTATTACTTAATACTTCTGTAAAACAATCAGGATCAGTAGCTTGTCATTTACTTTCTTGCAGGCTCTGACATAAGCAAGCATATCCTACTCCTGCCAACTCAAGGGACACGTGTAGTCTGTAACAGGGAATAAAATCCTCTGTGCAGGACAACAGGTCTGAACTAAAGGCTCAGTGTGAACTCATTGGTAGGTAAAGGCTTAGATTTTCATTAACCTTCAAAGCAAAGAAATATATTACAAGGAATGTCTCTCTGAAATAAATATCCCCCAAATATCTACACGAGTAGCCAGTAAAAGGAAAGAATCGAGCAGAGAGGGGAAGGGATGAACATGATGTGGCCTAGTAACCACCTGGCTGACCCTGGTACCAGTGTAGATGTATGCCCAGAGGGTCATCAAGCAAAGGTGGCTTTAGAGCTTTGCTGCTAAAGCAACCAGCTACACTTTCTTTTCTAATCATTCTGGGTTACTGGTTCTCCTGCCAGAGCACAACCACTGCAGAGGATTTTCTGGTCCAGACAAAAACGACTTTTGACATTGGCCAGATTATGAATAGCCAAATATGCTTATTTCACTGGTTATTGTAACCTGGAACTCTTCCCATCAATCTGAGCAAAACATTCACAGTCTTACAAAAAATTACACTCCCAACAGGGAAAAAAATTCCTTTCAGTAAACTGCTCCTGGATAGCTAGCAGGGTTTCTGCCTGAAATTGCCTCTCACTAGCAATTCCAGCAACAACAGATGTCATTACATGCTCACCATGAACACAAGACCTCCCACCTCCCTGAACAGAGGCTGAAAATGAGATGGAAACAGCCATAATGTACTAAGAAAAGGACACAAGGATGTTTTATGCTAACAAACAGTTCTGGCACGTTGTTACTTTTTGTTTGTTTGTTTTACCGCCTAATTTATCACAAGGACTTCCTGGTACAAAGGCACCTGATCTGTATGCATTTGGCTTGCTATAAAATAGCAAAAGGCATCAGTTGTTCATGGCACTTTTGACACATAAATTATGGCCTACATTTTTAGCCAGTTTCTGTTGTCTTAAGAATTTCAAATGCAAATCATAATTTTATTCACAGCTCTGTGCTTAACTTCCTAAAAGTAGGGCATTAGGCTTTGGCAGTTTTTCATACAATATTTGCTACTTTGCATATCTGCCTGGGATAATTTGAATATAAAGCCTTTCTTGGTGTGATAACTATATTCTAACATTCATTTTCTGCTCTGTGCAACAGGCCATAGATAACATGTTCACAAAAAAGGTATCTAGCTCAGTCCTGAGAGTACAAATTTGATGTTTTTCAACAGTTTGCCTCCGAGGTAAAACAAGCTACCTTCTGTCCTGCTGGGACTGCACAGCTGGCAGTATCTAAGCTACCTATTTACACTGAGATCAGGTATGCATGAAATGAGTTGAGGAAACCCCCAGCCTATATTAACTTCAAATATCTGGCTTTCAGGATGCCTCCAAGATGAACAGTGATCTAAAGAAACTGGGAAGGTGAATAGCAGTGATTATGCAAACATAGCAGAATATTTGTAACCATTATGGCTGCTGAAGATTGAGAATCGAGCTGTTCAGTGACCTGCCTACCTGCAGCATATTAAAAATACAGTAAGTAATCACCCTTACATCTTTTTTGTATTTTTACTGATCACTTCTACCTTATTTTTTAATCTTACTCCTTTGTTACATCCTCTGACACCAGCAGAAGTATTAGAAATGAGATCTGAATCCCGCAGAGACCTGCACATGTGTTTGAGATGCCCATTTTTTCTGCTTTATTGGGACATAAAGTTAGGCACACACTGAACTCTTTGCAGCTTCACAGAACTCAGTTTGAAAGCCTTGCGGATAAAAAAAAATTATGTGCTGCATGACAGTGTGTGCTCAAGTGTTGGAAAATAATGGAAATAAATCAGCAACTGATGCCAACAGGGAGCTTCAGACACAAAGACTATTTATCTGCTAAAATCCACAAAACTCCCAGCTTTTAGTTCCTTAAGTGCCTTCACTTTTGCAGCAGGGCATTTGCGGTGCCACCACGCAGGCTGGACCGTACCCACAGTGGGTTAGAAAGAGGAATATGGCAAACACTCTGCAGGTGATGGGCAGCCAGTGACCCTGCAGGAAAACCCATGTTCCCAGGGGATCTGGAGTGGCTGGACAGAGAGGCTGGCAGCTGTGATATGTAGCAACATTAGAGCAAGCGGAGGGAGCAGAGAGAGTATTTTGATAAATTTTCTCTAATGTCTCCTGCTGAATCTTGAAATAAATATTTATTAGTACAGAAAAAGAGAGAGAGCAAGAATGTTTCTTTCACCTGGTTGCATATCCTGTTTAGCTCCTTGCAAATCATTTCCTCCAGCTAGTTTAGGTGCCCTCCACTAACTCATTTCTGGTTTTAGGTTCAAATTTTGTGTAAAGGAGGCAAAATGTTCAACAAAGGGGCTATGATTTACAGCTCTTAAAAATTAGAAGTTCCAGGATTGATACTGCAATATTTAAATTCATCTCATGTAATTTTATCTACCTCTCATTTTTACAGGCAAAGCCAGGTAGTATCAAAGTCATAGGCAGTTATGTAAACAAAAGTCCTGCTCCTAATAACCTTCTTTGCAGAAAACACAATAATTATATTTACATATTTCTTCAGCATTACACACTTGGTGGTGGTGGAAATACTAAACTGATTGCACAACACATGGAACAGTTTCTTCTGTACAGCTGTTCTTCACCCATGCCAAAATGTGAGAGGACTTTTACTCCAGTGTTATATGGACTCGACAGAGAACAGCAACCTGTTTTCAGCCTCCTCTGAAAAAAACTACAAAGTTTTCCTCCATGAGACCTTCCTGCATTGCAGAATTTTCACGGAAGAAAAGGAAAAGGAAAGGAAAAGGAAAAGGAAAAGGAAAAGGAAAAGGAAAAGGAAAAGGAAAAGGAAAAGGAAAAGGAAAAGGAAAAATTCCTTTCAAGGTATAACTGTCTTGGGGAGATGCTGGATTCCAGGAAAAGCGTATCTCTCAGCTTTTTAGACAGCAAGGAAACTGCTCTTTCAGTTCTCCATGAAATTCTCCCATTGCTAGAAAGTACATGGAAATAACTGCCAACAACTCCACGTGGAGATAACTGCTAACAACTCTTTTCTTTGGCCTTGTCTTCTTAATTATGCTCATTTAATAACTGAAAATTATAGTGCACTTTCATCAATAGATTTCTTGATAGTCTAGAACAGAAAGGAAAAATGCCATTACAAACTCCATTAATATTCTAACATGTAATTATAAGATTATAATTGACTAACGTGGTAACCCTGCAAGAGCTACAGCTGCTGAAGAAGAAAACTTAATGAAGATGAGTGGTTTTCTTACCCACAAGAATGCAAACCAGACATGTTATAATTTAATTGTGAGCACTTTCAGAAATGCCTTATGATTTTAAAAACTCACTAAAATATCTAGTATTGAAGTATCTTTCCTAGCATAAGAAATTAGGTTTTTAACCATCTATTATTAGAGCTGTTTAGTTCATGCCATGCAGTACAATACATCTGAACATTTTCTGAAGTAAAATTTCCAATGCAGGCACTGAGATCCGTATTTAGAGACTTAATTGAAAGCCTGACTTTCAGATGTACTTGCCACCTCCAGCTCCTATTCAATTCCCTGTCATTTAAGTACCTGGCCTCAGACAGCCAAGGCTGAAGCTTTAAGAACAACTTGCAATGCTGCTGATGAGTCCTCCTTACCAGCCTTTGCTGTTCTCGGGCAAAAGCCCTGCTGGTTTTCCACTTGGTCCTGAGGATAACACCAGGCCAAATACTCAGCTGGTACAAAGCAGGTAAGCTACACTGAAGCCCAGGCCATGCGTGAGATCAGGCTGCATAACTGAGTCCTTTAAATGCAAATTTGAGTCAAGAAAAAGGACTGTCCTTAATGAAGGAGATACACCCAGTAATTAGAAAGAAGACAGGATGCCTGGTTTTGACAGCTTGAAACTGGCTCCCTGCAGAGCAAGGGGTTTGTACTTCATATCCACATTCATAGCCCATCATAAATTTTAATTAAACAGTATAATGCTTGTAAACTTCCACTCCTCAGATTGGACAGATGTTGCTGTGAAAGGAGCACAAGCATGTGTAGTATTTCCCCCCGGACTATTCTGAGTTCATACCCTACACACTCCTACTCACTATTCAAAATCTGAAAATCCAAATTGTGTTTTTGCTGATGTCTGCATGTATCCAAAACCGTTCCAGTGAAGAAGTGTATTTGTCTTCCTCAGGGGTAAATTTGACCCATAGTTTCAAAGCAGCCTGAGAAAGTTGTCTGTTCATCTGAGTAGCTAATGCAACTACAGCTAGTAACTAAAGCTGGTAGTTTTGTTATTTTCTACCCATTAGCTTTCTTAAGTCTTTACATTCTCATGAATATGTAATTAACTCTTGTGTGTGAGTCTGACTGCGTGACTGAGTCTTTGCACTGGGGACTGGCACAATTCCTGTCATCCTCGACCCTTTGTCCACAGGTTCATTTTTCTTCGTACGTGACCGTTCAAAAATGCCTCTGCACTGGGACTGAAATTCGTTTCTAGTATTTATTTCCTTATACTACTTATGCTTCCATATTCCCAAAGACATGCATAATTTGCCCTACCATTACTGCATTAAGGTACTTTCATATTGGGCAGTTTCTTGCTAGTGAATAGGCCAGGCTGGACCATAATAGTTACATGCAATTCATTGCTTATGAAATACTAGCATTTGAGTAAAACAGTGTACAGGCTACATGATTAAACAATCGTTTAATCCCTAACAAATACCTGGAATTTGTATTCCACAAAAGAAGTTAGCCCTCTTCCTCCTCCTGTATCTGCCTCACTCCTACTGTTCCTCCACTCCTCTGTGTACAAAACAAACCAGCCTCTCCTTAGTATGACTTCACCTCATAATACAACCAAAAGCAAGGGCACAAAAAGAAATGGTAATACCATGAGAGCAGCAGTAGCAGTTCTTGCTTTTGCACAGCTGTGTCGGCAGATTCTGCTCTTGCTGGGAAAGAATCAGGTACCAAACCCAGGGGCACATGCTGCTCTTCGAGCCTTATGCAGTCATTCATGTGACAGGACTGGACGCAGCAGGATCCCACCAAGCTCCTTCCAAGAAGCATGCCCTTGCACTGACAAACCCATTTGTGCTAGTCACAAGCCACAGCAAGCCTTGGTTTGCCCCAGTTACCTCACTGTGCTTTGCACTGCCCTTAGAAGTTATCTTTATTTTGTAGCAAATAATTTTTAGGGGCTTGAATTTAACGGAGAATGATGGGGTGGTCCTCTTTTTCTGTCTGTATGCCCAGACATCTATCCAGCTAATTTAAGGTTTACTGGAGCTTGACATTGCAGTGACATTTGCACTATTTGGGTCTCTAGAGAAGCAGCCTCTGTAACTTGTGGGCTCTTCTTATTTTTTGTGCTCTTGAGATGTTATGCACATGACCGAGTTAGCACAGTGTAGTGCTACCAGTCCCTTCCAGTTACAGAGGTATAAAGGTGTGACTGGCTGTAATATGATCAAACTATTCACATACCTCTGAGTGAAGTATTTATTCACACCACAGGCAAAAACAATCGTCACTGAACACAATGGTGTTCAGGAATTCTCAGAATGCAGCATTTCTTAGGAGCTTGAAAGAAGAAAGAAGGAGAAAGCCTGCATTATCAGAAAGGAGGAAGAGGTTCCCTCTGTTGCTCAATGTTTAAGCTAGCTGAATATTTACACAAGTATTTTATGACAACTGAGTTTGCACTCACCTGTTGTAAGGCCACTAGAACTCTAAAATAACCAAGCACACAACTGCAAATGCTGAGTAAACAAAAGTCATGGCATTTTTTGCTTAAAGGCAGAAGAACAATTTCAAAGATGGGTAGTAACATGATCCTTCATTTTCTTGTGGTTTTAGACATCATCAGTCACATTTCTCAGGTTTCATTGTTTCAGCTATGACATCAAAAAACCTTTACAAAAATGAAACAAAAGCCAAAAGCCTCAGCAGTAAAGGCTGCAGCAATCACAGGCTAACAAGAGCTGCAGTTTTAAGGAAGTCATTTATGGGAAAAAAATAAAACAGTCCTAAGAATCAGACAGTTTTGACTGCATAGAAAACAAGAACCATCCTGCAAAGTGCTAGCTGAGTACTTCATGATTAAGTAGAAGGCACAGATGCAGGCTCAATACTTAGTTTAGTTAAAACTCAGTTTATCTTAGTTTTTCATTGGCGCTTATAACCTGCAGACAGACGGTCACAGCTGCCTGCGATACTTAAAATCTATCATGGCAAGATGAGTCTATGTAGTCAGAATGGTACTGTCATCTAAAAGTCTTTAAGGGTATCAAATATTTCAAATTACACAAATATAGTAAAACAAATACACTAAGACTTTCTCTTCCTCTCCTACTTCTCCCCAGAGGTATAATACCGGATCAATGTGTTGGTCCACTACCCATGGAGGACTGGATGCTTTGCAACTTTCTCTTGAGTGACTCAACTGAATTTCCGTGTTTCCTGCATTTCTGCAAGCAGCATCTCGCTGACTGACTAGAAAACTTCACAAAACCAGACATTTCCAATTCTATGTTTCTCCAATTTGCCATTACTCCGAAAGCAGAGGCACAGCTTACATGTTCACCACCAAGGTGGTCAGTCTATTTTTTAAATTTCCAAGGCAGCAATCCTATACAGCACTGCTTATTTGAATTTACCAGTACCTCACATAAAGTGCAAACATGGAGGTAAAACTATGTAGATTAAATACTTGTGATGTGCTTGCACAGAAAGCTTCTGCCTCCTCTTTGCAGTCAAAGAGCTCTAGTGATTCCTGCAGCACCTTGTAGGACCTTCTGGGCACCCACTGCAGGTCTCAGCTTTCCAGGCACACTGTGTGTCTTGAGTGCCAGCATGGGACAGTCATGGTGTCTTCTCAAGTGGCCTCTGGTCACTACAGCAGATGAAAAAAGGGCTTGCTGCTTTCAAAACTACTCATGTACCTAGCTTCTAGCCACTCTCCTTTCCCAAGGTGAGCAAGCTGTAACAGGCTGGCCTGCCGCAGCAATTCATCCAGCCGGCCCTACAGCGTGCTCCAGACAGCTCTCTCCCACGGGCAAATTGTCCAAGTAGTGCCAGCCTGTTCCCAGGTCCTTGCTAAAAATGGTAGTTGGGAGCAGTCAATGGCCCTTGTCAGGCTAGTTCACCTCACCCAGGGCTCCCCAGTCCCAACAGGAAAGTGGGCAGGCCGGGCAACACCAGCCTGGCTCGGCCACTGCTGCCTCTGCTAATGCTGTGGCCAGAGAGCAGAAGTCTGTCAGGGTTTGTTGAATCAGCTCGTGTGTCTTGCCTCTGTGGTGGGGTGTAGCTAAAGCAGTATTGCTTTAATGATTGAGAGAAACAACTCTGTGCTTACAGAGTAGGTATAAGATCACTATCAGCTCTTTACATTGCTACAGGTGGTGGATATGTCGGCCCTCTCCTGGTGAATACTTTTCCAGCAGCACTTGCTGCACAAGCAAGTTTAGCCACCAACACAGAAGCAGATTTCTAGCTGATGGGAGGGGGAATCATTCCTGACATTTAGCAGCGGAGGTAATTTTAGGAAATCTCATTCTGAGTTCAGTGATATAGCAGATGACAAAACGAATATTAAAAGTACATAATTCTTTTCCCTAGGAAAAAAAAAAGTCAACCTTTTTGTAAGAAAGCTGGATATGCAAAAATCCATCTTTCCTGATGCTGAGGGAAGAAACAAACACAGTGCTGGGTTCAGAGCAGTCAGCCTGGGCAAGTGCTACAGCAAGTTAGAGACAATTTTGTGAGAGCAAGGAGAAATCACGATGAAGATCAACAGGAATGGGATACAATTTGATTAGAAATATAGATTAATAGTTTTTATGTTTGTGAAGTTAACTATCCTGCTTGATTACTAGCAGCACATTTCAGAGCTTTGATTGGGACAGCCACAGCTGAGCTGCAGACCTGGTTATGTGAGCAGCGCTTCCAGAAGCAAAGCTACCCAGCACGATGCAGGCTAGAAGGTAAGCACTGGCTTCAGACAAACTCACTCAAATCAGGCTTGTGACAGCAGCAGTGATTAAAAGCCATGAACCTACATGCATTGACCTACCCATTTTTCTTCTATGTTCACAGTCCAAAAGGAAAAGCAGAAACTTTTCCATACACTGCTGAGCAAGTGAAAAACAGGTTTATTCCCTGATACAATAACAATGCACTACAGGATCAAAATGCAGCCACTTTTCCCTGCTTGTAATCGTGTGTCAAGGTTGCTACAAAACAGTTGCACCCAGCTGAAAAAGCCTGGCAAACAGATGTGGGGTGAACCCAGCACATCCCTGCAGCTCACAGCCCATCAGGAGGAGGAGGCAGCCTCACAGCCACATCTGTGCTCACATCACAGGCAAAATGTTTTTGCAAACAGATGGACAGATCATTCAAAGGGGTCACCACCACTGGCACGGCCAAGGGCTGATGGCTCAGCACCCAGTATGTTTTGCTGCTTAGACAATAGAATAGTTTGGGTTGACAGGGACCTTCGAAGGTCACCTAGTCCAACCCCCCTGCAATGAGCAGGGACATCTTCAACCAGATCAGGTTGCTCAGAGCCCCATCCAGCCTGGCCTTGAATATTTCCAAGGATGGGGCATCTACCACCTCTCTGGGCAACGTGGGCCAGTGTCTCACCACCCTCATGGTTAAAAAATTCTTCCTCATGTTCATGTCTAGCCTAAATCTCTCCCCTTTTAGTTAAAAACCATTACCCTTTGTCCTGTCATAACATGCCCTTCTAAAATTTCGATCTCATCCTTCTTACAGGCTACTTTTAAGTACCGAAATAAGGTCTCACGGGAGCCTTCTCCAGGCTGAACAACCTTAATTCTCTCAGCCTTTCCTTATAGGAGAGGTATTCCAGACCTTTGACCATCTTGGTGGCCTCCTCTGGACCCTCTCAAACAGGTCCATGTCTTTTCTGTACTGAGGGCTCCAGAGCTGGATGCAGTACTCCAAGTGGGGTCTCACCAGAACAGAGGGGCAGGATCACCTCCCTCAACCTGCTGGCCATGCTGCTTTTGATGCAGCCCAAGATATGATTTGCCTTCTGGGCTGCAAATGCACATTGCTGGCTTATGTCCACGTGACAAAACTGAATAAAGTAAGCACCAGCAAAAATAATGGCATACCTGCATGCACCATGAGCATTACTTCCTGAAGTTAATCTAAGTACAAGATAATATTCTAACAGTATCTTTTCCATTTAAGGACTGCTTTATGACCCTGCTTCCTTCTTCCTTCTTTTTAGAGAATGAATGGAAAAAACTTAATTTAGCACACAAATGCCAAGTAACGATGCTTTTATTAGTGGCCAGCAACAACGTATCAGGGCTTGTTAATTTTTTCAAGATCTGAAAATTCGATAAACTGGGGATTTTTTTTTCCAATCTACTTTGATCGATGTAGCTATGAAATCTAAATTCTGTTTTTTAAGTAAGTTATGAGCTTTCTAAACATATGAGGAATGGACTTAGTAGGGTTACTAGAGTCTAATTGCATAAGAGTTTGCAATAGAAGTGGTTATGCAAAACAGCGTGCTGGGCCCCCTGAACCTCCATGCAATTTGCTACATTTGTTGACATCGCAGACATAGTGATCCTATTGTCATTCCTCTTGTTTGGTGCTATCCTACCTCAATCCTACTCTTTCCTTACACAGAGCAGATAGTGCGGTGCATGTATGAGCTGTACTGTTAATTCAGTCACCTATGGGTAATTCAAAAAATCAAACATTTCATTCTTGAAGAAGTATTCTCAGATGATTAATTATCTCAGACTCTACTGCCCAATAAACTTAACACTGTTTGGAGAAGGAGGGAAAAGAAGTACAAACTGGCCTACGATGACCTAATTCTGACTTCCTGGAGCTCTTGAAGAACATAAGGTTTGAGCCCAATGCTATTTTGCTCCTGAGATGTAAAAACATTTTATTTACAGCTATGTCAGTAACTGCTACGCATATTACAATACCTCTATGAGCTGGTCTGGTTCGCTCCCTTCTTCCACAGTAATTAATTTAGATCTTCCATTTCGTTCGTTGTCCCGAATGCCAACAGCAACTTGAGTAGCCTTCAGCCGCTCATACTTATTGCATGATGAGCCACACCACTGATAGATTTCCTAAAACAATTAAAGCACACAAACATTAGCAATAAGATTCAACACTGAGCAAAATTATGAAATTAATATTTTATTAATCATTATCTTACTGAATCTAAATGTCCAGAAGATATTTACTAAGTCACCTAGATATTTATAATATGCAAGATATATATGTAAAGTAATTTAGCATCCACATATTAGAAGATCACTTGATCCCAGAATAGTCAGGGTTTTGGTTTGACTGAGTTTTATCCCAAAGGCTGATATATTTTTAGCTATCTAAATAACCTGGAAGTCCTGAATTTGCTCCTTCAAGTTGTTTTTATTTTACATATGTCAGTTCCTCTTCTATGCTACTTCAACAGTGCTGATTCTCATCTGTGGCAAGAAACAAAGTAATTTCAAAATCTTAAGGAAAACCCTGACTGTATCTGCTACTCAATGATAAAGTTAGACCTTCCAATCCAGTTTTTATTTTTGTGATTTTTGCTGTATAATGATACTTTTCACACACTCAGCTGCAACAAACCGCAAAACCAGCTCAAGTGCAAATGGATGACATACGTGTTTTCAATAAAAAGTCTTCTTCTCTGGAAGATTCTTCCTCAGTGTACAGCTGTTCCAGTGCTCATAAAAGTTTATTAACCTCAGATTAATGCAAGGCCTTCCAACTGTAGTTATCACAAACATCATTAGAAATTACTCTTAAAGATTTACAGATGAGGACTATGCAGTTTTTCTGGTCAGTTAAACCACCAAGTTCCTCCCCGGTAGAAGATAGACACATACCTCATCCCCCTTCCTGCCTAGAGGACTAAAAGACAAGAGACACATCTGTAGTAGATGCCTCCATTCAGGGAGCACATCCACTAGGTCTAAGCTGCTGCTACAGGGACACTCCACCCCATCGTGGTTGCCAAGTTGCTCCCCAGACACCACAGCAGCAGCTCTTCATGTCGATGTGCAAGTGCTCTGGTGGCAGTAGCCCACTCCTAGATAGCATCTCATGGGCCTCCAAGGCCTTTCTTTCATCTGGCTGAATATGTAGTGAATGTGTGTGTCCCGTACATGACAGGGAAAGAGCAATTCAACCAGAATGGAGCATGTTCCCAAGGAACCTCTCAGGAAGAAGAGCCACCGTGACCAGCCTGAGACGGGTCACCTCATCCAGTCACACCACAGACCAAGGATCCCCAGTTTTGGCAAGTCCCATTATTCATCCCAAATGCAAATCATTTCAGAATAAATAATTCAGATTTCAGTCTTAAAGAATCATAGAATACCAGGTTGGAAGGGACCTCAAGGATCATCTGGTCCAACCTTTCTTGGCAAAAGCACAGTCTAGACAAGATGGCCCAGCACCCTGTTCAGCCAAATCTTAAAAGTGTCTTGGTGCCCTCCATACAAGAAAGACATGGACAGGCTGGAGATGGCCCAGGGAAAGGCCACAAAGATGATCTAGGGACTAGGAAGTTGCCACGTGAGGAAAGGCTGAGAGAACTAGGTTTGTTCAGCCTTGAGAAAAGAAGACTTAAGGAAGATGTCATCACCATGTTCCAGTATTTAAAGGGTGGCTGCAAAGAAGACTCCCTTCTTACAAGGAGTCACATGGAAAAGATGGTGGGTAATGGGTACAGGTTACTGCTGGGGAGATTCCAATTGGACAAAAGAAGAAAATATTCCACAGTGAGAATAATCAGCCATTCGAATAACCTCCTCAGGGAAGTGGTGGATTATTGATGAAAATTACTGAGAAGAGGCAGGACATAAACTGCAGAGCTGCTAGAGCCTGAGCTGGAAAAGGAAACTCATTGGCTTGGCTGGCTGCTTTCCCCTTGCACCACCTCCTTCCCTTCTTCTGGAATAAATTAATTTGATTCTTCTTCACATGATTCTATCAAATAGCCCAAATAGTACAGAAATAAAGGTAAACAGTCATTTTCGACTTCAAAAAAAGTTTGAACTGTTTTGTTTCGATCCACAATGCAAATAACAAGGATTTAATCAGAGCCCTTACTGAGTAAATTACTGGGGTCTTAGTTTTACTATGTATATACAACCATACAAAACTTAGATTTCAGATTAAAACCTGTCTCATTCAAAAAAAGCTTTTAAAGCTATTTCTGCTGAGCACAATTGTTATTTAATACTTGAAACGGTGGCTTGAGACAAGTGAGAGATGAAGTACAGCTTTTCAGCACCAGCAGATGCAAACTTTTGAAGACAGCTAACATTGATGCCATCTGCCTACAAAACAGCATTAGTAACTTATGATCTTACTTTTCATCAGCTTGGAAGCTCAATGCTCTCATGGCCAAGTTCCCTTCCCTTTGCAGGCACCCTTGAAAAACAAAGTTTTAAGCTTATGTCAGGATTACACAGATTCCCAGAACTGGATCCCTTTCAATTTGCAGATGTTATGCAACAAAATCTGTGAGGTTTTCAGCTTGCCTTCATCAACATGACTGCAGGCTTAAGACAAGAAAAAAAAAAAAATTGCTTCAAGTTCTGGTTTAAATACTGTCAGCTTATTAAGTATCCAGAATCTGGAGACATACCTGGCTATGGGTCTGAACCTTATCTTAAATCTGATCTTAACATTTCCACAAGAAAAAAAAATAAAAACAAAAAAATTCATACTTGAGGAAAGAGAATTTTCTAAAGAACTAATGAAAGACTGCCTTGAGTGTGCAGAAAGTCAAACACGGCAATTTTAGCTGATTTTTCAATACAGTTATTACAGCCATGCATTCATGGCTTCAGCCATCTCCCAAAATTTTTGGGAGGCTTCCCAAACACAGACTCCTTTAGTTTCTGAGAATTTCAGCACTCAAACTTACTCATTCCCACCTTGGCCTAACCCCTGCTAATTGAACTTATTAGAAATCATGTGAGAAAACAGGAGCCACTAGAGATATAGTAGCAGTCAATAGGAAGTCTTTATTTCCTGCAGTCTACAGAAGCAATAAGGAAGATGAAGACTACATATATGGAGAATTAGCTGAAGAGGTTAGGCAGTTATTGCTTTATCTCAGTGTATATGCTGCAATTCATGGAGATTACTCATTCAGAAAGGTTAAAAGTTCAGTTTCAGTTGTTCATGTCAGCCTTTTCTTGTTTGTTTTTTTTTGGTAACTGGCCATACAACCTCAGACAAGTATTCTCGTCTACAAAATGAACAGTATTTACTGTACTAACCACAAAGGATACTGTGAGACTTAAATTGTCACTGCAAAGACCTTTACTACTTAGATAATAAATTCACATTTTCTTAGCATCTCCTGAAGGTCCCACTGCACAGTGTGCCCTGGCTACTCTGCATTCACAGCATATTCTCCCACTTTGTCTTCAGTCAGCAAGTGACTAAACTGAGCTCTCCTACTGTCCACTGGCTCTGGGCTTCAAATCAGCCTGAGAAAGGAGAAAGACCTTTAAAAAATCTACAGTAATAGATTGCAGATTTTTTTATTTGCAGACTTCTTTATTTTCCTTATGGAGAACCCCTTCCTAAACCACAGAAACTTTCCCACAAAATAATGTGGCCTAAATACTTTTGTCCTAAACTAAAATAAATAAATATGAAATTTTGTTAGCTTTAACCTTGAGAAACCTTGTGTGATAAGGTTTCCTGCTGCCAAATAAAAAAATCTGAATCAACAAGCAGTGTCTGAAAACATCCTCGATCTGGACTTCACACGGATGAGCCATACCAGTCTCATAAGCTCCATTTTCCTGGGTTATTTGAAAAAAAAAAAGTAATTTTAAAAGCTAAAGAAACAAAAATCTGATTATTTTCAGCACTAGAAAATAAATACAGTTTTCTTTATTAAAACCCTGAAAGCTACATTTCATGTACTGTGTAATTTAATAGAAGGAAGCAAGCAGCCACAAGTCATGAAAGTGTGCAAAGTGTGTATTTTACTGTATTGACTATGAGCACTAAAGAAATATCTTAAGCATTCAGTGCCACAACCCTTCAGTAGCTTAAATTTAGTTAATTTTATCATCTGAAGTAAAATCAGCTTCTGAATTATTTTAAAATATATCTCAATTTTGAGGCCTCATGGTAGAAGTTCAGCTGGATATTTACAAGTTTGTCTTACAGATATAACTTAACCATTTCAATCTCCAGGCAGATTGGGGTTTTAACACTTAAAAACCAGAAAAAGATATTTTAAAAGTTAAAGCCACTTCTGGGCAAGGCTAATAATTTAGATCTGGATTTACCTGAAATAGTCAGATAGTTATCTAACTGTGTCCAACAGACCACTGAGCTTTTGACTTGTATTTTTCATGTATTTATTTTTAGACATTTACCAAGTGCTCAGATCAGGCCATAATATGGTATTCAGCTTTTGCTTGCTCAGTGCTTTCGCAATTTCTTAGCTGTACTACACCTTCACTATTTTTAGGCTTGTTTTGCTAACCTTATTTTGAATTGGCAGACTGACAAAAAATGTTTCCATTAAAACAAAAATAGACTTCAGTGTTCACTCCTCTCAAAAAAAAATAGGAACTTCATTCACCAGTAATTCCTGTGCCAAGCCCAGTTTATTTTCAGAAGTTTGTACCAGCAGTATTTGTTTATTTTTTAATTTCTTTAACAAAATGTGAGAGACTAGGGAAGAGACCTATTCTGCTACTTGATATTGTTGATATCAATATACTTGTTGGATCACAGTGGAACAATTAACAGCTGAGAGTAAGAAAATGTTATCATGGATAATCACAGTGACCACCCTGGAGCTCCTGGGGGAGGTGGGAAAGGCAAACTGGGTCTGTGCCATACACACTGTGGTCATAGCGAGGTCTCCCTTCATCTGCACATTCTGGGGGATGCAGTTTGGTCTTCTAGTTACAGAGCAGCAGGATTCACTGCTTGCATTCCTAATGGCTTCTGGTCTGCAGAGTGACCTTGAGCAAGTCACATGAGATTTCTACAGCACATTAAAAATGACCCAACACTATAGTCTGTGGCAGGATGATTATGTATGGCTTGTGTAATTCTAGTACCTCGCCACTTTTGCCTGTATAGAGAGGGATTATGAACACGGACCTCCTGCATTCTTGCTCCAGCCCCAAATGGCACATAGAGCAAGAGAAGGAAAAATCAACAACAAAAGAAGTGCTTATTTCAGAAGTGACATAAAAACAAGTTTTCCTTTCTAGCACACAGCCACCTCTGTATTCAACTGGCAGCCTGCTCGGTTTGGAGGCAAATGAAAATATACTCAGTGTCTTGGTGTTTTTCCTGTCAATTTTAGCCAGGACTAAAAAAGCAAAACCAAGAAGCTTACATCTGTGAAGAACTCACAATTTTGTTCTAGTTAAACATGTCCTTAACACATAATTGTTTTAATCCTATATCTTTGTTGAGGTACCTATTCGTTTCCAAGCCCATACCGTAACTGCTGATTTGCATTCTCTTACATGGAGGCATTAAAAAGCTAAACAAATGAAATAGGTATCAAAACTCTATTTGAAGCAAATTTGTTGCAAAACTTCAATTATAGTAGAAAATAACAAAGAAATGTTTAAGAGATTAAGTCTCAGTAATCTTAAAATATTAAACTAAAAGTTTAAGCTGTCATTAAGGAAAGACTTCAAGCCAAGTATCACAAGCTGCTGTGCCTATATTCTTTGTTGGCAGGCCCTGATGCACCCTAGGCCTGTTCACCTTTGCCTGCACCTACACCAGAACATGCTCCCAGAATGTAATTGCACATCAATTAAAAAAATTACCACTCTTACTTAAGAGTCCGCTAAATCTTTAGTGTGGATGGTGTCATGTCAACCTAACACAGCTTATGCTGACTTAATGTATGTCGGTCTGGATGTTGTCCTCTGCTCTTCTAAACCACAACATTAGGTATTGAGGCATGGCTGTGAAACACAGGGGCCTGGAGCAAAGAGACCTTCAGCTAAACCTTCTCACTCACGGGAAAAAACATAACACATTCTTTTCACTCTCACAACTCACACAAAAGGGCTAAAAGCAAGAAAAGGTTTGTAAAGTTATTACTGCCTTAATTCCTTTCTTCTCTTGGGCTTAGCTGCTTCTGTTTTGTTAGGCAGAATCTGATCAGAGCCTGGGCAAAAAAAAAAAAGACAAAAAAAGCCCCACATCACAGAAAGCCACTGCAGTGGTTTCACAGCGTGCAGGTAGAAGAAAGGCCAACAAGGCTTGTAAAAAAAAGGTGGGTGGTGCACCCAAAGGAGCTTGTGCTCCTAATACTCACGTGTGAGTGAACCTATGATACCACTTCTCAAAGGAAGGAGAAAAAAAAAAATAGCAAAGCTAGAGGCAGAGTGAACATGTGCTAAATATTGGCAAAGCTTTTATATGTATCCTATCATGCTCCTGTGCTTTTTTAAAAATAATTGGCATGCACTCATCTGAAACTCCATTCATTCTCTTCATGGTCATTAATAAACAGATGTTCTGTTAAGGCAAGAGTTAATTTTAGCTGAAACTGTTTTTTGTTAAGAGGTTTAAAGGAAAAATGCCAATAGAAAATACAAATGGGCATTGAAAAAAACTTTTATATTAACTGCAAACAACAGAAGTCATTTGAGTACCTTCAGTTCTCCATAAAAGTATTTGTAAAACAACTGCACATTACTTTGGTGTTTATAATTCAAACACCAAGTTTTTGGAAACTAAATGGAAAATCCTAAAGCAAGAGAGTGGAGCTTTTCTTTTAAGAAAAAAAAAAATAAAAAAAAAAAAAAAAAAAAAAAAAAAAAAAAAGTGCTAAATAAAGAAAACAAAGTCCAAAATAACCGAACAGTAAAACTGAATAAAAGTGACTATAATACAGCACTTTGTTAGTTCACTGACATTCAGTTTTTTAGGAACTGACATACATAGTGAGAAGAATGTTTGGCTTGAACCAGGTTAATATAGGCTTCAGGAAACATTTTTCTCCTTAAATTATTCAATGCTTTTCTTGTCTTGACTGTTGAATTCTTGATACAGGCACAAAAAATTTGAAAAAAAAAATCATTTCACATATTCGAATCTGCCTTTTACATTTATTAAAACTGTAATACAACAAACCATTGAAAGCTGTAGAGTTTTGATAATCCAAAACAAACTCTGAATTCACTCAGCCAGAATTCTGCTGAGGCCACCACGAGCCTGGCCCTGGTGCGATTACAATGGTGTCATTGTAATCAGTCTCGGAGTCTCCTATTTGATTCAACTGGAACAAACTGACAGAGTAAGAATAAGTCAGATGTACCAGAATCATACACTTACTACATTAATTTTCCCCTCTCACACCTGTTTTGCCAGTATATTCTGGGAATAGCTGTTGCTATACCACCAGGCATTAAAGGTTGTTGTATCAAGATATTCATTCTAAGTAAGAGCAGCTCAAGCAAAAAAAAACATCTGGATGTCCTACAGCATCAGGGAGAAAAGTAACCTAACTGAATCCTTGAGAATAGGTATAACTCCTGTCCATCTGAACCTTTAAGGATGGCCTCTGTTTCAGCCACTTTTCTGCAGATGAGTGGGGTGAGGGGAAGCCTTCCAGTCCATAGAGTATCAAGGAAAGCTACATACTCTGAAGTGGGTGAAAAAAAAGCTTAGTATTTATTTTTCTCCATTTGATGACTTTGGGACTATAACAGTTTCCAGAATACTGGAGTTCACACTACTGGACCTGTGAATATAATTGGTTCGGAGATTCACAGAAAAATGAGATGCTTTCTTACTAAGATACACTGTGCATAGATATAACCACATTTTTAAGTTGTTAACAAGTCCATAAAGTTAATAAAGAACTAAAGCAGTTCGGTTCAAGCTCTGCTACTTGTTTGGCAACTCCCTACTACAGCATGAGCAATAATTTAACCCTTAGCTGAGGCAAACTGGGGAAGAGGTTAGTTGTAGGAGAAACATGTGAACGAAAAACATGGAAAAAGAACATGACTAGTTGGTTGTTAGTGCCAGGGAAGCAACTAGAAGGAGAAATTTACAGCAATGGACTCCAACATGCAAGAGTCTGCTCTTCCAGTCCTGTTTATACTCAAACAGTAACTTTATTACAGCAAATAATATGCTAATTGTGGTTTCCCTAAAGGAAGAGAAGCAAAGCCACTTAGAAGAGATAGCAAGAGGCAGGGAGATTACAGAAGCAAGTAAAACTACAACTGTGCTCAAGATTACAATGTGATGCTGAATCATACCCCATAGTCATAATCATAAAACAAGTATCTGTCCTCTTGGTCTTTTACTGTTAAAAAGCAGAAGTTATATTTACAAAAATAAATTAATCTATAGAAAGTTAACAGTTTTTATGATAAGATGTTGTCATTACAAAGCCAGCCATTTTGCTTGATATATTTTTTTCCTAGCATCTTTGTGCAAGACAGCAATCTTTTTCGACATACCTATTATGTCAGGAGTTCAAGTAGGAGCATACTGACAAATACATAATCACAACGGCTTTATTCAGTCTCATACTTTTGGGTTCTAACATCATAATTCTCACTGTGATTCATGGAGCCCTTGAGAAATACGTACATTGAGTGCTGGATGGCACAAGTTGTTTTTATAATAAGCACACTGCAGGCTCTTAAATTTCAAACCAGCAACTTCTTGGCTGTTTATAAATCAGTTTATAAGCACCACTATAGGAACGGGAAGGCTGGACAGCTAAGTGCATTTTACCTTAAGTCTTCACTTAACTTTATACAGTTATCACCTCACCATCTGTCTTCTTCTTTGGGAAGAACGGTAACGTTTCCTCAGCAGAACTTTGATTGTACCGACAGAACTTCCCAGCCTCAATCAGGCTCAAGCTCAGAACTGCTTGGTACGTATCACACATCCCACCTCCTTATTTTATCAACTGTCTCCTAATTTCTTCCAGGAGGCTGAGGAGTATGCAGCCCTCTCCCTGCGCTTCTCTACCGTCACTTGGCTCACAGCACCGCTGCTGCCTCCCATCAAGAGGCAAATCAGCCAGAGAGAACCAGCTCTTACATCTTATTGATACTGAGCTCTATCTAAACAAATGCATATAGAATATTTTTGCTAGTCAGGCAGGATACAACTTTAAACAGTTTGGGAAGCTCTGCTGCACAAAGGCTGAGTTGAGAAGCTTTCAATGAAATCAGTTGATCACTTCGTGTTGTTTTACTGTATTGCTACTCCCATTACTTCCTCTCCATGTTTTGATAGCTACCCAAATTATCAACGTGTCTCAATGTTCACATTTTGCACATCAGTGTATATCAATGTATGTAGGCTGAATTTCACAACACTGATGTTTCCTTCCCACTTTAAACCAATCACTAAGAAAATTGACAAAAAGAGATTAAATTCCTTAGCACATCTTACCAGAAATACCCATATATAAGCTACATTAACATAAGAGATAATACTAAAATAGCCTGGGAAACAGTGTCTATGCTATTCAGTGAATGGCACAATGATTAATCTTTTTCCTTCCACAGTCATTTTCCATGCCCTCTCATGCTTCTTGCTGTTTTGAGAATTTGTCTTGGTGGTGGAGGAAGAAAGAGGGATGTGGCTAAGGGGAGTTGACTGAAGGATGGGGTGATGCAGGAAGACCTGCACCTGCAGGTAAAGGGGACAGCACAGAGCAAGGCCAGACAGTTTATGGCCACTGAGAACTGCCAGACCTGTCCTGGTACCTCTCAGGTGGGACATCAAGAATTGCTCAGCACCCTCCAGCCAAAAGGATGGGAAGCGTGGTAGACCACCATGGCTTCTGGGAGGGCTTGAGCACAGCTGTGTTAGGACAGTACCTGAGAAGGTAAGGTGTGCTTTACTCCAGGCCTGCACAAAGCCTTTTCAGCAAATGCCTTGCACTTGTCTTGCCTGCCCTGTCTCAAAGGCTTTCTCACAAGGAGATCCCCAGGATCATAAAGGAGGTGTCATGGAAATCCCTTGTTTAAAAAAATAAAAATCATAAATCTGGGTCTGGCACCCCAGGCACCCTCCTAGACCACTCACTGCATTGGAACATCAGTCTGTTGGTCACGGCAACCATGTCATGGTCTTACAGAAGATTGATTGAATAAAAGGTCTTTGCCCATTACCCACAGCTAATGACCGCCTTCATATCAAAGACAGAGCTTTTTCTACCATCTGCAGCCATTTGCTGTTCCAGAATAGAGAGGTCAAAGGGGGCAAGGTAAGACCCAAGCAGGATATTTGAAGTGCTGTAAATGTGGTTTAGTAATATTTCTGGGTATAAGGTAACCATCCAAACCTGAACTGTAAATGTGTGAACCTAGCTGGAAATGCACAGCAACACTTTTAACTTATGGGATTATCACCAGGAGGGATACCTTAGTGACTTTAATGATTTTATTCCTGATAATTATTGCTGTTCTTAATTTTCCTTATATATTCAAACCACACGTTTAAAATACTGCTGTAATTGAGCTCAGTGGGAAAACTGCAATGATTTTTCATTATATTAGATAAGTGGCTTGATGAAATGTAACAGGAAACGAACTGCACAAGCAGTTTTGCAGTGACATGGAGACCATTCTTCTGGTTAGCTAAGAGACCGAGGAAAGTAAGTCTTGAAAATTCATCTTTTTTGACATGCTACAATAATTTGATATTAGAAGCACAGACTGTAAGCTCATGATTTTATTCAGTTACTGTCCATTATTCTCAGGCAATGATTCAGCAGTACCCTGCAACAAATCCCAAGACTCAAGCACAACCCTATTTAAGATTCATTTTATTTCAATTATCAAGGAATCTACTTTAGATTTTTTTTTTAAAGTACCCCTACATCCAATTAAGAGCTTCTGTGAAGACTCACATGTTTACAGTGGACTTCTAGTCATGGATAATGTCAATCTGAAATACCATTATTTCAATTTGAAATATAATTCTTCTAAAACTTGCTCAAGATTTCCACCATGACAGTGTTTTCTACAACATCTATTTCTCTATAGGCAGTTCACTAGACTTATATATCTACATCTTGAAGGATGTCACACATTGCCTTTTCATTTCCCACAAGAAAGGTGTGGTTTACATAATAACCTATGATGAAATTACTACAAATGTCTGGATGCTGAAACACTTTTTTCCTTAACTTGTTAGTGTATCCAAGAAAACCCATCCCTTGTATACCACTGACATGACAAGACCGAGAACTCTTACTGGTCATGTGATTTAACTGACATTTCCTATAGCATGGTAAAGAGATCTAGAGGTTGTGCACATCTAATCTTTCTTCCTACAAAGGCACAAGGTTGCATCGCTGCTTGACCTCTGTCTTGTCAAACAGGAAATCAGAAACCACAGTGATTTCATACTAAAGAAAGAGGCTCATAATGTATGGTCAGTATTGAAATCAGGACTCTAAAGCCATATTACATTTAAATTGCTTAGTGACAGTGCTCTCCTCTCAACAAATGTTGTCAAAAGCAATGAAGCCCAGGCTATACACATAACACCACTATCCACCCAAACGTGTTTCATCAATGTCATTGCCATGTCTGCAGTGTAACCCAAGTAAGAACTTTAGGTGAATTGGGTAACTGTGGCACAGTAAGGGTCAATACAAGTCAAATTAATGGAGTACATCCAGTCCTACAGGGTGTCCATGGGAGGTTAACTCCAAACCAGAAAACTCTAGCTTTGTGACAACGTGACAGCAAAAGCAGCGCTTTCTATCAGTGTTTAGTTCCAACTTTCTCACCTCCCATGGGTTAACTCTGAAAGAGAATAGATTATTTGAGTGATGATTTGAGTCTTCTGTGCATCCTAAATACAAAGTGACAGAGAGAGATGTTTGGATACTGATCACCTGGCTGTTTCAGATTCTTAAACCGCAGTGCCATAAGCAGAGTGGGATTAAGTTAGGAAAACTCTGGTGGTTGTTCTGTCTGAAGGCTACTAAGCATGATAAAATGCTAACAGGCATAATCAACATAGACACATGATATTACCACACCAGGGGATGCTCTTCAGAAGAAACAGCCGAACCTATAACATGAGTTCAGAATAGCTCCTTTTTTAAACAGAACAGGGAACTCTTCTCTGAAATCTTGGTGAAGAAGCTGACCACTTCCTTATGAAGAACACAGTTAAGATCAGCTACAGTTGCTGCCTTGCTGATAAACTGTTTTCTTTCATATGCTCTTAATTTTATGTGCCAGCTTACCAGGCAGGGGAACAGTTTTGAACTGCTAACTAGCATCTAACTAGTGTGGACTACATCCTAGCTGCCACTTTTAGAATTCATTTTAAGACTTTGATACTAAAGTGACAGTACTATACTTTAAATCATCTGCTGCAAGCATAATTATCTTATCTGTCCAAATGCTTCTGTACTAAGTCTGTCTCTCTACTTGCTTTCAGCAGAAAGCCTTGAAGTATGGGATTGCTTCTCAAGTGATTTCTTGAAATACTCAAGTAGTTTTAGAACACATTGTATGACAAGTTTTTTTATGACAACTTCTTTTGCATCTATTTCTTTAGAGTGAATTGTCACAAAGTTTTATGAAGAAATGCTCTTAAGAGGAAGGTCCGACCTGTGTTCTGCTCTGAACCTCAGCACTGATCCCATTCAGCTGGCAGACAGTGTCAAGGTTGGACACGATTAACTGTGAACAGCTTACTGTTCAAACATCAGTAGTAAAAAATCCCAATGCCTTGAGTGGGAAAGAAAACCATTTCCAGAAGGATAATCTGTGCACACTTCAGAAAACATATAGGGCAGTTTTGACCCTTCAAAGCATTGTGACACTAGAACTGATTTTCTAAAGCAGATTCTTTCCGTCAGTTTGCACAAGTGACAAAATCAGTTGTGCATTTCAGCATATGATTCAGACCTTAGAAGGGATGCTGCATCTCTTACTTTGGAGTGTGTTTAGCTCCAGGAAAGACTTACAGTTCCAAGGTCAATAATGAAACAATCTCCTCTATTGAAGCTGGTCCAAGCCAGGGGAACTTCTGTGGCTCTTACAACTCTCCGGCCCTTGATGTGCAGAAGCCTCTTAGCACTCAGATCATTAGTAACAACATGATTAAATCCAGATGCAACACCACCTGCCTGAATGAAACAAAAACAAAGCAGCAAGTATTATTTTAATTCCTGCAAATTTACTTTCTTACTGCAGCTGAGGAGCTAGCAGAGGAAAAAGGAGGGGGGTGGGAAAAAGTCACAACAGTTTATGTAGTGAGAGGTGAGCCAAAATAATATACTGTTTAACAGTGCTGACCACAGACCAGGCCAACTTGGGGAACACTGCTGCTGCTGAACTCCCAGTTGTGAGCCTTTGTCTGATGATGGAGATGTCACTCAGCTTCAACGGGTTTTCAGATGAATGGGAAAAGAGAAAGCACAGGATTTACTGCACTTTCCTGCATCATCCAGAGGGTAAGGTAAGGCTGAACCTCACTGTTAGGACAAAAATCAGTAGGTCATCAAGTAAGGACTGATGGAAAGCAGAGGAATATGGAACTCCTGTACAAGTTTTCACAACTTCTTTAAGTTCAGAGGTTTGAGTACCTAGTTATGTGTACAGGGAGGAGTCATTCCACAGCAGCTCTGTAATTTTCTGAAAGGAGTATTTGCAGCTTATGAGGGAAACTAGCGAAGAGCATCAAACTGGGGGAAGTGAGACCAAACTATTGATTTTGCAATCTATAAAGTGTAAGTTTAAGCCTAATTTATTCAGATAAACTAACTTGGCTGTTTGCCTCTGTGAGGCAGCATTCTGCACTCCGCCAGGAGACACAGATCTTGGGTTGAAATACAAAATGTATCTTGAAATTACAAAGGAAAAAGAGCGGGCAGGTCACTATCAAGCTCTCTTACATGAGCAGAGTTAAAAGCTTCAAATTAGTTATGTAGAGTGTGACAAGTTACAAGCCTACATAATGTGAAAAAGGCTGACTGATCAATGGCTCCCAGAGCTCCTATTACAGGGAGATTCTCAGGACATACATTACTTTATTCTTAAAAAACACAGATGTCTCAGAAAAATTCCTTCCGAAGAGTCTGCTTCTGGAAGTGACACAAAGCAGCTGACACTACAGCTTTTTAAAACATAATTTTTGCATGAAAAGTATTTGGAAGTTTGTTTTACCTACCACAAATTAAAAAACTGCAGTAGGACTGTGAAAGCACCATTTTTAGACTAAAGTGAGGTTTTTGTCTTTTCCAGCCTGCTCATGTTTTTAACCGCTCAAGCACATTGGGTTCTGCATTTGAACACAATGATTCAGTCTACAATACAGAAATGGTTTCTGTGACATGTACTGCCTCCAAACCACAGAGTCCCTACTGTGAGCACCCTTAGACACATAAGTATGAAATCTGAGGATAGCTTGATTTGGGGGGCACAGGGAAGAAAATAAAACACTGGAACCAGTTTTCAGTTATCAGAAGAGACACTGATAAACAAGCTGCTGCGTTCTGTACAAGTACTGGGACTCCTATAGTTTAGGATAGATAGTTCAGATCTAAAACTGCTGAACATTAAGTTTTTCAACTCTCCATAACAGATCCAAAGCAAAAGACTTTATTTTACTCAGGGGACAATGCTTTAGAATACATTTTGACAGCTGGCTCTTTACCTTGTATTTAATTCCTCCTTTGAAGTAGCTCACAAATTCAGTAGACTCATATCCTTGGATTTCTCTACTCTGCACAGGCTTTCCGCCTAAATAGTCATCCATTTGAACAGTGAAGATAGCTGCAGCGGTGCTTTCATCCTGGGTACATTCTTTCCCTGAAATAAGATTAAATATTATGTCTATAAAGCACTAATTCAAAGTTATTGAATTGGGTTGGAAAAAATGTTTTTATGACCATCAGGCACAGCCTTCAGCAGGTTGTACAGCCCATGTATGTGTTGGAACAGAGCACTACATGGTAACCTTGCTCCCCACCAAATGCACAGCCATCCAGAGGATTTCTTACCGAGTTGTAAAACTGCATTAGTAAGAAACAAAATGTGAAAAATAGCCAAGTTTGTCTTCCCTCAGCCTCTTTGAACAATAGAGTGTTTTAGCATGACAAGAGTATATAGTAATGATTTTTGGACTTTGAATTGAAGTGCAAAGACCAAGGAAGGCCATCCAAGGACTGAATAGATGGTAAACCTAGTTATGCTAGGAGCAACTTGCCAAGCCACAAAGTTCAAATAACTCAAAGGAAGTCATCTTGACACTATAATGCAAGCAAATGGCATTTTGCTTAGATATCTTATTAAATTGCCTGGTACAGCTGGGCAGAAAGAAAATCAGCTTTGGGGCTCTGATATTTGCTTCATGAGGTCACACTTTGATACCTTTCAGAGATTAGCCTAGTCTCAGGACTGTGGCAAAAGGGCCTCCCTTAACTAGTCTGTTGATGGCCTAATCACACTGCAAAGTAGGCTGTATATTAAACTAAAACTTTTAGCATGGGCTCCTAAATTTTTGATGAACATTTTCAGCAGTTTTGATTGTTTCAAGAAGAGCACAAGGAGGATCAGAAGTCTCAAACAACTGGCTTCTCAAGAACTTTTGAAGATTAAGGAAAGACGAAGTTTTCTGTTTAGTATTTGTTTTTTCTTTCTAAATACGAGGGGCATGCTAGTAACAGTTCTCAACAGCAGCTTCTCACATCAACTATTCCCTTGCTTCTAGGTGACTGAGTGGAAAAATACCACAGAGCTCTAGACAGATACACATTTCACAGGCTGTAGGAGAAGGTAGAAGTGTGTACTGAGGTCTTGGTGTCACGCCATAGTGTAGCAAGTCATTGGTGTCACAGGAAGCCCACTGATAAGGTATTAGGAAAGAATAAAGCATGGGAGAGGGGAGACAGGGATGCTTAAGAGCATCAGTGACCTCGCTCCTCTCTTAGGGAGGGTGAGGACCCTGTTCGTGGCCCAGCAGTGCAAATGCCCCAAGACAACTCCCCTCTGCCCACCGAACAGCGGTGCTTCTCCCAGGGGCAGTGTCACCACTGCCACCACCACAGCTTCTTGGGGGACACAGGTGCAATGGAAGCCTCCAGAAACAGCAAGGATGAAGCAGGGAAGGGATCCAAAGAATAATGGAGGCAATGGAGGCACAGGGAAGAGAAGAGCATGAGGCCTGCCCAAAAAAGGTAAAAAACATTACTAAAAGCAGGGCGGAACACCAGACCCTCTGAAAAAAAAAAAAAAAAAAAAAAAAGAAAAAAAAAATCCTCATCATTCAGTGACAGAAGAACTTGCTATGTGACAAGACACTTTCTCAGACCTGGGTACCACCTGAAAGATGGTGGTACAGATATTTTTGCTGTGTTTTGGTTTTTTAACTAGAGTTATTTATATCCATTAGGAAGAGAGCCTTTAGATTTATTACTTGCAATTGCACAACAGGGTTCAGGGTCAAAGAAAACTGGGTTTGGAACAGTTTTAGAGATAAGAACCACTACAAGGCTCAATCTCACAGCTGCTATGCAATAAAATACTCAGTGACTCCTCATAAAAAAAAAAAAACAAAACACACACACACCCCCCCCCACAAGTGAATATTGATCCCAGTGTAGGTTATTCAAGCTTATACGAAAAACAGATTCACCTTACAGTGTGAGGTACAAACAGCTATAAATAAGCCAGAGTGTATAAGAAAAAGAACAAATATTTTTACCAGACTACATCCCAGTTCACATGGATAGGTCTTAATCGCTGGGGACAAGGATTTAAAAAAAACCACAAACAAACAGTTAAAAACCACCATGCACAATTTTATTAAAGATACTAAGTGAGGTATAGCCAGTCTTACTCCCACAAGTAGCCTTATACTGGCATAATACATGTTGTTTATACTAGTAATAGTTTCAAGTAGAGACAGCTCCCTTAGGATTAGTAGTTTAGCAACTACAACATCCCTCAAGTGCCAGTCCAGACAAATGAGCCAGGATCTCTGAGCAAAATTAAAAATGGATACAGCTACTATGACACCGATGCACATTGATTGCTTGGCCATGCCAACATCACTGCAGCACCCAAATTAGCTTGTTAGAAATTATCCCACCTGGACAGCACTTCACTGTGTGTGAGATATTGGGAGAAACAGTCGCTTTCACATAGGAACCGTCAGGCCAATAGAAAAACTGTTTGCTCACTTTAACCCTAGGATGTCAGTCACAGCACAAGACTGTCAGCACATCAAGTTCACAGAACATCCTCTCATGGTCTAGAACTCCTTTTAACCTCTTGGGTATAAGCGAAGTGTTAGGTGGAAGTTTGCCACTAGATAATAGGAAATTCAACATTCTGCTTTTTTTCTGAATTTGTGGACTTTTTTAGTGAAGTCAGAATCCTTTCAGACTCAAAGCCACCATATGATGCCCACACAATTGCACATGCCACAGATGACAGGCAGGAGTAGGGCCATGTCAACAAATGGTAAGGCCTTGGTAAGTATCTAAGCCTAAAGTCTGTAGGGTTTCCACAAATCTAATTTCACAAGAGTTCTTTCCATCCCGAAATCTGGCTGCTAATGACTGCTGTAACTGTTCAAAGAGAGATTATGCAAAGTCTTCAGAAGGACCCTACTGAGGTCTTGCTGGCCCACAGGTTGTAAAGTCTTTTCCCATGAGCAAAAAGTTTGGTGTATATAACAGTGGTGAGAATCAGTCAGCAGAAATACCAAAATGATTCAAATTCTTGCCCTGGGTGTGACTGCCCTTGCCCATACACCTGTACGAAGTTCTGGCCTCCTGTTGCTATTAAGCTTTCAGCAGTGTCTGAGCATCTCCACTCGACTCCTGGAGTATCTTGCAAGGAGGAAGAGATTTCCCAGTAGTTGGCCACACCGCTGCCAGCCTGCCAGCTGACTAAGAACAATGTGTGCGCAGATTACCTGAAGCTGTTCACAATATCTGGACATCACTACACGAGCATGAGATACGCATCAGCATGTACAACTAAAGGTCTTTGGCCAACAGCAAAGAGGGTTTAATTAGTGAAAATATCAGTCACTATTTTAACTTCACTTCCAGTCACTAAGAATCCTTGCATCTTTCCCTGGTGTCTACTATACCTTAACCACAACATAAATAGTTCTAACTTCATCAACAAAGCTCTCAATAGCCAAACCCTGCTGTTAACTAGCAGTGCTGTGACATAAGAACATCTGCCAAAAATTCATTTACGCTGCCATCTATGATTATAATCTTGTCAGAGACAGACACTGTCCCACATGCCAGCTGGATAACTCGTAACACATGCAAAACTAAACAAGCTTGAAACATTTATGCAGAAACAATCCCCGCTTTATCTGCTATTCTTTTTCAATGCATCTAAAAATACAAAGAGAACCACAGAAACTCAAACACATTAATGTTAATACACATTGACGTGTCTTTATGTGCACTCACTGAGATAATTGCCTACAAACACAAACCCGACGGTGAAATAAGAACAAAGTAGTAGATTTCAGGCAGCTACACAGCAACCGCTGTGGCTGGATGACTTGGTGACTAGACAAGGAAGTCTCAAGAAATCTCCAGAAGATGAGGAAGTCATCTAAAATGCATCCTGATGTCCGACTTCTACTTTGCTGTAAACACTGTGCTAGTCAAGGTTGAAGGCAAAGGACACCAGCTCAATTTCAGTGTTTGGAGGGGCTTTACTAGGCTGTCACACTGATATTAAAGAGAAGAGGTTTTACAAAAAATCTGGTAACTTTGCCTACAATCTCTGTATCATCAGAATGCAAAATTAGTCTAGCTGAAAAAGGCAACGTGGGCACAAAGCAGTGCAACAATGCCACAGGGAGATGGCTGAGATGAAAGCTGGTCCTAGTAGAAACAACGGCAAGAAAACTCTATCTGAACAAAGGCAGGATTTCACTAGTGAATCTTGTTTGGATGCAGCCAAGACTTGACTTTAACAAACTTTTCCAAACCAACATTGCAAAGCAAGCAAATGTTCATCTTTCTATCATACCCCACTCTCTTATACCCAGAGTCCTATAGTCCCACCACATCAGAAGCGCTGAGGCTTGGCATCACCCAGATCCCTGGCTGCAGCCCTACTTCTATTACTTAAGCACCTCAACTTGGAAGCTGCACACACGCAGCACTTCTGAAGAGAGGAAATATTCAGTCCCCGATCCCCTGGAGCCCAGCGAAGCCGCAAGACACTTCAGCACCAGCCGGCGCTGCCCCGGCCCCGAGCCCCCCGCTGCCTACCGAGCCAGTAGTGGAGGCGGTAGGCGGTGCCGGAGGGGCGGAGGACGGTGTACAGCACCAGGTAGGCGTCCCCCACGAAGAAGTCGCCGTGGCGGCTGGGGGGGACGAGCACCAGGTCCAGCCGCTCGACGCGCCACACCTGCAGCCCGCTCTGCCGCCCAGCCTCGGCGAAGGCCGGCGGGGACCTGTCGGGACCCATGGCAAGAAGCGAAAGGCAGCACCGCCGCCTCCCCCGCACCGCCTTTATNCCGGGGCTGGGGGTGCGGCCGCTGCTGCGCTGCCGAGCGCGGTGAGGGGAGCGGCCGGTCCCCGCAGGGCAGCGGGATGCGCCTCCCAGCCCCGGCTCCTGCTGGCGGCCCCGGTGCAGCCCGGCCGAGTTCCTGTTCGTTTATTCTATTAGTTTTTAGCACGCCGACAAAACAGACCCGGCACAGCTTTTCTGTCTGTGCCCCAAAGGCGTTGCAAAAATGTTGTGCATAAGCAGGATCCCTTGCTGCAAACGGGTATTTTTTCTTTATTCTAAAATGAAAAAAAAAAAAAATAGTGAAGAAAGCAAAGCACAGCCGGCCTGACCCAGTAGCTACAGGTGTTAAAGGACTGCTCATATTGCCTTATATAATTATCACATCTGCCTTGTTTTTGTAAGCTGCTCGTATCAGAATACAAACAGTTTGTATAGCTTGCGCTTGCTGCTGGGCTCTTTATTTACCCCAGATTGGAATGGCAGAGCACAGCTCTCATTCTCCATCCACCGACTCTATTTTATTTGTCCAGCACTGCCAGGATTTTTTTTTTTTTTTGTGGGGGGAGGGGGGCAGGCAGTGAATCTTGTATCTTTTTTGAAGATTGTAGGTGAAGCCCAGAATTTATTTAATTTTCCTGGTCTCAGAAAATGGAAAGCATTGTACTGGTGTTTTTCCAACACCACGCAACAGCAGCCCCAAAAGGGCTAAACCCACTTCCTACTTGTCCTAGCAGGTTGTGTTACAACATGAAAATTATAGCAAATCACTGCTTTCATCTGATATTGACAGGAGATAGATTAATCTGGGTAGGATGCAGATAGGTACAGCTCAAGCTGTCAGTATATCAAAAGTTACATTTCAGACAGGGTTGAGTTTAGGTCCTGGATTAATTTTGAGGCTCATGGTTTCCCCACTGAGTTATTTTATCAAGTTAATACAAGCAGAGTGCAGGTGTTCAGCTGCTCATGGATCATGGCTGCCTCAGTAAGGAGGGAGAGGCACAGAACTAAACGCAACAGAGCAGCTGGAGAGCATCTTCTCTGGCAAAAAGTTTAAAAAAGCACTACATCTAATAAATCCTTTTAAGTATCTTTCCTGCCTTCTTTTCATACTGTCTGGTGTACAATTTAGCTGTTGAGGGAAAAGATGCCATTGCACAATGTGGACCTACTACCATCGCTCATTTTGGTGAGCATCCCGCCATCGACTTGCCAGACAGAGGCGTCCAGAGGTGTACAGGCACCCTAAGCTCTATCCCCACTGTTAAAAAAGGGAACCTGCGAGTGCTCTGCTTTGTCCGATGTCCAGCTGAACATTTTACAGCTGGTAGACAAGCATTTCATCCCTCATTCTGCCAGGGCTGAAGACACGGTGAGGCTGAGCCCACTTGATAAAGCACTATGCCTCCCAAAAATACTTTTCTCCAGATAGCTCACCATGTCAAGAAGAAAAAAAAATTAGGAAGAGCAGCCAAAAAATTCCAGCAGTTCCAGTTTCAATATGGTATCAGATGTTTTGAAATATGCATAAGTGGTTTGTGAGATTTACCCTTCCATCTATGCCAGTTGTTCTTCTTTTCACTCTTACTTGCTCACACCAAGCAGTTTTTCTCATTGCGTGTCTTTTTGTACCCTTTTGCACTAGTTAGCTTTAGTCAGTGTGGGTAGAACTTACCGCCTTCTCAATAATGGCATGGATTTACTATTTCTTCTGAAGCAGGCGAGTTGCACTCACTTTGGAAATGTACTGGGTTTTGCCCATACATGAGCTGAAACCAGCCCAGTGTTAACCAGCTTCACGTCTGCTCCCTGATCTGCCTCTTGCCAAGATGAGATTGCTTGTGTGCAGATTGCACAAGCCAGTGGAGTGAAATTTACATCTCCTTATTCTAGCTTTAAATTTTAAATCGACTGATCAAATGCTACTCTCAGCTGTAATCCCCCTTGCTGTCATGACAGACATGCTCATGCCATTTGTTCAGCGTTGACCGTGCCCAGTATCACACACCAAAGGACAAAGGTTATAGACACAAGAACAGTTTAGTTGTTTTCTCTCAGAGTCTGTGGCACTACTCGTGCACAGAGGATGTTAGTACTGGTGACAGAATTTTTGCATGCTCAAATTTGTCTTGCTAGGATTATGTACTATGTAACCACTTACTGTCTGCCAGCCAAGAAAATCTTGGGTTGAAGTTTTTACCATAGGTGCCAGGATATTTGTTTGTACTCTTCAACACTAATTTTCATCTGTTTGCAAATCTTGCTTTCGCAATCTCACTGCTGCTATGTATGCGTGTCATTTTATGAAAATTGTATTGTCTTTTGTCTTGATCCATGTGCATCTAATTTTTGTAGCAAAAATAAGTACTGATATTGTTAGTACTACACAGATTTTCATAACACTTTCAAGAGTCAAAAGCTTTTTGTGCAGTTATTAAAAATGAAATTTTGGAGAAAAAAATGATAAGTGTCTTAAGATTTGTACATTCAAAAAAGTTTGAAATTACTTTCTACATGCTTGTGCATGTTGTTTGCTATAGTAATTGAAGTGGAGAGGACTACAAAACAACATGGGTTTTGTGACTCAGAAGTCCCGAGTTGAATCGCAAGTATTACACTCACTAGAAATTGCACTAGAATGGAATTCCAGGCTGCCTTAGCACCACACACACCATGTGCCCGGAAGCTGAGGAGCTCTGACTCTCCAAATTCATTCTTCAGCAACACTGCTGCCTAAGCAGGGCTTCCAGAGGAAGCAATCTGAATGTTGGCTTCAGTCAAAGAATCTAGGAGAACATTTTTGACACTGGGCTAGTGGGAAGTGAATTGTTAATAATTAAATACATTATAGCTCTCTGCATTTTTCTTATATTCTTCCCCTGAAATATTCAATAAGCAGCATAAAAGTTTAATCAAGAAATACTGATGATATATTCATCCCAAGCCACAGTACATTATATCTCAAGGAGTCAGAGAGAGGGGACTGAAGCAGTCCTTCAGCAATCCCCTATCTTCCAAGAGGCGGAAGGTCTCCTATATGTTTGTATGACATGGCATTTCGTTGCATGGTCATACGAGTAGACAGGATTTGGAAAAACGTTCCCAGACTCATCATTTTACCCACTTTGGCTATCTAAACAGAGAAATACTGTCATTATTCACATCAATGATTTATCAGCCTGTCCATCTTTCCTGCTCATTTGGTCTACCATAAGAATAAATCACACTGTTCTCTACAGATACATGACTCAGTAAGTTTCATCAAAACCATCACATTGATCTTTACGTTTGCTTCCTTATGTTTAGATGTAGAGGTCTCAAGTTTGATGGGGAAAATCTCCAGCCCTTTGCGAAGAGTTCAAGTTTTCAATGAATCAGTGGATCTTGATTTGAAATAGAAAAATGAAAGGTCATTCTTTATTAAGAAAGATTCCAAGGTATTGGCCAGAAATTATTATTCAGAGAGTTTAATTAATACAAGACTACTTTATACCAAGATGATAACTTTGATTATTGCTACAAAACCTTTTTTTCTCTCTTTATCAGTTTCCAGAGTATTGCTGGGATTCAATTGCACACTGCATTGTGAAACAAGGTGCCTCGTGAAAAATGGTTGGTTCCATTCATGTCATTCATGGTGCACTAAAGGTTATTCTCCAGTTCATCCATTTGTTTTGCACAAGTAGAAGTGGCACTGTGTCAGATTGGTGACTCTTTTTCCATTGCAAAAGATGAAGTGACATCACTTTACATCACAACGGATGGAAGGCAGTAGGGAATTAAACCCTGATTTATTTTTTTCCTAATTGTATAAAGTTCAAATACATAGCCTAAAAGGGCTATGTATGAGGTATTTACAGAATTTGTCTGCATAGACTGACATTCTGTAAGTGCCAATGAGTGATATTTATCCATTTCGAATTTGAAAATACTGTAATTTTGATCTGACTATAATCTCAGAATGATCTTTTGAGTGTCGAGAAGTTATAATTGAAGGTTCTTATTTGTATGTTGCAGCATACAGGTTTCGCTGACCGTTTAAGTTATTTTTGAATACTTGGAAAAGAGGACAAGAAAACTGCGACATTCCCATTTACCATCAGTGCAGTAACCGAAGTTAAAAGCATCCGAATAAAACTGAGGAAAAGAGGCTTACCTGAACACAAGAAATTTGAAGAAAGCACAATCATCTTCTGGACCCATTAATTAAATATGCAACAGTCACTAAGTTCATAGATAACTCTCCAACAAGTCTTCCACTTGTTTTCTTAAAGCACAAGTGTATTGTCATACTTCAGTTAATTAAAGGCTAAGGTGGTTTCAAACTTTCTGAGAAGAACACATTTGAGAATTATGAATTTTGTTACTGTGTGTCACCTTTTATGTATTAGCCAAGTTTAATTATACCAGCACAAAACACTAAGATCACTAAGAAGAGTTCTGTCACAGCATTTTAAAATTAATACTCTCAGCATTGCTTCAGTTTGAAGAGGGCAGACAAGTTTCCTTGATCAGCCTTCCCAAATGTAGTGAATAGTTCCTGAGATCACTGGCATTTAGTGGGGGTCTGCCCATTGAGTTTAGCAGACCCAAAAGCAAAGCTGTCTGAAGGAGAAGAAAGGCATCCATAAATTTGCTCCTACATCAGGGTCACCAGATTTATAAAATTAATTTCTTCCTTTTCTCTGAAATATTGAAAGTATATTAATTCAGTAAAAAGCTGTTGAGATCTGCAGACCTGCTGGAGGCAGCTTCTAAAATAGTTATCTTTCGGTAGCGGATGTTCAAGATGAGGTTTTGATGTTGCTCAAGAAGTCTACAGAAAGATCTATTTTAAACCAAAGCTTGGGACTGATTCCTGTTTCAAGAATCTGAGACATACTTACTGGAAAAGGACCCAATCTCTCGATTTTCTGGTTAGCGCTATGCATTGAAAGCATGGATGTGCCTCGACATAAAAAGTTGTACTGTCAACATAACATTTATTTCTATAATAAGTTGATTTCATAAATGTAAGTGACAAGGAAAGACACAGAGCAATATTTTGTTTGGTTTTGCCACTTATCAGAATTTTTTTTTCATTAGAAAGTCTGAAGAACACACATTTCATATCAACTCAAATCTGATTAGCAAATCATGCAACTACCTCAGCCCTAGATTCCAAGGCAAAAATTAACCTTATGGGAATCAATACATTTTCTTAATGTCTTGTTTTAAGGAGCCTATTATTCTAGAGAAGGCATGTCCTCAGAGGCACAAGTGTATTATCTTTGCAGACCCTGTTCTTCTGACTCCTCTTCCAATTTGATTGTCCACTGACAAAGTGCAGATACCAGATAAAATAAAGTGTGAGGTAAAATGCATGATTGGGGTAAAATGCATAGTTGATGTGAGACAGTGAAGTGCGCAGGTTGTTTATACACCTTCAATCCTAGCTAGCGTTAGGCACAGTTCCCAGAATAAATGAATCCTCTGACTGTAAAAAAAAAAAAGCTAATGTCTGCAGTACTTATCCCCTCATTTCCTCTGTGTCAATAATACTGTATATACTTGTGCTCCCAAACAGAACTACAGCATTCAGTCCTTTCAGAATAAAACAGTTGAACAGCTACCAAGCACCCTTTAGCGTCTCCCCCAAATCAGTATTTTAGGTACCTCTTTTCCCTGGATCCCCTGTTCATCCTGCTGACGTAAATCACATCCCACCATCCTGGTGCAATGCTCTGAGGTCTCTGGCACTCTCCTGTCTCACGTTTCCAAGCTCTGCTCCTGACCCTTCTTGACTAGATCTGTCTAGAAGCCAAACATAAGCGTTATCTCTACCCCAGCCATTCCGCCTTCCTATATGAGTTATTGGAGTACATTTCTTAAATTTTTACTTTTAAAAATAAAATCCTGAACAGCACCACAAAAGACTGCGGGATGCCCACTCTTGCAAGATCTACAGTGTTGCCAAACTGTGATAAACTGTGTGGTGCTAGAAAACAAACTAACGAACAAACAAAACCACAAAAAATCCCAGATCAATAACATCAATAAATACATTTGATACATTTCATACTTTTTTTTTTTTTCAATGACAGAGCAACACAGCACTATGCACATGGACTGTGTCCTTGAAATTCCAGATCTGGAAGTCACTTAAGGTTTTGTCCATCTCTTCCTGGATTCAAGAGAAACATTTTCTTTACTCAATGCAAGGTAGCCAGCATGATGTGATTACATAGCCCCTGTGTGCTTGGGCTCCCGTCTCACACAGGGCATGCCAGTCAGGTTTTAGAGACGTGATCACAGGGAAGGGTGCATATTGATAACATTATTTTAAAATACACCGAGCCATTGTATTCTCTTTCCTTCCTTGCCTTTTCCACAAGGCCAGAAAATTTCCTCTGTTGGGAAAGGAACAAACCCTTTGGTATCCTCTGACTTTCTCTGTTTCTAATTATTTTCACTAGTGACACTGTGTGTTACTTGTTTTCAAAGGTACATAACCATCAACAAAAGCAATTATCCTCTCAGGAAAACATGTACAGGAACGCATCTGCCTATGCCTCCATGTTTTGACTTTCAGCTGTCTGCCAGGTGATTGATGTTCTCCTATCCATCTCTTGAGATGAAAATTGAAGGAATATCACCGCCACTTAGCTACTATCTTCTTCAACTATGTGGGAATCAAGTGAAAATAGACTGTTTCTCTTTATCAAGTAAAAGAGATAGGTAAAGATTCAGCTGAGGAACATGCTATTACAGATAAGTTTATTGTGCTAAATATAATTTTAGTAGAGCCTACATGACAGGCACTTCCTTGTTTTATTTTTCCACCTGAGAAAAAGCCTCTGTGGAGGAAAAGTAGCACTTCAATGTTTATAAAGCTCTAAGTTTCCAACAGTTACAAAAAAGACCTTGTGTGTTCCATGAGCTGCCTGTTTGTAACGTGAGGAAATCCCATGGTGCTAAAACTAAACTGGCTTTTTATTAAAAGAACCATGTGCGGGCATCCTGCAGCAACAGGAGCCTTTCGGGTTGCATGCATCCTGCTGCCTCCTCCGAGGCCTCTCCCCACGGCTCTCTTACCACCCCACTCCAGTCTCCTCTCTGCTTGTTGTCATTCACCATGGTGTGCACAAAATTCAGCCGAAATATTTCCAGCACTTCCTGAACTGCTACAGCGACTGGTAGCAAAGCAAAAGAGGGTGCTAGTCTTATCCAAATGAAAAGAGGGATCCCAGGATATTTTTCATCCAGGCTTCTCTCCTTTGTTTAGCACTGCACAGCTCTCCTATGTGTCTCATTGGATGCAGTTAGTATCTTTTCGAAAACAGCCTCTTATTTAAAACAAATTAATATTTTTCTTCCTTACATGAACTAAATAGCACATATTTTTATAGCATTAGCTAACCATAATTGTATTATTAAAGTAATAAAATTATCCTACTGCTATCACTGTAACATGATAAGGTGTAATGCAATGCTCGAAGCAATGTTTAATGGAGCAGAGAAGTATCTGGCAAAAAATAATTCTTTACATTTTTTTCCAGTATGTTAATTTTAATTGTGGTCAATATGAGATTTTTTTTTTAAATGTAAACAAATCTGCTGTGTGTACCAGCTTTTGTAAATCACGTCTCAGAAAGATCTTAATAAATTGATAATACTTCTTTAAACTTTAGAATGTTAGTCTACTGTTACTCAGCTTGATTGTTTCGTGTCTTTTTATGATTTTGTTCCATAGGAAAGACATAAAATTTGTTATTTCAAAGGCTTAGTGTGGCAAGGATATTAACTCTTTCAGCAAGACCAATGTGATCCTGGGACCCTTTACAGTACCTGTAATTTTCTGGCCACCTGAGTATTCCATGTGTATGTGCTTAATTTTTCAAATGTACAGGTTTGGGATGGAGGGAGGAAATAAAGAGGTGTCTTTTAGTTGAGCCTGGGCATAAATTCATGACAAATAAAATATAAGCAAAGTTAGAGAAATGCTGACAGATCTTAGATTAGAATTAGGAGTCCTGTGTATAATTCAAACACTGATTTTAATCTGCCTGGTAATAATTCACGAGTAGGATCTCAGTTCAAGAAATCACAGGATACATGGCTAAATCTAGCCCAAAGTACAAGAGCTTTAGAGATGACATTGAATTTGAAGGTGGGGAGGCTGGGTGCACAGAGGATATCCTGAACAGAGACCTTGAAATCTTTCTGTCTGTTTTATAACAAAGATATATAAAGTAAGTTCTACACATACGCAAAACATTCGTATTAGCAACTTACAGAATCTACTGATTTAACTTTATAGAGTCAGTATGCGTGGGTGGCAAATCTGAACATACTTTTGTGTAATACCTTCTTCTTCTGGTCATTTATGAGATCACGGTATTTAGAATTAACCTATAAACCTGCTTCTTCCTTTTAGTATTCCAGAAAGTATCCAAATACACTGTCTGCATTTATATAAGCTGTAGAGGCTTTTATAAAGCAATTCGAAATGAATAATCTAGTAGTGCTGCCTAAAACAAAAGAATCAACCTCCATAAGCCTGTTCCAAATTAGAGCAAAGTCAATGGAAAAATGCCAACTGACTGGAACAGATCTTAGATCAGCAACAATTTTGGTAATGGATACTGGTCATTTCTCGTACACTGGGCTAAGAGGTGCCCATGCTGTACTTGACTGTGTGCCCAAATGACTGACATAGCTGTCAGCAAGATTTACAGTGCATTTGCACCCCCACAATGACAATCAAAAGTAAAAAGGATGAAGAGATTTTGTATGGATGTCCAATTGCTGAGGTGTCAGAAAACCACTTTAGCCAGTCCTTGATTAAAAATCTATGCTCAGCTTTATCTAAGGTTTAAGAGCCTTGTGAAGCATGTTGGAGGATATGGAGACAGGCCCAAACGACAAATATCTCTGAGGGGGATTTTCAGACCTCATTCAGGCTCTGGAAAAACTCGCATGTGCAACAGAGGGACAAGGAGATGCTAAACTGGGGCCAGTGTGAAGGGCTGCCACAGCACTCTGTTCCAGAGAGCACTTTATCCCTGTGTGCGTATGAACCCTTGCAATAGGCAGTGGTGTGCAGAGATGCAGCAAAAGGCCGGTGAGGCTGCGCTTCTGCTGGGTGCTGCTGGATGCTGGAGCGCACCAAGCCGACATTGCAGCCGGCGCAGAACTGCTCTCCAGAGGGCACCTAGATCTCCACGTTGCAGGGCAGCAGCAGCAGCTCCTTCAGACCAGGCCTCTGCCTTGTATTGGAAAGCCTGGCAGGTTAAAGGGGGCTTCTAGCTGCACAGTTGCCAGGCAGCACTATGTCTGCCTTTCACAAAAGATACAGCTGGGTGTCACACCCCCATGGGAATTTGGAAGCAAGTTATCTGTCCTGTCAATAGTAGTATTGCTCTTTAATCTGCTTCCTAGCAAGGATGTGGTGCTGGAGAAAAAGAAAACTTTATACTTCTTCATAGTGTTCTTAACAGGAACACTTGTTGTTTGTTTTTTAATTATATATTGCATGTAGTAAATGTATGTAATACAATATATGTAACCATCAAAGTAGGTGAGCAAACTGAGCCAACATTTTCAAGGAACTATTAGGTTCGCAACTCTCAGCTTAGATTCTTAGGATATCTCTTATTGTGGTTTTGGCAGTAAGGAACATAATCCATGCATAGATTTATTGCAGGTACCCTACTTTCCCTAACAGCCTTTGTACTCAGAGGCTCTATCAATTAGCACTCTCCTCACTGCAGATCAGCCCCATGTTTTTTCTCCTGGCTCCTCTAATAAGAGAGTGGAGATGTCTAAGCTAGGATGTGATTGTCTGTAACATGCCCGTGTGTCTCACACCCCACTGCAAGCAAGTACAGGGGACTACCTTCATTTTGTGGGTCAGACTAAAGATAAACCTCTGCCATCTACATTTTTAAAGATGAGGTGTCGTGCATAGAGGATAAAGAGAAATTAATTCCCTTTTTCCTCAGGAACACTGGAAATGCCTCCATGTATGTTATTAATGATCAACTTTGCCTGCAAAAGTATGCCTGAAACTGACTCTTCCCTCATGCTTTTGAGGCAATTCATTTACTTCCTCTGTGCTTCCTTTTTCCCATCTATAAAAAGACAAAGTCAATAGCATTCATTCGAAGGACTGCTATGTGCATCACTTCATTACTGTCAGCCCTATTACCATGAGGAGGCCTAGCTAAAATTTTATGATTAGCCATAATTAGCATAGATACAATGTTATTATATCATGATTATATCTACCAACAAGAAGTCTAGAACCTAACAACCTTTGAAATGGAATTTGTGATAAGTCTTCCATTTCCCATGCATAGGGGAAGCACCATTCACCAGTCTGTGTTTGCCTGACATTCAGAAAACAGAGAATTTCCAGGCAAACTGGGGACTTTATTCTTTCCAAACCTGAATTTGGGAAACTACAAATTTCAAAGATGTGCCTGGAGATGCAGTGCAATTGCTCCCTGATTGGTAGAAAGCTCTCTTTAACAAAAACTACACCTTTTTTTTAGTGTTAGCATCTTACACAATTTTTCTTTTCACTAACGATTGTATCTGGGAAATCCTGGAGAAATGCCAAACTCCACCACACTCCACACAGAGCTGAGATCATTGCTTAAGGGATTCTTACCGGCGTCCCAAGCTTTCCACAGTGATGTGTAACTCACTGTCTTTTGGAAAGGGCAAAACAATCCAATGCACATTTTTTCTTATGCTAAATCACTGTCTGGGGTACATTTACTATGTAGCTTACTTACAGTTTAAATCTAGAGATTTGAGTCCAAATCTAGCTCTGGATATGTCCCCAAGGCCCCCAGCAATGCACACTGTGACTAAAAAGTGCTTTCCCCTGTTACACTCAACACCTCCACACACTGTTTATAAAAGGAATTGAAACTACCTGACCACGTTGAGCTTTCAGCAGTCAATCCCAGAGCAATTAGAATCAAGAGAAAAGCAGCTGTTCTTATCGAAGGAAGAGGAAGTGTGAGAGGGTTCATGTTGGCACAGTCTGCTGATCACCAGCTCTTGGGTGGAGAGGACAGGGAGTTTCCAAAGTGAGCTTATGATGACATTCAGCCTCTCTAATTCTCAGAAGTGTGATGGGTTGTGCCATTTTGTTTACCTCCAGATAACTAAGTGACTGGTAAGATAAAAGAATTAATGCATTGGAAGAGTCAGTGCTTAGGACCACTAATATTTTTCATAGCATGTGCAGGTGGACATATTTCTTGGGACCAGAAGTTTGGTACGTTAGGATGGATAATGGTGTGGAGTCGCCATCACATTGCTTTCTTCTTAGCACCATGCTGTTTAGGCTGGGGTTCCTGTGGAAGGAAAAACATTGTCATTTAATACAGTCATAACCCTATAAGGTCACACTGAGCTAGTATCACCCATGATGGGGGAAAATGCAGCTTTACAACAAAGTGGTTTCATCAGTGGGAAGATCAAGATTTTCCCCCATGAGAAGTTTGTTCTAGACAAGATGGAAGCAGAAACTGATGCGTTTTGTGGACATTTTTATCTTCATCCCAGGACTCTGGCAGCTAGGCCTGGGAACTGTGTTGGAGGGTACTGTGAAGTGCCAGCAGCCCAGCAACATTGAAGGAGAGCTGTATTGGAAGCTAAAAAAAATGTCTCCTAACACATTAAAAAGCAGTCCTACTTCTTCCCTGCCTTAGATGCTGCCCAACATGCCCCTTCTTTGAGCGGGGGTTACTCCCCAAGAGTAATCTCATTCAAGAGATTTGGCAAGTGGAAATACAGAGCATCCTGGCTATAGCAACAGAAGTCAGACAAGTGTATTTTTCCAAGAAGCCCAAGCTATTCCAGTGAAGGTCAGTATTGTATCAAGCACATTTTCATTGCTTCATCTCACTCAGATTATTGACATTTTAGCGTAGACTCTGGGACAATGCTGCATTGTCTGCATAGATACACTGAGCCCATGTAAACCAGGGTCATCGCGGATGCTGCAAGAGTCTCACTTGATAGTAGCCTTTTCCTAGTGTAATCCAGCATGAGGAAAGGCCAACCAACCTATTTGCACTTTTTGCTCTGAACTCTGAGAAAGGCTTGGAGCTATTTAGTTTAATTGGGTGTCAACGCCCTCCTGACCCTCCCAAACCAACGGAATTATGGCTATTACCAGCACCCATCAATCCTTTCTCATCTAAGACCATGGCAAAACAAAATTGTGTTTGCCTTCTGGATGAGACTAGACCCAGCCTCCCTAGTCTGTCAGAATGGACACTCACGTCTCTGCCTGCCTCTCCCTGCTGCAGCCAGCACAGCTTTTCCTCCACACGATCCAAGAACGTTGTGTGAGAACCAAGGCGCCGTCTGTGCCTCTGAGAGCAGAGAGGGAGAGGTACATCAGGGCTACGAAATGAAACAAGAGTGACTGTCATGAGAATGATCTTTGACAGGTTTGTCGATTCATTCTCAGATGTGTTTCAGGCTTGAATCGGAGCACAATGCATCAAAATGCCCGGAGACATTTGTATTCAGGCAATTCATGTGTTGTGCAAATGTGCATATTGACTTGTCACTACTCAGTAGAGCTATGTTCACAACTTGGAGTCTGTCACCGTCTACACTGGTTTCCTAAACAATTTATTTTGCCCCCAACTCACTCTTAATGGGAGCTGGTTTATAATGAAAATAGAGACCTCTACATTTAAGTGTTTGGTGTATATTTATACATTTTCTAAGAATCTGCCCAGTGTCTTTGTACAGTCTAATATGGACATCTTAGTTCCTATAAATGAATTGCCATGTGCAGTGCTGTATAATTTTCTAAAGGCAGAAATAAGAACGTATAACCCAAGACATTATCTTTCCAAACTACCTCAAAGTCAGGAAGAGCTGGAAACAGTATTATATTCTTCAAAAGCTAAAGGAAATTGGTGGTCCATAGCCCTAGATCTCTAGTACAGCGATGCTTCCCTTAGGACATGCCAGTCACTCCTCAAGTTCAGCTATTGCATGATCCAAAACACTCTGAAATAAATGTAATTCAGTAGTAGTAGTAGTAATAATGGTAATCATAATAATATTAATTTTAAGAAGGTTTTGATGCAGATAAAAGCAGGGAGTGGTCTTTTTATCTGACTAATCATAAACGAAGCAGATTTAGGTGGCCAGGGATCCTTTGGTAGTAGAAGCCATGGATCCCATTTGCTTTCACAAGTTTTGTATGTATGAAATCTCTTAATCAGAGTCCTTTTGCTTTACTTTCAGTGGTTCAAGTCCAGGGTCTGAAAATATTGAGCAAACAGTATTTATAAGCTATAGGACAAACTACCTGGACTCTAGGATTTGAAAGGATATGTTTATTGTTGATTAGACAGGATTCCAATAACGGACCACACAGACATATACAGTAAAGTTTATAAGCAAAAAAATATTCTGTCCATGGACTTGCTGTGAATGTACAAAGAAAGTGGTGTTTTATGCAACATAGTATGTATGTGTCTGTTCTTTAATGTGTAGTTAATTGTTTCCAAATAAGCTGTCCTTATATGAAGTGAAGCTATAGAAACTACACTAAAGGGCAGACATCCCATTATGGGCTACACCACAGCAGGAATGCAGATATGGACTATTGGACAGCAGACATTGGACTTGGTCCAGTTGCCTGGCAATAAACTACCATTACAAGGTTGAAACTGCAGTTTTATCAGCAAATCTACACTGGCAAACAGATTTTTAAGCTAATAATCTTGCTTGTATCAGGTATCCTTAAAACTGAGAGTCTTTGCATGAATGAATTAATGTATTTTCTGTGATCTGAGTGTATTATTTAGAGCTAGGAGGCAGACTTCCTCTGATATTGAAATTAGGGAAATAATCGCTGTTTGACCATTAAGCTTCAAGGCTGCTTAAGCCAGCTACATGGCAGTAGAGGAGTTCTACACACTTAAACCTGCTCCCTACCATTCGCATAGTGGTTCCTTATTTTTTCAACACAATGAACACGCATGTTGTCGAGGACTTACCCATATTTAAATACTGTGATTTTAACTTCAGATTTAAAGGATCTCTGGTGTAACTTGTCACAAGATTTGTTAAATTAGGTTCATACTGCACTTGAAAAGGGAAATACATTGTAACATCAGGCAAGCCATCACGCCTACAACCAAAAACACTGAAGTAAACCCAAGAGTAAACTTTACATGTTGGATTTAGGAAAGGTAAAAAATACAGCTGTAACATTTCTTTTCAAAAAATGCAAGATTTAGGAGATTTAATTAGCTGTTAATTATCTTGTTAACAAGTAAGCTGTTGAGCTGACAAAAGTTGTGGTTTTCCATTACCCTGATGTTCTTTATTTACACAACTCCTATAGTCATGGTCTCAATCTCAAATGAGTCCAGTGGCCTCTTGTTACAAATACAGATGAGGAACAACAGCAGAAAGAGAACACCCTTCTAGATAAAGGAACTGTGATACTAAAAACATGGGGGATGTGATTTCTTGGCATAAATATGTTGCATGCTTTGGAGTTATTTGCATTGAGTTATTTGCATTATTTTTCGAACCTTTCCAGTGAAGTTGATTAATCATTAACATACCCTGCAGTCATCTGCATTACAATGAGCTTAAGAGCTTTCTGTTGCTGGAGCATTTATGAGTTAAAAGCAAGGCTGAAACAAAGGGTCAATTAACATCAATTTCGCATAATTTTTTAGATATGTATTCTCATCATTTGCAAGCAAAAGTGGTTTTGCTTTCAAAGTGAACAGGATTTTAAATAACTGGCGAAGTTTTCTGCAAGGTGCAATAGGAAGTTGTGAGTTTGGCTGCTGGTAGTGTTGCTCTTCACCAAACCACATTTTGCAGAGTCAGGTAAGTGTAGCACAAGATATGATACCAACACACTGGTCTTAAAATCTTTCTGAGACAAGGTGTCTCAAAAGAGTGAATTTGCTCCATCAGCCCATTCTTGAAAAGCAATTTACTTCTTTGTGTAGATCACTTACCTTAGACTACATCACTAGGTACACAGAGGTGACTGTCAGTTTTCCCTGGTTGTCACAGGTTGAAATGGATATCATAAAACAGTTGATTTCTTGTGAGTTGTTATACAAGATAGAAAATCCATAACCGTGATGTTCTGGAGGTATCAGTATTATCTGCACGAATAGGAAGATATGTTTCTTTGATTGACTGAGCAACATAAAACCAAAATGGTGGGGTTAGGCAGCAGGATGAGTACCTGCAAAATCAGGGGGAGAGCGGAAGTGGTGCACGAAGTTACATGCTGAAAACTTGATAGTAATTGATGTTTAACTCTGGACTAAAAAGCATGATGCACATCTGAAGTATATAGGAGAGAATGCCACAGGGAGAAGGAAGCACTGTACACTAGTAATTTACATTTCTTACTTGTTACCTTTCTCTTAATACACCTCTTTCCATCTAAGTGAACACAGAAATTGCCTCTTTTTATGTATGTAAAATCAAGTCTATGCTTAAAAACTTTGGACCAGTACAGCTAGTCTTTAGGTACATTTTCTATTTAGAGATCTTGCACTGAGATCGATCATTTCCGTTTAAACTCCTGACAATATCTCATTAAGGGTTATCCATAGGGGACATTCTAGTTGAGGGGGGAAAAAGAAAAAAGAGTAAAATCCCTTGTAGAGGCAAGTTCTTAGTTCTACTGAATTTGCATCACTGTGCAGTCTGCAGCCTGCTAGAATTAAGCAACCTGAAGTTTCAGTTGGCAGAGAAGTTATTGATACGTCAAAGCAACTACACAATATGCATTATTTTTCTCCAGACCTCAGAGCGGAGATCCCCTCTACCTCTGAAACAAGTCTGAGAATGTTTTGTTGTTATCAGGAACTTAATTGGGAAATTCTAGTTGTTACTTTCTTTTTTTTACTGTTCCCTTATTTCTTTTCAGACATGCTGACTTAACAGTTACTTGTTTCACTCAGATAGAACTAGTAGTCCTGAGAGCAGAGCATTGACTGGTGACACTGAAATCCCCAAACAAAGCGCCTATTTCATAACGAGGACCTGAAATTTGATTTCACACTCAAAGCTAAATACCTTGGTCATGTAGTTATTTGGCTTTCTGGAATTGGCCTTTGGAGTCAGTCAAATTATTAAAGCATTGGTTTTCTCCTGATATGGAATGGGGAAGATTCTGGAACCTCAAGAATGTTTCCTAAGATACAGATGCTGTAGATTATCTTGCTATAGTCAGTCCTTCTGAAGTGATGACCTGAGAAAGTACAATATCAATGCTGAGGGACAAACATGCTTTGTTTTCCTTTCCACTGGTTTTGCAAATTTACATTGCTGGCTAAGACTTGAGAAAAAATAAGACGTACTTAAACAGAAATGTTTTGTTTAATGGGTTTTAAGATAAATTAGCGTTTAATTACTATTATGAAAACTTGATCATAGTGAAATAAAGCACATTTTCCTTGAGAAAAAATTCTTTGGGTCTTAATAGCTAACTAGAATCTTGCTTGTAATTACCTTAGGTAAACTGAAAAACAGGGAAGTTAAATTCCTGCTATAGCAACTTGGTAAATAAATTAAGATACGATTTATACTCTCCTGAAGACAGACGGAGGAAAAAGTTTTTATTGTTTTCCATGGAAATGTAACATTGGCTATATGCCATTTATGTGGTTCTTCAATAAATTACATGTCCAGGTATAAATGTTTGCTTTGGAGAGCAGAAGGCATTTTGTTTGATCTCTTGGCTTTGTTTCTTATTTTAGAAACAGTAGGTTTGCTGAATTGCTCTTTGGGTGAGATGCTTTGAAGGTTCAGAAGAGAGGAGATAGGAAGGTTTGTAATTAAAAATTAATTGAATATAGATAGAATACTGAATCTTAATAAAATATACTGCTCTCTGTTTTTATGGAACCTGATTTTAAAAGATATTACAAACACAAAAAACCCAAAACCAAACAAACACAAAAGAACACACCAATGAATGAGTCTCTAAAATAAAACAAAATAAAAATAATTTAAAACAATCTGAATAAAAACAGTTTAGGTTGAAGGCTTCTCTTCCTTAGTAGTTTTAATGTTAAACACACTGATTTTGGAGGGGTGCACTGATCAAAATTGTTTCTCGGATTTTTAAATTTTCTTTGCAACTTTTTTGTACAAAATTAGATTTTCAGTTGTTGTGAAAAAGGACAATTTCTTACCATATAGGATGCACAGCAGCTAGCACAATGAGCTTCTGGTCTCAGTTAGGGCTGCTAAATGGGAATGTTACCATAAAATCCTTCCATCCAGCATGTCAAGCAATTCAGCTGCTACCTGTTGATCTTGGGAACGCAGAAAGTACAGGCTGATGTGTCAGAGAAAAAGCTAACGTTGAACTGATTAGTCCCAATGTCCATATTTCAATCTACTCTGCCAAAATTAAAACCGTCTTTTCAGCTACAAAGCACCAGAAAATGTGGAGCTCCAAACCTGAATTCATCAGCTTTCCATACAAAAGTCTTTTTGGCAAAAAATTTGTGACGACAACAGAGCCGATTATCAAAGTTAGGTCCCAACTGCGGTACTAAAAGCTGGGTTTTCCTATTCTTGGCTAGTGAGACTGACATCTAGTGGCTTCATTTACTGATCCCTGAGCATCCTCTATTTCAGTGTGTTTGCTTTATAGAAGTGTGGGAGACAGACACTTTACCTGCCTATAATCGTGTGGCTTGGGGTCTTCATACACACTGGTCTTATACTTGCCATTTTTCACAAACAATATTTTGGCCTCGTAAGAGCTGATACGCGGAAAGTGAGTGACAAGCTGAGGCAAGTCCCTTTTCTGTTCTGAGAGAGGAGGGAGCAGCCTGGACCTAAGCCTTGAAAGCTGTCGCATTACCATGGACTCGGAGGTCATTTTAGGCTTCGGTTCCCTGTTTCCCTTTCCTCGTGGCTTCTGAGAAGTGTTGGATGATTTACAGAGCTGGTAGCTAAAATCAGGAGGCTGCTTTAGCCATGCATTGGTATTGGCTTTGGGTTGCTGCACTACATTTGCTGCTGTCAAGGCTCACAGAAAATTTTGTTTGACGTTCAAATGAAAATTGTCACTCACCTTGTTGGAGAGGGAACATAATGGACTGATGATGGATTTTTTCTTCTCAGGTATTGTAATTTCCGTCAAAAAGAAAAAGAAAAAACACATCACACTTACATATGCAACAGAACTTTTATTATTTGTTGTTACTTGCAGTCTGGCTAGCCCTATCTGTATGACATAGTACATTCATTGAAGATAAATGTGTGCTTGTACTTCAGCATTATTTTGTGCCTGTGCTTAGAGGAAGAACTATTGCTTCTCGATTCCCTCTTTCAGTTATGCAAAGTAAGCTGAAGAAGCAAACCCCTAACCCTAGAGAAAGCCCATTCAAAGACAAAGGCACAGATGTTGAGGAATCTACACATTCACAGCAACCTGTAGGAATAGGAGATCTGATTTTTGTTTTGCCTGAAATACCCATCACTAAGTAAGAACACAAATACACTTTTTATGCTTGTCTTATTTAACAATACATCCTCGAGGGGAGACTAAACCTGTGCACATGCAGCTCAGCTCAGCAGGGATTTAGTGCTAGCTGGGCAGCGCTGGATGCATGCTAGCCTCACTTTGCATGCACTGGAGTTACAAAACGAACCTTAAATTAGGGAGAAGTTGAAATTCCAGTTTCCATCCTTCCTGATGCATTTTCATGTTTCTCCACATTCCTGGGCCCGTCCAGGCCGCAATATTAATTAGATCTGGCCCACTGCTATCCTAATAAGTGCCCAGGTGTTATGTCCTGCCACGGGCTATCTTATCAGCCCGTGCCACTTGAGGTTCATCTTTTCTCCCAGTGGGAGAGGGATGCCCTTTCATATACCCAAGGATGCCTCTGGGCAGGGTGAAAGTCCATTGGAGCAGCATTAATGCCCTAATAGGCAGCAAAGTATTTGGCTCTGTGTATGAGCTAGATAATACCTTATCTCTGTTCTGTCTCTCTGACAGATCTTAAAGACACTCCAGAATCTGTTACCTTCATTGCACTATATCTGTAACAGCAGCCTTAAAGAGCTCCTTGGATGTTCTGCAAAATCTGGAAGAAACACATAGATCATAAAGGTATTGCAACTGGCCGCAACACAATACAAACCATTTTTCCTACTTCCTTTAATAGTCAATGCTTATGAAAGCTGAAGGGAAGTTATAACCTTACAACTTTATCTTTTTTGTGCTTAGTCAGAGGACAGAATGTTTTTTGTTTTTTTCTTTCTAAGAGAAGGTGGTGGTCCATTGAAGGATAAGGGCAGATGGAAATGTGTTCTTACTGACAAACTTGTGTTTCTGAACGAGGATTTGGGTAGGCAGCTTGCTGGAGAGTGCAGGTGAAGGTGGTGCTTCTTGCTGGTAAGCTCCCAAAACTGATTTTGGAAGGTCACATTTCTGTGCTGTCCTTTTCAGATTATTTTTGTTCTCAAGCCATGCTCAGCTGTACTGTGCTATCAAGCTGAGTCCCTTCCAGCCCAGGACCTCACTGTCTGGAGCTACAGGACAGCCTCCAGGAAGGGGGCAAAGCTCACAGTCCCAATTCCACAAATTATTCTCAGGCTTCCCAAACACTGAAGCACAGCCTGGCCCTGCTCCTGCTTGGAAGGAGGTGAGCAGGCTTGGGTGGGCTTGGGTGGGCACTCTGCTTTTGTCCTCTAAGGCAGGCCAGGCTGTGTGAGGGCAGTCTACAGGCAAGCTGTCCCACCACAACCAGCTACTGTGCTTACCTGATCGTTTAATAAATTGAGGACAAAACCTGATAGCTGACAATTTATACATTTAAAGCAGCCCTTTCTTGTTTTGTAACTAATGGAGATACTGGCAGACTCACCAGATGTGCTTTAGGTACAGGTAAAATAGGAAGATGTCGAAGTCAGCAACCAGCTGTGTGAATGAACAGCAAAGATGCTTCTGCTTTTCTAATCTGCACCAAAGCTGTGATAACCTAGACTTTGCATTGCTTCTGCCATCACAAAAAGGGTATGCAAGCACTTGTCCCTCCACAGCTACCAGGAGCAGAAAGGTTCAGCTCTGCGGAGCTGCACATCCTCGTCTGTTCCCCTCCCCGTCCTGCACTCCTTCCTCCCCACAGCACTGTCAGTCCCACAGTCTGGCGATAGCAAAATTCATATTTTGCCTAGATTGCCAAGAAGCTGTACAATCCATTGTAGTAATTGTGTCAAAAAGGCAGCTCTTCTTTTCATGCACCAGATAACAGACACCACTAATTCATCAGTAGAGCGAATACCCATTTCCTCCTTACCCCTCAATCCTCTGTCTGTTTTCTCCAGTCCCAGTATTTTTCCTAAACCCAAAGCTTTCCATCCAGAGAAAGTTTCTAAAGCAATGCATTGCTATGATTCTCCATTAATTTCAGCAAAGCAAAAAGTCTTTATTTTCACACATCCCACCTCTACCAGCTTTGTTAGGGTTGATTTTCCATGCGTATGTTTGTATTCTAGAAACTGAAACTCACTCATCCAAAATACTTATGGATCTATATGCACAGTGATGAATAAGGACCCCAAAGAGACAGAGGGAACAGAAAAAAATAGACACCACTCACCACTCTGCAAAAAACGGGGACTTCCTGGAAAACCTCATATGCTGTATCACAGGAGGCTTCTCTTTCCTCTCTTCTAGGGGAAGTAAAGCAAAAGGATGAATTTGCAGCACACCCTTATTCAGGGAGTTGTTTTTTCTTCCATTGTACAAAAGAGCTGGAATATGCAGTCTACCCATCTGTGTTGCTAAGAAACAGGCCCCTGTTGCCTTGAGACTCGATTCAGAATTCAGAAACAAAAATAATGTCTCAGTAGACTGCATAAATGCAGCTTGAAACCTAGCAACAAGGCCATAAGTTCAATGTGATTCTCTTGCATGTTAGAAAACGAGGGTATCAGAAGGAAAACATGACTCAGAAAAATAAAACAGTAATTTGAAAATAAAATAGAGCTGTTATATCACCAATTATCCTAAGGGATGGAAGTATCTTTTACTAAAAGTACTTTCATGACCTATAAGATCTGATGCTTTCTACCTGTGCTTTGAGCAGGTTCATGTTTACTATAACATGCAAATACAAAGCAGCATCCATATTTACACCAGTATTTCCCGAATATTCAGCTTGTGCAGTATAAGTGACAACACGAGAGTCAGGATAGCAGAATTAATTGCTAGTTTGTATTTCAGTTTTCAAGCACTCTGCCAACAGAATAATTTAATGGTTGCTACACATGCCTTGAAATGATTACTCTTCAAACGGTGTGGATTGTATAACTGGGAGCAATTACTTAACCATGTCCACGTAGAAAGTTTTCTATATTTGCTTATGTGCAAGTGAAGTATAAATAAGAGCACAGCACAAGCGTAAAATTATAAACAGATTTTAACACCCTTTCACCTTAACAAAGAGTCATTGTGTGCTGTTGGAAATTACATTGGTTCAATCAGCTATTTAATTGTAAAATCTTTTCCCTCTGGTTGCAGAACTTGATTACACAACTGAAACTTTGGCCAGCACTCTGGCAGAGTAGGCCAAGTTTGAACGGAGTTATAGTTCTCAGCTGAGTAAACATGACTCAGTTGTTTGTTTTTCTTTTTTGATGTTTCATCATAAAGAGCTATTCTTCAACTATGTGATATGACTGTGTACATAGCGGATTTAACTGGAGACAAAAGAGGAAGCAAAATTCAGTGGTGACACATTAATTTCTCCTTGGTTTTCTTCTTCTGTGTACTATTTCCAAAATAAAAAGAAAAAAGCTTTCTTCTTTCAAAATTTGCAGCAGTTCCATGTCGTTCCTTCAACATTCATATTGTTGTAATTGCTCAGATTCACGGCCAAATGAGTATCTGGGAAAACGGCTTCGCTTTTTGTTTATTTGGTTTTGAAGGACATTCAGAACCCTTTGAGAGGGTACACTGTACACCGATACATTTTTCTGTATTTTTAAGCAAATTAACATTTCTTCAGGCTTTCAGCTGAAAAGGAAGTTGGTGGTTGTAGCTGAGATTTGTGATACGACATTGGATTAGTTCAAATACAGAAAGATCTCACAGCAGTCTGAAAGTAAATGATACGACATAATTGAGTGATCCTTTGACAATTTATGCTGCTGAGATACGTACAATTTTACTGAAGAGGAAGCATCACAAAACACAATTCCTTAAAATCACTTGAAGAAACAAAAATCATGTTATATTGCCAGTAGATGGCACCATGTTACCTATGTCACAAGGTTTTAATACCCAGAAAAGCTAAGGAGTAAATCTTGCTCTACCGCAGGGTAGCAAGGAGGCTTGAAATTTTCCCACACCAAACCGCTTCGTGTTTTCAGCTAAATATAAGCCCTTTGTAGACTCAAATAAGATTAAGGAGACCTTAAGAGTACAAGCTGGAAAAAGCAGTAAAGCCAGTCAGGATCCTAGTCTGAGCTACAGAATCTTCTTAGGGACAAGCAAGCACAGATGGAATATCAAACCCAGATTTAACCTTGAATACCATAACCAGTGATATCAATACTTTGTAATGTGAAAGATTAAAACAAAACCAACTCCCCCCAAAAAACAAACAAACAAACAAACAAACAAACAAAAAACCAAAACAAACAAAACAAACAAAACAAACAAAACAAACAAAAAAAACCCACCACAAAACAGACACAAAAATCTGCCTGTTCATTATTTATACATGGAGAATGGGATGAAAGGTATTTTGTTCGATCACTATATCATAAAGAAGCATTGTCAGCCAAAACCTAGATTATAAGAAAAACCCAGCACTTGACAGGACCATTAGCATGACTTTTCGAGCATGCTGGGCTATTTAATGTTTTTTAGGTTTTTCTAAACTTGAATTATTCTATGCTGTATCAATTCCTAAGAGTAAAAAATAAAATTTAAAAAAAAAATTACTTTTGATTTTGAAACCAGACAAATTATGTTATCACCAGCTTGCAGTGTATGTTAGAAAGAGAATCTCCCCTTTCCTTTAAGCTCACAGCTTTTGAGGATACTGACCTACTTTTTTCTTATATTTCTTTGGTAGTGGAGCCAAGCAGGTTCAGGTCCCATGTTTGGGGTACCATAGCAATGCTTCAGTGGTAACTCAAGAAAATCAGCAAGATTTCACTGCATGTTTGCAGCCCTGATTTAGCTCTTACACTCTTCCACTGAAATCAGCGTAAAAGCAGTGTGAAATCAGGTTTAACTATTTAAGAACACTGCTGAAGCAACAGAAGGAAAGATTAAATTACAGAGGTTTGTGTTACTGTGTAAAATGCTGATCAGCATGTGATACAGGTTAATATTTCATTTTTTCTCAACTAGGAGATAGAACAGTGTTTGAGGGCAAATGGTGGCTTAGTGTTCCTTTGCTTTAACTCATCTAAGTAAGGAAAAAGCCTACAGATTTCATAAATCCACTTCTTACTTCTGAAATCTTATTAGAGACTGAGGAGAATAAATCCTGGTTTACACTAAAACAACTGTTTCATTTCCCTTATTCTGAGTGGTTGTTCATCGTGCTCAGGAATTAGAGGCATGTGTACTCCATGCAGTGCAACTCTGAAATATCCCAGCTAACTCCAGGATCAGCGCCTACAGGTACAGGTCAAGGTGACACATCCATCTCAGATAATTAGCTTTTGTGTTCAGCGTCGTGCAAGCACAACTCTATCATATTCAAGTGCTGGAGTTAAGAAATACAAACCAGCTCGGAGCTATTTTAGGCTTTCCTGCAGTACACAAGGAGTTGTGAGGATGATTGCTTATCATTCCTTCCACAGAGATGAAGGAAAATGAGAACAGTCTCAAAGGCTAGATGGGGCAATTGCTATTTCTTAAAAATGCAATAGACAGGAAAAACAGCTGGGATATCTAGAAGAGCAAAACAAAACCTGAAATATAGCTCCCACACTTGTAAAATTTGAGTACTTTTGAATTTCTTCTTTTATCTGGTTATACCTTCAAACATCTCCATTATAGTTTATATTAAAATATTACATGGCACAGAACTAAAAACGTGAGCTGGTTTTGCTGTGGGAATTACCACAAATTTATATTTTACGGAAAATTCAGAAAGTGACTGATTAAAGAAAAAATCATAAGAAAATTTATTTTGTCTTTTCTAGTCCATTCTGATAGTAGCCTTTCATTCTGCTGTTTCCAAACCAATAGAACTGAAGAGAAAATAAACACACAACAGAGTAGTCAGCAGTAGAAATGACAGCACAAAGCTCTCTTCTGATTTGCAATATCCTTCCAAATCAAAATTAAGCCAGACAGTAATTTTTTCCCCCTCATATATCTCCTTTACCTGTAAGAACCACTAATGTGTGTATGTGTGTAAAATCAGCTTATAAATATTTGGTACTTCTACCTTAAAACAATTATCACTGATAGTCCAGCAAGTCAAGTTACGACCTCAGCCTTTATCACCATGTTCTAAATCCCTCACTAACAGGATTTAACTTACCCAAATTGGTGACAAAACTAGAGCAGGGATTTAACGTTGCTGTGGATTTGAATCATTACATCAGTTACTGCCGAAGTAATGATGTTCCACTTTCCGAGATTGAGTCCAGTCGGATTGGATTCCTTGAATCTTGAATTAATCAAAGTTTAGAAACGATAACAGATAGGCACAACATATATAGATTACATGTAGTTGGTTAAATAATTCAACATATTTCCTATGAGCTAGCAAACTTTATCATTACATATTTGGCTTTTATTTTCCTGGTCCCACTCTTCCATTGTTTTTGGTCTTCAGTCCTGCTTTTTGTAAAATCAGACAGCCTTCATCAGACATTTCCCTGATCTCTGTAAGGTTGGAAACCATCCACGTTAGAGGCTGGAAAATAACCACTAGAACTAGGGTCTTTACATGCATGTAGAAGATGCACCAGGAATAAAGCATCTAAATAACTTGTATGAGACTGTTTCCTTCATGAATGACAATTTTGAGTGGCTTTAATTCCATTTTATCACATTGATAATGTATTTTGGAGTCAAAAAGACATGTAAATAAAATAAACATTTACCATTAGCTATTTATTGCTGCCTTGTTTAAAGTATTTCAGCCTTCCACCTGGGGTGCATAAATTCTCCCAACAAGGACATGCCTTTATATTCTGTACTTGTACAGTTCGTACCAACAAAATACTGCTTCAGGATTCTGGCTTTTATGCTCTACTACATTGTGGGCAAATACCTACCTCACTCTGGTGGAGAAGTAGGAAACTGAAACATTTTAAATTACCTTTCTGAAGTTACCAAGACAGATTATTCAGCCTGTGGGAACTATCTGGAGAAAAGGGATGTTTCTCATCAAAGAACTTCTGAAAGAGTTAACTCAGGAAGAAAGTCTTGACTGAGGAAGTTTTCACAGAGATATAGGAGGAAAACCCCTGGAAAGCATTTCTTTGGGGGAAAGAAGAGAATGGGAGGTAAGAGATTGCAGTTTGTTCTTAATGGTGTGTCCCAGGAGAATTCATACTTCTGTTTCTCACTTTTTTGCCCTCATTCCTTTGCTTGTCTGGCTATTCTGCCCTTTCTTAAATACACTTCCCAGAGGCGCCACCATCTTGGCTGAGGTGTTCAGCTGTGGCCTGTGGTGGGTCTGTTGCGGAACCAGCTGGAACTGGCTGGAACCGTCTGGAACTGGCTGGAACTGGCTGGATCTGGCTGGAAATGGCTGGAACTGGCTGGAACTGGCTGGAATTGGCTGTAACTGACTGGAACCAGCTGGAACCATCTGGAACTGGCTGTGTCCATCACTGGGCAGGCCCAGTGGCTCCTCACAGAGGCCACCCTGCAGCCACCCCCACCCCCACCAGCAGCTTCCACCAATGGCCAGTAGAGCCTTTAATGTAAAAAACCCACATATTTTAGTGACATTGAGCCTAACAGTAAAATGCACCATCAATCCAGTACACCAAAATACACCAAAATACTTCCTTGTATCCCAGTGCTAGCAAGCCATTAAACTGAACTTAAGTAGACCATTTTTTCATTAAGATAGCCATGTAAAGTGTATGCTCTGATTCAGTTATATGCTGGGAAATATCTGCCATAAATTAATCAGTACCATAAATTTGGGTTGCTGCGTTTTCTATGTTTCTGTTCACAGATGACCTCTTGATGGATGAGAGATGAGGATTTGAGCTTCATCACAGTATTCATATACAACAAATAGTTTAACAAGTTCAAGCACAATACATGAACTGTGTGTAAAACATAATAAATGTTCTGAAAACCTGCAATTCTATAAGGGTTGTATATCAGTAAAAACTATAATGAATTCCTGCCCCCCAAGGTAAGCTGGGGAGGAGTGGGAAATAATGTCCTTAAATACATAGGAATACAAGCATCTAATTTCTCCTTACAGATCTTGGTTTCTTTAAACTTTACAGAAGTGTTTATCTGTACAAGAGCTTTATGATTCAGGCCAACCACTATAAATCAAGAGCAATGCAGACCAATTTCATAATCTCATGGAAATATATCCAAGAATGGTATTTCCTTTAAAAAGAAAAAACAACACACCAGAAGAAACAGGTAACCCTATTTCTTGAATTAGGTGTTCATACAACCCACTGGATTGTTGCAAATTGAATCCTGGATATCTAACTCTCCTCATTCAATATGCTCTCAGTCTTGTGAATTGCTTTTATAGCCAGGTACCTAACCTGGGGGCATTAGAGCAGTGTGCAATACAGTTCCTACAACATGATTTTGGATACCTCCTTCTGACTCTGCAATATTCACAAAACACATACAATAGCATTTTCCTACATCCACAAATGTATGCAATTTTGGTGGAGGAGTATCTGAATACGAAGTCCTATGACACAGACACATTATGGTGTGTCCTTTCACAGGCTGTAAACTGGGGAGAGGAATGTGAGTTGCAAGAGAAGGGAAGGGGAATGGGCTAGTTCCTGAGAGCATCATAGGCGTAGGCATACGGTGTGGAAGGAGGAACTGAGACCAGTCTTGATTAGCACTCTATTCAGACTTTTTGCAGATGGTGAAGAGAAAAGCTAGTGTCTTTGTCCACCGTGAATAAGTAAGGACCTAATAAATGTTCTATGCAAATGGTCTTTGAAATACAGTTTAAAATCATTACCTTGTCCTCATTTGCTAAATACATATGGAAGTAATTTTCTGCAGGATGTTTTTCCTAGTAGGAAATTAATTTCTTAAAGAGCAGACAAAATTTATTATAATTCAATAATTGCTTAATAAATACAATTCTTTAATTATATAAGTCCTTTCCTCTTTCAAATTAATTTTCCAGTAATCCCCATATTTCTCTAATAGATGAGAATAATTATATTAGCTCTGCTGAATAACCTTAAGCCATTACATTCCTTTAGCTAAACAAAGTTTTATGAAACAGTCAAATTAACATTGTCTTTGTAATGGAGATCTGCAATCCAGAATGCTTTATAGTCTAAACACAAAATTCTATCATTAGAGACTGGATATTATTTCAATCAGCCAGGGCTCTTTCAGGCAAATGGATTGATCGTTTTCTCACACATTCAATTGTAAACTGCACAATAAGGAGTTAAAAGTTCTGAATTCCCAAGATTCTTTGTTCAGTGTTTCAGAAGCCAAATGAAGTATAATGTGCATTACTACAAAGGTGCTAATAAATATACACTGCTTCCAAAGGCTTAATATCAATTCAAATATTGTATATATGTGCAGCTCTAAATCACTGATTCATTTATAAATTAAAAACATTAATTCAAACACCATATTATAATAACGTGTCACTATCATAGGACTTACAATATATTCACATGAAGGCAGATGGAGTTTGCTTTCATTATTCAATGCACCTGCCCCTCTCCCCCCTCAATAAGTGGAAAAGAATAATGAGTCATATTAATGTAGGTAGATTAGTGCATGAAGAAGCCTAGCTTTTATTTATTTAGGAATAAAATAAATTTTTAAAATACTTATCTAACAACACTCAGATGTACTTTTTGTCCTCTTAAATATCTCTCTGCCTAATATTCACAACCCTTTTTCTTGTGAAAACAGTATTTGGTGAAAGCACCTCACATTTATGACCTAAACCTTTGTATTGGAGTTCCCTTGTGACAGAATAGTGAAAACAGATAGCCTTGGTCATCTTTTGCCGAAATTCTAATTTAGACCTCCTTCCCCATTTATCCTTTATGTTTTTCTTTCTTCTTCTGTCTTAGTCTGAAGCCCCTGTTTTTTTCTGCTTTTACTTTGTCCTCTCCCACCATAGGAGGGAAGAACAGGAATTAGATAATGGAAATGTAGCAGGCTGACTCCATCATTCAGTCAAGGGCACTGTCCTGGGAGATGGAGTTGAGGGTCCTCTTACGGAGACCATTCCTCCGTATGAGTCATTGGAGTCACCTTTTTCCTGTGTCTATTGCTCAGGCTAACAAGAGGGCACGACTTCCCCCTTGCTCTTCCTGTTGTCTGTCCCAACCAGGCACGCAGAAGCAGTAAAAAAACATGGGATAGGTAACTGAAGCTCTTTTGTGCTTAAGCAAAACCAGTTTATTCCTGGTCCAAGGCTTAACACGCTGCGTGATACCTAAGTTAAATGTGCTCCCCACATGATTACTCAGTGATAGACAGAAATCAAACAAGATAGTCTATCAGATTCCACAAACAGCTGTCTTGACACCACTGAAGAGACAGGAACTTCTTAAGTAAACATATCATGAAATTAGGGTTTCACCATGTCAGAAGCTAATAGGATTACTCTAAAAAGGAGCATAACTTGTTTCCTGTCACACAGGGCCTGCAGCTTATGCTCTATTGGCTAATAAATCCTGAATTTCACACAGAATGTGTTGCAGTTGAATACTCACATGGACAAGGTAGATGCATACACCTGGGTAGGATTGCGCTCTCCAGTTCTGTGGCAAAACTCAAGTCCTGAAAGGTATATTAATCAAGCTGGAAATCATAATACAATCTTTACATTCATTTTAAATTCACTACAGACTTTAAACTGTATGAATTTAATTGAAAATTTTGAAATACATCAACTATCCATTCCCTTTTCAAAGTCAGAAAGTTTTCTAGGCGTTATGATCAGTGGAATAGTCAAAGATTCCCTACGCCAAAGACCTTAAATTAAACTAATTTTGTGAACAGATTTATGACAGGTCACTGGTATACAACTTGATGGAAGTAGAGATACTTCCAGCCAAAAGTTTGCTGTTTTGCTGCCATCACACAAAACCAGGGATGTCAAACTCATTTTCACTGGTGACCACATCAGCCTTACTACTACTACATTTCTGCATTTCTTCAAGTGATGAAGGATAGAGAATGTCAGATTTTCAAGGAGCTGGTTTTTATTAAATGACAAAAAAAAAGGCTAAAAAAATTTGTTTGCATTTCAACTGTTTACATTTTGCATTGGATGAGCCTGGTTCAGCGGAACAAACACTGTCTGTCTAACAGAATGTAGATTCCTCCTGTAAAGTGTTCTGGTAAAACAGACTCACTATCTGAGAACCACGGGGTCCACATACTTTGTTAGTCTCTTATTCTTTCATCTTCAAGAAAAGAGAATTATTTTGTTCCAGAAAACATGATTCATTCAATGAGCCTTTTCTTTGGGAGAGAGGTTGTACAAAAGCAAAATACAACACCTTAATCCAAACCAAACATTCTTACTCTACCAAGTTCCTTCCTGCCATTGGTGTCAATGGCTGTTTTCACTAAATGAAGATTAGCTATTACAGAGATGTTTTCAATAAAGCCAGTGTATTTGGCATCTCAGAAAACAAACCAAAACAGAACAAACCAAAAACAAACAAACAGAAACAACAACAAACAAACAAACAAAAAACTCCAAAACAAAAACGTAAACTTATCCTGCATCTTATTTCAGTACAATTCTTCCAGTTAAACCGTTGGAGCTGCAGAGCCAAGCTGATAAGACAAGAGGAAATGGACTCAAGTTGCACCAGGGAAGGTTTGGATTGGACATTAGGAAAAAATTCTTCATGGAAAGCATTGTCAAGCATTGGAATAGGCTGCCCAGGGAAGTGTTTGAGTCACCATCTCTGGAGGTGTTTAAAAGACGTATAGATGAGATCATTAGTGACATGTTTTAGTGCCAGAGTTAGGTCGATCGTTGGACTCTATGATCTTGAGGGTCTCTTCCAACCAAAATAATTCTATGATTCTATATCAGCTTTTCTTAAATACGGGAGAACTGACAAACATTGCAGAAGCATTAGAAAATTTACAGATCAGTACGAAAACAACAAAGATTGCAAGATTAGATGCTGTGAGTGTAGGAGGAAACTCGCTTGTCTGTTCAGCCTACCAAGACCTTGGGTCCCAGTGAGAGGAAAAAATGTGTATTTTCTTACTTCTGGAAGGAGAAGGCTGCAAATGTCTCTGAGGAAATTACTACTGCTTCTGAATTACAGCAATTCCCACAAGTGCTACAGTCAGCAATGCATCTTGTTCTACAATGTAGCTCATTGTTTGTAAAGATGGTGCAGAAATGACACTGTAACTTCTCTGTGGCTACAGCTTGTGATGTCATGATCATGTTGCATTTCAGAAACTGCATATTAGCATGTATTGAGCAAGTATATTGCACACTAACTATAGGAAAACACTGTCTGATGGAAAATGAAGTTGGACAATTAATGCTACAGAAAATCAGCCATAGAGGAAACTATTCTCTCTTCCGTGTTCCTGACTCATATGAGCAATTATTCAGTAACAGACCCTAATCAGCTGCTATTCTGGAGGCAGAAAAGTCCACAGACCAGCAGTGACCTGATGCAGTAATTTGGTGGGGTTTCTTTCCCATGTCTCTAGCCTCAGTACTGCATCACCTGCTTGCCACCTTGTCACCTGCCTTTCTCTACAACGAAATACAATACCTCTGCCTCTCTTCACTGCAGCAGCAACCTGGCTGTCCATTACCTCCTCATCTAGAGAAGCCATCAAGCCCTGAAGTCTGTGTGTCACGCAGCACAGCACGCAGAGACAGGGCTGTAGCTGACTCACAGCTGCTCTGCCACCAGCCCTGGCTGTCCCAGTCACCAGCTGCCTGGCTGAGCAGCAACATGTTCCCTTGCTGCCCATTCCTGCCGACCTTATCTGCTCGGAGTGGTAAGTGAGGGAAAGTGCTCAGCAGGACATATGAGGCCCATTTGCCACATACCCAGCAGATATGTTCTATTGGAATGTGTAAAAGCTATAAATTATGCATACAAACAAAAATACTTCCTCCCAGGCAGCTTTCCATAGCTCCACAATCCATTTGATTTGGGTGTTTTGTTTCATTTTGTTTTTTTCATGTGCCTTTGCAGGGCAAAACTTGCAAGAGTGTAAGGACTTCAGAAGTAGACTAAAATGCTCAGACAACTTTGAAAGCAAATTCTCCATGGGAACTGCAAAGCTGAGACTTCTTTGTAATATTTGATGTTTATACTGTAAATGAAATATGGTACTTTATGTTTCATTCTCCATATATGAACAGATGTGTTACCAAAGTTTAAACAGTACAATAGGTCACAAAGATGAATCAACATTTAATTGCAAAAGCAGAAGGCCTATCATTCAGTTTCTGTTTATAAATAGTGCCAAAATAGTGTCAATCTGTATTTCTTTGTTTCCACATGCCCCTTTCCCATAAGTGTTTTGAATTAATCTTATATTTTCTGCCTCTTTGTAAAGAGGAATAAAGAGTGCAAAGCATTGCATAATGCAACAATATAGTGTCATGTTCAAACACTTTTACTTTGATTTAGTAAGATCTTTTTTTGGAAGAAGGTACATTAAAAAATAGTAGAACTTCACTCTTTCTGACAGACTAGTCACAGACAAGCATCAGCTACAATTATAGTTACAAAGGAGCATGTGCAAAAGCATGAAAAAATGGACAATAAAGAAATACTCAAGGAAAAATTATAAAATAAGTCCTAAAGCATCTTCAAATAAATTTTATTCAACATGTATTTATTAAAAGATGATGGCATGAAGCACAGGCCTTTCACAACATTGCTGTCCTTTAGCTTTGCAATCTTTATGAGACGCAACCCAAGAAGCTTGCGTGCTCCGTATACTTGCTCCATATACAGGCTACATACCACTTCACCACTGGTTAGATACTCTCTTCATACCTGCTATATAACCAGCAAAAGAAATAACAGGTTCCAAGTCCACTAGACAGGCATCATCCTCTCCTCCTGTGACACAGAACCACTCCTCCTGGTAGATCCAGACGTCCCTGCTCATTGCAGGGGTGTTGGACTAGATGACCCTTGAAGGTCCCTTTCAACCCAAACTGTTCTATGATCCATTCTTTTTTCCCAATTCCAATGACGTCTCACTGTTTTTCAGTCTTTTCCCTCAAAACCACAGTCGGTCTCCATCTTGCGTAGTCCAGAACACTCCACACCTGCAGGACTCTGTCAGTTCAAGACCTACCATCCATTCAGGCCTTTTGTATGTTCTTTTGTCTCTTCAATGTTTCCCTCAGCTAACTAAGGACTTCCCTTATCTGTTAATAGGGATCTATTAATAAAATCTTGCAGAAGGCATGAAAATTAGGATTTTTAAGAGCATTTAGTCTTGGCACTCAGTCCTGTCACTACTGCAGTCTATGGTAAAACTTCTTTTGCCACAGTTTGAAAGGTGTGTAAGAAAATAGTCGAAGGAGATGAAGCGATCCAGGATTTCAGAAAACTGAAAAGTCATAGGTGTGGCAAAGATAAGGGGTACTGGAACTGATATTCTCCATAAACATAAGTCCATCACTGCACACAGCTGTGAATAACTACAACTAGCAGCTTTTCCTACAACTAGCAACTTCTCCCATGAATTTTAGAAAAGCCTTGCACTGTTTTTTTTTGCTGTTACTGCAAGAAATTGCCTAGCCAACAAAAGAGATTGTGGCAGAAATCTCATGCTTAAGGAGATTATAGATGAGGTATTTAACATGCATAGCACCTGGGATCCAGTTAAGTGAGGAATGTAAACTGCAAATGCTCGAGGGGATCTATTAGCAACAATGTCCTGCAGTGAGAGTACCCAGCAAGGTAACAAAATCATTTGTAATAAGGATATCCCCCAGAAAAAATAAATCATTAATGTGCTCCTGCTGTGCTAGGAGTATTAATGCCTTATGGAGAGACAATGGTGGTAACTGGGCTGGGGGAGGAAAACAAGGGGTCCTTTTCACAAGAATTGATGGTGTTATTTTATACCAACCAGGTACAGAGGGGAAGTAAAACCAATGTGTCTAAAGACAGCTCACTAGAGAGATTATTTATGCTGTGCCAAAAGATTTCAGATGCTGAATTTAGACAGCCAGCCACCCAGGAAGTATGGAGTAAGAACAATAAGTTATAAGACTTGAAACTTAGTTTAGTTTCCAGGCTTATTGCCACTAAAAAGATGTTTATTGATTTTATATAAACAGTGCGATTTGATGGGTGTTTGATCTTTGGGTTTCTCTCTTAATGAGTATCTGATCAAGGTGCAGAGACCAGAATTCAGCAGAGGTTTGGCACATGACCCAGAGATCTCAAAATTTCGGAAGGCTCCTACCTCACAGTCACTACTCCATTGTACACAACCAAGGAGGAGATTCCAGTTCTCAATTCAGAAGACATCACCTTTTCAGATGCTGTTATTGTAATGGTCAGACGAAATTTCAGAACACTTTCTGAATGTGAGGGCCAAGTCCCATGAAAATGAATGAGAAAATTGCTGTTAACACTAATGAGCATTTAATCAGAACATAAAAGGAAAGGAAACTAACTGCATACATCAGCTCTTTATCAAGTTATATTATTTTGACAGCAGAGTCTGTGTAATCTGTGACTGACTTTCTTCTAATATACTCTATTTTTCACTGGCTTACTCTGGGATGCCATTTGATAACAGAGAGTTAATGGATTTCCTGGCACTTACAGGCTTTTGAAAATTCTAACTATCTACTTCACAGAGAACTACTTAAATTTGCTAATGTTTATTGAATGCTTTTGAATCCTCTGAAGGAAAGCTTTAGATAAAGTGATGGTATTGTTGCTGTTCTTCGTCTCTGATAGCTTAACTTGGGATTTGCCTTGATGCTGAACAGAACATTCAGCTGTTCAGCTGAACAGAACATATAGCTATAAAGCTTCCAGACTTTGGAAAGAGATTCAATCTTAGTTCTTAAACAAAAAAGTTGGTATTCATTATTTTTAACCCCCTGATGATATATGCAGTTATAAAGAGTTTCGTTTTTAAGTTCTGAGAAACCAAACATTCAAATTTGACAGCATCTCTCAATAGTGTCCTTTGAAAATGGTCCTGGGAGGGGGGACAAAATATTACTGATTTATTCCAGAAGCTCAACATTTACATGAACAGGAAATATACCCCATGACGGTCTCTCATAAGCAACGACCTAGAGCCAGGAAATTGAATGCATTACTTTATGCTTTTCAACCTGGGATTTAGGAATTTCGATAAAGAGTGGTTCTCTTTATAGAAGAACATGAAAATTTCTCATTTCCTGTTCCTCTTGAGATTTTAGTTTCCTTTTTTCCAGTACACTAATGTTGTTGTTTTTCCTACTCATTCATTCTGTCATGTCAAAATAGATTAGTATTCTTTTGAAAAATTATAAACAGAATTTAAAGACAGATGCTTTCAGCATACTCATTAACTAGTTCAATAACTCTATTTTATTCCTCTCTCAGGTTTTGCTTCCTGGAGTACAGTAAGTTAGTCATTGTCTTCTCCCCCCCAGCCACTGCATCTGGAAAAGGGAAAATACTGAGTAAAAGATGGCTTAAATATTTTTTTTTTGCAGCATCACAACAGTATAATATAATTTCTAAATCTTTCTGTTGCAAAGATGATCCAAAATGTCCAATGCTGATTTCTGGTTTGCATTCACGACTCTTAAAGAAAACAGTTCTTTCACATTTTCTAACAGGCACTTTTGTGTAAGTTTTGTGGCCCTCGAAACCCACAGGTCTGGTACATTAATTCTAGTGGTCACGTATAATTGTTTTTAAATGTTGCTTTGGACCTTCTGCTATATTATCCTTCCTATCTGCCTTCTGGTTATTAGTGATATAACAATATACAGTGTCCAGTGTCCACTTCTGAGCTCAGCAATACAGGAGAGACACAGACACACTGGAGCAAGCCTAGTGAAGGGCCATAAAGATGATTAAGGGACTGGAGTATCCTTGATATGAGAAGACGCTGAGGGCTGGGACTGTTTAGCCTGGAGAAGAAGCTCAAGCAGATCTTATCAGTGTGTAGATGATAGATTTATTCTCCAAGCAGTCTCAATGTTTCTTGCACCAGGGCTTCAGGGCTGCTTGCGGCAGTCAAAAACGTTAATGTTTAGTGCAGCTCTGAAGTTTCTAAAATAGTATCCCACCAAGACCTTCTTCTATTTTTGGCTGCTCTGTGTCTAAGCCATTCTAAGAAGTCCAAGACCCTGTGTCAGATTAGTTGTATTGAAAAACATAATATAATTATGTAGCCACAAACAAGGCAAACTCTGTCTCCATGATATAATGTGTTAGAGAATGCCTGCGAATTGTGCTTGCAAAGTAGCATCCTGCAAATGCTACAATAAGAGGTAGAGTGGAGAGAAATGTAGTTGAATCACATAGACTGGGCGGGGAATAAAAAAGTACCAGAAAAAAAACAAACAAATAAAACAAGAAAAAATAACCTAAACTGGTTAAGCTTTCATTTTCTGTCTTACAGTTTCATTTCATTTTAGAGAAAACATAACTGTCTTCCAGACAGCTATATCTTTCTTATTGTATAACATTACAGGAACCCATGACCAGATGAAATCCTGGAGGCTGTCTGTCTTCTTTTGTATGACACTTTTAGTAACACACTTGTTTATAGCTGTATTTGCAATTGTATTTCTACAGGCCACTTTTTCCCTTCTGTAATCTGAATGCATGTTCAGGGATTTATTAGAAACTGGAATTCTTTTCATAAGCAAGTCCAGAATTAAGTTCCTAATGATAAAGTTGAAACATAGCTATCAAAAAAAGTACAATTATATACAAAGCTGAGACTGAATTCTGGGCTGCCTTGCACTGTGTAAGGCACAAACCAGACCACAAAACAACAGATAATTCATAGCACATCCAAGTTATCTTCTATTCAGATTTAATCTGCTGTTGGTTTAATTTCTGAATTCTTCAGACCAGAAAGCTATCTGCTAGTATGCCTAAGAAGTAATGATCTCTATTGTAACAGTTATAAAACAAATTACAATTCTACATGGAAGATTCTTCAAAGAATATTGCTTATTAAAGTTCCAAAATTGCATCACTGGCACCACTGGACAGACAAGAATAAGAAGGAAACTACAAAATGTTAGGAGCAAGGAAAGAGGACTGAAAACAGCTGTGGAAACAAATACCATCTCTACAAATAATATTTTTAATGTCATCTTCCGATATCTGCTTGAGGCAGAGCAGAAGGGTGCAAATGAATATATCCTCAGCATGCCAGCTGTTGCTCTACAGCTAGATACGGTATTTTATGTCAGGCAATATTTAGGTTTATAAGAAACCTCCACACATTGTTTTGGAATAGGTGGCTCAATGGGATTCCATTGCCAGGAGCAGCAAGATGAAATACCCTATCTCAGATTACAATTACCATATTGCAGAAGCAGGAATTAAACCCACAGTCAAGAACAACAGGATGCAGAGGCAATAATCCAACCCTATGAAGCCACCCTGCTGGTTCTTCTTAAGCAAAATTAAATTGGTAGATATTCATTAAACTATTTGGAACATGGTAACCTGCCAGGTCCACTGACCACACTTGATTTGGGTGGGTGGGCACCTTGGTGAGAAATCTGATTAGTAGGACATAGCTCAAAAGCCTCGGTGAAATGTTTTGTAAAATAAGACAGGCCTGATGTGCAATATTGTTATATCTCAGCCATGCCCTGCTGGGATAACAAATAAAGCAGGAGTAGTTATAGCTATAAAAATTTACCATATGACTACAACGCAACAAAAAGATTAAACTTCTTTTAGTGATGGTACTCAACTTTAATTGTACCAACATCACCAGGGGAGAGAAAAGCTGCTGAATAGTGAAAAGAGCCATAGTTTTCACACAGTTTTAAATGTGGCTGCCAAATGTGTGACCTCACTCTGGCATAACCAAGTTCTTGGCCATTTTGAGTTATTATATCTGGGAAATTGTTCCACATCAAGGTGGTTTTCTGATTGGTACAAGTATGGCAGAATTCAGACTGTAAAAGAGTACAAACTTTTGAATCTCCACACTAGCATGCTGATGTAAAACTATGTCTTACGTACTTTTACCTGCAATGTGCTTTTTTGTCCTAGGACAGGATATATTACGGTGCAGATGAACAACTTCAACTCATTTTGTCAAGTGCTTCGGCCTGATCTCTGCGAACTGTGTCACTTGTACTCCTGCATTGCCAAACCTTACGGTTTTTGATGCTCATTTTTGAAAATTTTTGAAGAAAACAATAAAAAAATACCCCTATGAAATGCTGTTTTAAAACCTAGTGTCCCTTAGTGTCCCTCCAGCAATTGCTGATATGTGAGTAAGAAAGATAAAGGCATAAACAAGAAAAAAAAGGGCCTTAGACTCCCAATAAAAAAATTTTCCCGTTGACACGCAGCGCCTGAGAATATCAGTAACTTGGTGGGGCCTGTCAGAGTATTCTTCCTCCTTTAACAGTCACTGTAGTCTAACATTTACTCTCGAATTAGATCCAGACTAGACAGGGTCACTTCTATATTAATTGCTTTGTTAGGTTTGCTCTGAAGGATATCACAGGAGCAATGAAAGCTTGAGTGAACACTACTTTGTTATTGAAATCTGAACAGCTTCATCAAGACAAAAAACACAGCAACCAGAAAATACTCTTAGATCTGTCTGTACTCCACTATAGACAAAAGGAAATTTGTCACACATTCAAGTGTTGGAGCTTTAATTGCCTCAGGTTGCACAAGCAAAGGTGCTGAGAAAAATCAGGTTCTACAGAAGTACTGCTGGAATTTGCCCCCCAAGTGTCCCATTTTGTAACTTTTCTACGTAATTCACGAGATAGGACCCTAAACCTCAGCTTGTGAAGGTTGACTTTTTTGTCTCTAGTTTATTCCTGCAGGAAATGAAAGTACAGCCTTTGTTTAGCAAGATACAGAATACTCTTGCAGACCTAGACTCGGAGGAGAAATGTTAGAAATGGTTTTTTTTAATAAGACATGGAAGGTGACCTTAAGATCTGGGAACTCCCTTTCCTCATGAAGACGTAGGATAAATCAGCAATGAAGAAAGCCCAAGACTGTAATCACTAGGGAGTCTGCTGAGTTTTCCATGTAAATAAGGAATAGTTTTATCTCTAGTTTGGCAACCTAATGAAGTATTTAAGCCACAGTTCCCCTGCAGCAATTAGACTGGTAGGGGAACTCTGTTCTAAAGAAAGGAACCCACTCTGTGAGCACTAAAACCTACATGACCTAAACACTGCAAATCAGTAAGTCATAACCAAAAGGAACTCGGATGTATTTGGTTGAGGCACCAGGTGAGGTAATGTCCTAATTTCATATTTAATGTCTATAAAAATGTTTTCATATTTCTTCAAACACCCATAATGTCACATTTATTATGTATGCAGTTGAAGAGAGGATATGGAATACCGTATTAAAACCTACAGACATATTCCTTTGTAAAATGAAGACTGGCCTGTTAAGAACCTTATTTGGAAGACTCCATTTCAGGACTCATAAATTCAAATATGTTTATGCCATTTACAAATAGATGTAACATTAGATGGTAGAAGCCTTAAAACCCTTAAGCCCTAAAACCTGTCCCCTCTTCCTCCTCACCACATGGCAGATGTCACACACAGCACTATCTAGTTGTTCCCAATAACTCTCTTTACTTCCCCATGTCTTGTGATTTGGTAGCTTGTTTCTAAATGCAACCCCAGCTTTCGTACATAAATAAAATAAGCCTGTACTTTGCCACTGAGTTGGCACTCAGGGCAAAGTCAACAGGGAAACTCAGAGAGTCATAGTCAACGGGGCGGAGTCCAGTTGGAGGCCGGTATCTAGGCCAGTATCTAGTGGAGTGCCTCAAGGGTCAGTACTGGGGCCTATATTATTCAATATATTCATCAACGATTTAGATGAGGGAATTGAGTGTACTATCAGTAAGTTTGCTGATGACACTAAACTGGGAGGAGTGGCTGACACACCAGAAGGCTGTGCTGCCATCCAGAGAGACCTGGACAGGCTGGAGAGTTGGGCAGGGAATAACTTGGTGAAATACAACGGAAAGTGTAGGGTCCTACATCTGGGCAGGAACAACCCCAGGTTCCAGTATAGGCTGGGGAATGACCTGTTAGAGAGCAGTGTAGGGGAAAGGGA